>CM042144.1:82116547-82250789 GCA_023376005.1 Doryteuthis pealeii
TCGCATGGCACACGGTGATATGCTTAACATGTAAAAGTTTTTACACTTTACTTTACTACCATATCAAGGACTCAATACTTTCTCTAAAAATACTATTTTTCCTATTAGGACATTTCTCTCATAGAATCCTTCCTTTTATCTCCAGTCATATTTGTATTCTCTTTTGTTAAGTTTGCACAGGCAATAAAATAACCTTGTAATCACTTTGTTGAATCTATTCTCATATTTATTCCATACAAGGAAACGATATGTAATGGTTCATAAACTGTGTATTTTTTGTTTGGGCTAGTTTGAGAAACAAAGAAAGAGGATTGTATTCTAAAAATAGACAAAACCAGACTGACTGACGCCAAAATTCAAAACTCCCGTTAACTAAAGGACATTCTGAGAGCAGGGGAGAAAGGATTTTTTAGTATCAGAGGAAGAAAGACTAAGAAATGCAAGCTAAGTGACCAGTCCTCTTATAACCGGGTGAACTAAAAAGACAACTAAGCTTTAACACTACTATTCTCCTCGAACCGGGTGAACTAAAAAAAAAAGAGAAGTAATCTGTAACACTAATAAGACTTTGTAAAAAGAAAAATTCATTAACCAAACCACATCTTTGTAACTTGTTGTTCATTTGATACAATTTATAAACACATATGAAGGACAATTTTTTTACGACTCAAACTTCTTTGTTCATTACTTGTACTGTTTTGCTTGTTTCTCTGATGTTATATTTCACATAAAATTACCCCCGAACGACATACAACAGATATGTAAGGTTCAAGGTTATATATAATTATAACTGGTTGAATCAAACAACCCGACACGAGTGTTGAAGATAACAATATGGACTTTAATAAAAGCACATGGAGAGACATTTACGACATGAAGTACATATACATGAAACAAGATACATAGTGGATAATATACGTACATAGAAAAGAGAAAAGATACAAAAGAGTTACATAGAAGATATGTTTAGTTATGGAGAGTCCATAAACTAAAGTCACTTACTAGTGGCAGTGTGTTGGGGTGAAGAACCCCCTCACAGGGAGGGTGTAGACAAGTGTCTAACCCATAGTTGTCAATTCCCGAGAAGCAAGAGAGAGAGAGGGGGAGAGAGAGATAGAGAGAGAGAGAGTTTGAAACAGGCGCTTAAATACAACAGACCCCTGGTGGTCAAAAACGGGAACGCAGAGGGAAGATAACTCTTCCAGGCAAAGGTTAGACAACCCAACACAACCAATTATCGTCCTTCTTTAGAAAAGACAGGTCATAAATATTTAAACAAGAACAAATGTTACTTTTTATTGACTAAGATTGCAGGGACGATGAAGGCTGGTTGGTTGGGTTTTACGGCATGTCAACCCTTGTTGGGTTATTTTATACCGAATACATTTAGTTTGATTTATTATTGATGAGTACTCAGTTTTTTTAAACTCAACTTTTTTAAACAATTTTTCTATTTAATCCATTGATGGGACACTAACAGGTACTACGATTCCGGGTCATAGTGTACCTGGGAGTAATGGTGATGAAGGAGTACTACACAATCCCCAGAGTTTTAGAATTGGAACGTCACCATCAGATATAGTTTAACGTCATATAGCCAGGACATTAAGACCTTCAGTGAACACTTTTTAGCGCATATATGAAGAGTTGGGGCTTGCCATAAGGGGAATAGATGCTAGGGCTTGACGTAACCAGCCAATTGATCGGAGGGGGGGGGGCTCTCCTAGAGTCTAAAGTGGAGTGTTGCATGTCATGGACTATCCAGCCACTAGAGTTCGACCCTTAAGCATCACGGGAGGCCATCCATAGACGATGAAGAATTTTGAGCAAGAGAAGAATCCAAATTAACTTACTAGTTTGGAAAGTTTTCCAAATCTTTCATATATATATATATATATATATATATATATATATATGTGTGTGTGGGGGGTAGTACGTTTCCTCACGAGTAGTGTCCCAGCAATACATTCAAATAATTCACACACTTGTTCCATCTGTGGACTTCTTTGCAAGTCATTGGCAGGGCTGAAATGTCACCTGCGATTAACACACAAGGTTAGATGAAAGAGGTTGGGAGAGTCCATCATATATATATATATGGGGAGTACCTTTCACGAGTAGGATGTGACACAAGGTCAATTAGTTAAGTGAAGATTAACAGGTTTGAATTCAGAGTTTTCCTTTTCCTAGATCGGTTGCCATATCAAGGTTAAATAGCTCAGGCTGCTCTACTATTTATCCATAGTTGGACGCATACCTTTCCAAAGTGTATTAGCGCTGTGGGAAATATAAATAACTTCGTCCAGGATGTGACCTGGGGTCATCGAGTCTATTTCCTACCACGATAACCATTACACAATGAGCACCTCCATATCTTTCATATAACAATGTGAGTTTGGCTTTTCCTTTTCCCTTGATCGAGTCTGAACAGAATTTTTATGAAAATAGAAAAAATATTTTCTACCATTAACCATTTTAATGGTAGAAAATGGCTTTCCAAAATGATTTTCTTATTCAAAACCAAACGAGGAAATGTACATACCCAAACCTTCCACACGAACAGGATGTGACACATAATCAGTTTCTCAAGCGGAGCTTAGCAGCTTTGAATTCAGAATTTGTCCATTTCCTACAACGACAACCATTTTAGTAATGTATGCATTTACCGACCCTTCTGCACGAGCGGGGTGTGGCACACGGTCAAGTTTTTAAGCGGGCTTTAACAGATTTGAATTCTCCGTGACCGATTGGCTAGCCAAGGTTAAAAATCCCAGTGTGCCCTACTATTTACCCATAGCTGGAAGAAGAATTGTTGAATGCACACCCATCCCAATGGTTTTAGCGCTATGTGAAATGCAAGCAGCCTCGTCCAGGATTTGAACTCGTCTTGCCATGTTCATTTCCTATGATGATAACTATCATACAATGGGTGACTCTACTAAACTAAATGTATATCAGGGACGATATATATATATATATATATATATATATATATATATATATATATATATATATGGAGGGGCTTAATCAGACTGTAAGGTTATGGAAATGGTATCGAAAATGGAAATGGGGATTCTTTTATATCTACATATATCTACATATTTCTATATAAAAGAACCCTCAAGCCATTGTTTATTTCGAAACCATTTCCATAAAATTCGCATATATATGAAGTAAAGTATTCGAGGTGACCCAAAGTGGGTATCAACCAGACAGTGAGGCAGTCTATCTCCTTTTCACTAGCGCTAAACCAAGGAGATTGTTTTACCGTGGAGCGCCACACTTACCATCAGCATCTCACTTTACCGCACAGATGCCTGTGCTACTAATACGCTGAGTTGGCGAGGGCCGGTATCGAAACCGGAACCCTGTGGTTCCTAGCTGGATGCTGTACCGACTGAGCTAAACCGGTCCATGTTCGTATGTATGTTGATGGCAATTAAAACTTGGTTATTATAATGCGATGTTCTAATTTTTAATTCTCAGAAACAAACGATTAGAAATAAAAAAATGTGTCTTTGTTCAATAGGTACCATCAAAATAGATCACGTAATCAGTTTAGGCCATATTGAAGGAAGAAACGTAAATATCTTTGAACTCAAAAAACAAATCTCGCAAAAAAGAAATAACGAACATAAAGAGTTGTTACAAAGAAAAACAGTTAATTCAAAGATCAAATTATCCGATTGGAGAAAAATTACTCACCGTTATCTTGAAAAATAAGTAAAACAGTCCGTTTTTTACAAAAAGGCCAGTTTCTTTATTGATATTTTTTCGCAGAATTCTGTATTCATGTTTCTTTTACTAAAAAGCTATGGAATTGAAACTTTTAAAAATATAATTATTCAGACTCTTATCTGTACAGAAAAAAGTAAAAATCGTTTTTTGTCGGTTCGTTTTTTCATATTTTATAAAATAAAATAACGGTGGGGTAGACCTTGTAAAAAATATTTCCCTTGATATATTTTAGGAAAAAACTATTTCAGACATATTTTCCTCAAAAGTTTAAGTAATTATGGAAATTTTTCGTGAAAATCGGACTATTGATTGATTTTTCATAGAATCTTTTAAAAAGTCTCTAGTCATAACTTGTTTTTGGCTACGTTAAATTTCAATTGATATAACGGTGCAAAAATGTAAATATTGTTTTTCGTCCATAATTTTCATTATTTCCGTAAGCTGTAAATTTTTTTTAAAATCAGGAGTTTTTTTTTTAATGTTTCTTCTTTCGAATGGATAAAAATTTTAAGATAATATTAACTTTTATGCAAGTTTTGTTGTGTTAAATATAGGGGGGGGGTAAATTTCACAGGGAAAATTGGTGGTACCAATTGTTCAAATACTTATGACAGGGTCTGTGTACATGAATTAAAATTTTTTTTTTTAATGCAGATATATTTGGAACACATAATCCATTTAGTTCGTTAACGGTTCGTTTTCAGCATATCCACCGTCTGGAAATCAAATCTTAATAAATGTGTACAGTTCACCTCATATATTGTGTAGAGTTGTTTTTTAAAACTCTCTGATTGATTAGTTTTGTTGTGATGAGGTCATTTAGAGCACAAAAGTTTTCTTAGGTAAACATTTTACGAACCGATCCTAAAAAATCTATTAGAGATAAATCCGGAGAGGGTTCGGCCAAGGTGTTGTCAAAACTTGCCCGATCTATTTAGATAGTGGAAATGCTAAAAATTACAGAATCAGCTATAAATAACTTCACCCACAACAGCTTTTTTTTTTTTTTTAATAAAGAATTTTTTTTTCGAAACCAACAAATTGAGAATGGTTAGCTATTAAATAAAATATATTTTGCGTCTTATCTGTTATTAGTTAATTTGCTGCTAACTTTTTTTTTAATTGAACATCCTCTTAATTGGTTGGTTGGTTGGTTGGTTGGTTGTATTTTACGGCATGTCAACCCTTATTGGGTCATTAAATGCCGAAGACGTTTTGTTTTATTCTTGATGGGTATTCAACATCTTTTTAACTCAATTTTTTTAAACTCAATTTTTTAACTCAGTAATCTTTTAAACTATTTTTCTATTTAACCCATGGGACTCAAACAGGTACCACCAGAATCAGAGTGAACCTGGGAGTAATGGTGATAAAGGGGCACTCCACATTCCCCAGAGCTCCAGAATTGGAACTTCACCATCAGATAGAGTTTAATGTTATACCAAGGACACTAAGACCAACAGCTACCGCCTTCTAGCACATATATGATAAAAAGGGTTGGGGCCTACCATGAGGGTAATAGGGTTGGGCAATCATATAGGTGTTAGGGCTTGACGTGACCAACCGATTGATCGGATGAGTCCTCTCTGATCGCCCGTCTAGCCTAAGTTAGAGCCAAAGTGGAGTTTTGCAATGGACTGCTGAGCCACCAGAGTTCCATCCTTAAACATCACTGGTCGCCACCCACGGCCAACAGGTGGCACCATTGGGTGTTGGGGGCGGGCTTACCCCTCTGCAGAAGTGTATTCTAAAGCCCCAGCCGAAAGGATTGAATCCTCTTAGTGTGCTGATTCCATGATCTTTTTTCATGTACCAGGGGCAATGTTACACTGTAATGTTACACTGTAACACTGTAACACTGTTACAGTATCGCCCATAAATAAGGACGCCCATAACATTGATATGATAAAAAGTTAATTTTCTTCTAAACCAAAGATACAAGGATTTTATTATTTCTAGAGGAACATTTTACGATAAAAACGGATATCAGTAAGTATTATTCAATACCAAACTCTACAGCATTGAAACTCTGCAGCCAAATATCTAGCTGTACAAAAATAAGTACACCTCTTATATACAAGGTGTGTCAAAAAAGTATCGAGATTTTTTTGTACTTTTTGACACACCTTTTATTCTGAAAAATAAGAATAACGTTCCATTCATTCTTCATTTCTACCTTGGTAAATACAGCTTTAAATTTGGTACTTTTTTGACACACTTTGTATTCTGAAAAAAAATTAATGAATGGAACGTTACACATCTTGTATATCACAGGATTTCATTTATCTATTTATTTATTTTTTGAAATAAATATAAATAAATAATTGTTGAAATTTTAATTTTGGTTACAGAGTTCTAATGCTGAACTTGCACAAAGGTGTCAAAATTAGGGTGACCCAGAAAAAACAGAACCCACACATTTTGTAATAAAACTGTTAATTTTAACTATGGGGTTCTAGGGTTAGGGTTTAGGGTTAGGATTAGGATTAGGATTAGGTTTGGGGTTGGGGATTAGGGTTAGCTTAATGGGAAAATGAATAAATAATTTGGGTTCTGTTTTTTCTGGGTCACCCTGTATACCGATAACCCACAAAAAACAGAACCCACAAATTTTATAATATAACTGTTAATTTTAACTAGGGGGGTTAGGGTTAGGGTTATGGGTTAGAGTTAGGCTTAGGGGTTAGGGTTAGGGTTGGTGTTGAGGTCTAAGGTTAGTTTAATGGGAAAATGAATAAATAATGTGGGTTCTGTTTTTTCTGGGTCACCCTAAGTTCAGCCCAAATAATACCTGATAATACCTGTTTTGGTTATATAATGTTCCACAAGAAAAAAAGAATTCTGGTATCTTTGCTTAGTGAGAAAATAAATTTTTGACACCTTTGTGCAAGTTCAGCCCAAATAATACCTAATAATACCTGTTTTGGTTATATAATGTTCCACTAGAAATAAAAGAATTCTGGTATCTTTGCTTTGTGAGAAAATAAATTTTTGACACCTTTGTGCAAGTTCAGCCCAAATAATACCTAATAATACCTGTTTTGGTTATATAATGTTCCACTAGAAATAAAAGAATTTGGTATCTTTGCTTTGTGAGAAAATAAATTTTTCGTAAAAAAGAATTTGTTTGGCGTATTTATTTGAATTGCTGTTGTGCCTGGATGAGTTTTATTCTCCTTTATATAACCCGGCTTTTTTTATAATATTTCTTGCGGAGTTACTATTTCTACATAATACGAATTACATGTAGAAAGCCATAGGCTCGCATGAAAGAAAGTAAAATGACCTTCCGATTCTGACTAAAGTTATCTTAGATATTTTGTCCGGTTGCCACAGAAACACAGAGATCTGTGAACGGTTTGACGTCAAACACTACGTCACTCGTAAACATTGCCAGTTTTGCTTTTGGTACCAACGGGGGAACATGATCACTATCATGTTGGGCGGTGTTGGGCGGGTAGAGAGAAAGGGTGGCCAAGTTGTGCACGCAGTCATAATATTTACAACTACCTGTTTGCGCTTTGTTTTTAGCACGTCTACAGGGACAGGCGCTACACAAATCTCTTCATCTAACACACATGCGCGCGGACGGACACACAGACACACAGACACACACACACACACACACACACACACATATTATATATATATATATATATATATATATATATATATATATGTAAGTTGAAAAAATCTATGTGAATCCAACAATATGTTCAAAATATTAAATTATATATATATATATATATATATATATATAGAGAGAGAGAGAGAGAGAGAGAGAGAGAGTGGGAGGATTGGAACGAAAGTCTTGTCCGATATAGAATAGTATTTAATAAATACTATTTTGGTTAGATAAATACTATTTTGTATCGGACAAGACTTTCGTTCCAATCCTGCCTCCCTCCCCTCTCTCTCTCTCCCTCTCTCTCCCCCTTTCTCTCTCTCTATCTCTATCTATCTATCTATCTATCTATATATATATATATATATATATATATATAAACTCCCACTACGATCCTAAACATTCCCAGTAGGCATCAGCAACTGACCACTCCCCTCCCCAATCATGACCCCAAGACTCTGGTCAGTATGAGAACGGCATTCTTCAATATAAGAACTAAAGCCGCTGTCCTGAAGAAGGTCTGATAAATCGAAACGTTATAACGGCGACATCACTTACCTATAATAAACACCCATCCAGTACTACATCCCGTATTTGTCTACTTTTCTCCATACACAAACACACAAACACACATACACATACACACGTATATATATATATATATATATATATGTGTGTGTGTGTGTGTGTGTGTGTGTGTGTGTGTGTGTAAAGATGAAACTGGAAGTGAATACGACGGTATGTTGAAAGAATGAATAAAGGAAAGAAAGTATAGAAAGGATAATAAAGGATAATTTTAATCAATATCACTTACACGTGTTTCGGTCAGGAGTTTATCTATGTGTACAATATTTAAACTATTATTATTTTTAAATAAACAAATGAAATGAAATAATAATAATAGAAAAATGTAGAAGTGTTCCGCACACAAAGAAAATTCGACCTTCATCAGAGTGAATCCTTATTTAAAATAAATAAATAAATATATATATATATATATATATATATATATATATATATATATATATATATACCTGCTAGTATATATATATATATATATATATATATATATATATATATATATATACCCGCTAGTATTTAATTAATACAATGACATTGCTAGGCCCGACTATCCCTATGCCACCTCATACAAATTGTTAAATTCTAGCCTCTCACAAAGGTATAGAAACCGCTACATCCTTTTTCAAGTGTTGATAAAAAAAACGTCCAAACGTGTAAATAATTAATTTCTATGACGTTTCGATCTTAAACTTTGTGTCATTCATTCCTCATCTGGGATTCATTATCATGGATGTTCCTGGGTTTATTATAACTACAATATTTCAACTATAAAATCAAATTAAACTGAGTAAAATATCATATTATAAGTTTTCTGGATTCTATCAATCTACCGAACAAAAGATCGGAATTGATAGCTAAATGTCGCCACGAAAGTAAACATTTACTTTGTAATTTGCCGCCAGATAATAAGCCACGTAATAACCACGTGACCTAGATATCACAATGAGAACAGATATTTATTCATTTGATTTCCGTTAAATTTAGTGGACTTCAGGTTGGTCGATAGAAGCTCGCCTGAAAATTGGGCCCGTAAAATTCAGAGTTTTGCCTTTTTGTCGTGTTTTATTTTATTTTATAGTTGAAATATCGGGATATTGATCTGCATTTTTACTGCAGAGAGCACTGTAGTTTGGCCATTCTTAATACAAATAATTTGCACAGTTATATGGTTTCAAGAGATTATCTATCTATCTATCTATCTATATATATATATATATATATATATATATATATATATAGTTAAACCTAATGAGTCAGATATACCTACTGAAGAGTTACTATGCGAAACTGTTAGTAGGTATATCTGACTCATTAGGTTTAACTTTATTATTTGCTCTACTTAGGTATTGAGCACTCTTTACTTTTTAGCTTTATATAATCCTGGTGGTTTATATATATATTTTTCATAAATATATATTTTTTTTTTTTTGGTCAAGTATTATAGAATCAATCCATTATTTTCGGTTGGTACGACTATCTTGCTCTTTTCTTTTTTTCAAATTTTTTCCCCAGGTGATGTTTGGTAGTATATATTTACAATCAAACTATTTGCCGGGTTTTTTCTTGTCGCAAGGGTTTACCAACAAGTTTGATATATATATATATATATATATATATATATATATATATATATATATATTGGTTTGGTTTGGTTTGGTTTGTTTTACAGCTTAGCAACCTCGGTGGGTCATTTAATGCCGGCAAAGTTTTTAAATAAATTCATTCTTAATGGATACTCATTTTTTTATAAACACATTTAAGTATTTAACCCATAGATGGGACCCTAATAGGTACTACCATTCCGGGTCAGAATGGACCTAGGAGCAATGGTGATGAAGTGGTGTTCCACATTCCCCAGACCTCCAGAACTGGAACCTCACCATCAGTGTTTAACGTCATACCCATGACATAAAGACCCTCAGCAACCGCCTTCTAACATCCATACGATAAAAAGGGTTGAGAATTGCCATAAGGGCAATAGGATTGGTGCTAGGGCTTGGTTTGACCAGCCGATTGATCGGAGGGGGCCTCTCCGACCGCCTGTCTAGCCCAAGTAAGGTCCAAACTGGTGTGTTGCATGAAATTGACTGCTCAGCCACCTGGATTCCATCCTTAAGCATCACGGGTCGCCACCCACGACCAACAGGTGTCCCCATTGGGAGGAGTCTTACTTCTCTGCAGAGGGGCAGTAATACAAGTAAATATATGTAAATATACATGCTACACAGAAAAAAATAATAAGAAAGAAAAAAAAGAAAGATAGGGCGAGGGGTGAGCGTGCAGAAGCGATAACGCTAATCTGTTTCAGTCGAACATGATGAAAAGATGAAAAGAAGGGAAGTAAGAAAAAATAACTGATAGAGAGTTAAATCAAGATTATCATACTTTTTACATATTGAACTATATCACAATAGTTCTTAAGTAGACATATCAAATGTAATTATTAAATTATCATATTGTGGTATATCGAGAGATCCTGCTAGTACAAATAATTTACACAGTTATATGCTTTCAAGAGACTATAACTGTTTAATATTAATACTTTGTATGCTCGGCTATGTTGTTTCGAGGCTTTCAACATCATATACCCTCTTGCCGGAATGACCCATCAGGGATTGATCACTTCACAGCTTGCATCCCAACAGTCATAATGTACGGACTCGCCCTCTTTAACCAAATTCGCCTAGTGGTTTTTCCCACGAACTCCGTGGTCGTTCTAATTCCCCACGCCTTTTAGCGCCCTGCAAATCCTCCATAGACCAATTCGATTGGCCCAAATAAGATTTTAAAATGTGTGTCATTCCTAAAGAAGAATGATAGGAAAAAAATCTAAATTATTCTAAATTATTTAACAAAACCGGGTTTAATTAATAATTACTTGATGCTATTGATCTCTAATATTATTGTTTTATTCTCATTCCTTGTGTGTACATATTTAGGTACAATAATACATATGCGGGTAGGTAGGGCCGTGTCTATCTGGGTATATATGCGTATTTGTATGTATATGTATGTGGGTGCAAGCGTATATGTACGTGAGAGCATAGCGTATATGTATGTATGTACATATAGGTGTACACTTCTCATTTGTGAAAAGTAAGGTTCAGTGCCGCGTGTGCCAAATAAAAAAACAAATGGTGATCTGATCTCTCGAAAGAGATACAGACATCTTATGGTCATAAGGATATCAAGGTGTTTTATGCTCTGCTTCGTCAAGTATATGGTAAAAAAAACTTCTTCAGCTACACCACTCCTGGCAAAGGATGGAACAACCTTATTGAAAACTTCGGATGGAATTATGTGCCGTTGGCATGAACATTTTTGAGATCTCTTCCATAATCCTTCCAATGTGGATGTTATTGCAATATGTAGTATCCCTCAGCGGACCCTTCAGCTAGAACTTGACATGGAACCGACTCTTGCAGAAACAATTGCTTGTATAAAACAGATAAACTCAAACAAATCTCCAGGACTATATGGCATTTCTGTTGAGCTTTTGAAACATGGTGGTATGAATGTCCATTGTGCGATCCACTCTTTGGTGAGATGTTTATATGGAGGGGTGACCAGGTGCCTCAAGACTGGATAGATGCCATTTTGATTATTTTATACAAAGGAAAGGGTAAGAAGTCGGACTGTGGTAATTACAGTGGTATCTCACTACTGGAAGCTTTTCGAAAAGTTTTTGCGTGACTCTTGCTTAACCGATTGGAGAAGTATATTTGTCGTGATGTCCTTCCTGGATACCAATCTGGTTTCAGAGGTTGAAAAGGGACTGTAGACATGATTTTCTCTACAAGACAACTTTTAGAAAAATGTATTTAACATCGTGCGCCACTTTGTTAGGTTTTTGTTGACTTAACTAAAGCCTTTGATTCAGTGAATCGTGAGGCTCTCTGGAAGGTGCTCTGAAAATTTGGCTGTACACCTGCTTTTGTTGAAAAGTTCAAGCAGCTACAACGTTGTGTAAATGGTTGTGTTAATTTCAATGGTAAGTTTCGGTCTGACAGCATTAAGAAAAGTAAAGTCATGTATACTCCAGTTGCTGGTGATCCTTACGTGAAACCTGACATCTTTGTATGTGGGAAGCGTCTTGAAGTTATTAAGGAGTTTGTCTACCTTGGTAGTTATTTATCTAGTGACGGTTCTCTTGATGCGGAAATCAAACAGAGAATAAGCAGGGCATCTGGGTCCTTTGGAAAGCTAGAAGACAGGGTCTGGTCCGCTGGTGATCTAACTCTGGCAACTAAAGTGTCTGTGTATCAAGCATGTATGTTGTCATCCTTGCTCTATGCTTTTGAAACCTGGACACTGTATCAATTTCATATGAGGCAGCTTGAAAGATTCCATCAGCACTGTCATCAGCATATCCTTGGTTTGATGTGGGAAAACCATGTTCCAGATACGAATGTCTTGACCAAAGCCAAAATAACTAGCATTTGGCAAAAGACCACAACACAAGCAAAAAAAAAACAACGTTTCGTGATAGTGTGAAGGAGGAGTGTCTAGTTTCCATTGGTATTCCCGTCGATAATTGGGATTCCCTGACATCTGATCGTGGGCAGTGGAGAGCTGCGATATACAGAGATGCAGAACTCAGGAGAGCATGCCGATAACGTGAAACTCTGCCGGCCAATTCTGGTGATGTGTGGATCTGTGAGGAGAGTGACCGGGCCCTGTTGTCAAAGGCAGACTTGGTCAATCACATGAAATCACATGAGAGCTACCCGATTGCAATTGTCTCTACCATGCCACATTCTGATTCCCAGCATGATCTCCAACATGAGGAATTTTTATGTTCCAGCTGCACAAAAGTGTGCTGAACAGCTGGTGGTCTCAAGCTTCACATGAAAGTTTCCAGTGATGCGTATACAACACCTATCGATTCAGTCAACACCGATCGTTATGAGTGCCAGATATGTTCTAAGTTATGCAAGACTTTGGCAGGATTGAAAAGTCATGAAAGAGCTCATATACGAACAATGAATAAAGGAATGGCAGTTGCCTGACAAGACGTTGCGATCAATATACATAGATATGTGTATAGTAATATCAAAAGGATATATAGATAAATTTGGGTTGTCGGCAGATTTTAATAAATGATAAAATAGAAAAAGATAGATTTCTCGATGGGGATGAAAGGGTTAGTTTTTTAATGTATGTAATAAGCACACGTTTTCGGTGCTAGTAGGGTTAGAGGTCAGTAGACACGAATATAATTTTTTAAGGTATTTTTAGTTCAGAAAAGTCCAGATTGGGGAAGCGATATTCTTTTACGAAAGTCAGAACCCCATATATATATTTACCAACCCCTCCGCACGAGTAGGATGTAATACTAGGTCAATTTCTTAACCGGAGTTTAGCAGTTTTTAAATTAGGGTTTTCCTTCTCCTAGACTAGTTACCTAGCCAAGATTAAAGAGTTTGGTCTGAAGATCGCATAGGCGAGAAACTGTCAGTAACTAGGTGTAGAGTCCATGTCCACGCTACCTTAACTTATATATATATATATATATATATATATATATATATATATATATATATATATATATATCCAACTATCCAACTATCCTTCGGCTATGAGTAAATAGTAGGGCAGATTGAGCTCTTTAACCTTGGGTATGTAACCAGTCTCGGAGAAGGTAAACTCTGAATTAAAACCTGTTAAACTCCGCTTAAGAAATTGACCTGCTTGTGTGGAGGGGCTGGTAAATACATATATGGAAGGAAAAGGGAAACCATTTCCCCTTGTTGATTTAATTTGATATAATCGATAGGGAAGAACATTGGAGAAGAAGATGTCTCAAAGAAGGGGCGCATATGTGGGGCTATGGATTACAATAAACACCCGAAGAAGGTCGGAGGGTATATCGGCCGAAACGTTGTGTATGTGTATTTCACAATAAAGATGAGGACAACAGTCAGATTTAGAAGCTATCATTCTAAATACTTTTACTTCTTGGAACAACAATGATGCCACAAATATGCGATATAGTATACTTTCAAGATATCTTTTTAAATTCAATAAACACTATGATTTATATCAAATATTGTACTTAATTTTTCATCATTTCTTTCTTGACAAAAATCGATGTATAAATATAACAATTTTATTTTTGAATACAGAGTTTCGGTGATGCAGATTTTGGTAATAAACAATATCTAATGATATCCGTTCAGGTGGCATAATATTCCACCAGAAATCCTGGTATTTTTGGTTTAGAAGAAAATGTATTTTTATGAAAAAATGAAATGTTAGGGCGTATTCATTTATAGGTGATACTGTACTCACACGCAGATAGGTAGATAGATACGAACATACTGAGATAGATAGATCGATCTTCGTTCATATTTATATCTTCATATCATAATTTAGTGTTATCATTAAAGTAACCAACATAATTTATATCATTTTATTTTTCTCTGAATGAATTCCTCCAAAATTTACATCGATAACTTCATTAATAGTTGTTTAACCTTTCCCTCTCTACTTGGGTTCAAAAACGAATCCATGGGGTGAGATATACCCCCCGTATATCTCACCCCATGGATTCGTTTTGCCCCACGTTATTTTTATACGTTATATTCTTTTTTCTTTCTTTTTTTCAATAATAAAACTAATTTTATAATTATTACAGGTTTTATATAGGAAATATGGGCGCCCCTCTGGCAGGGGTCTCGGGGTAATTGTCCCCATTTACCCTGTTATAAATCCGGTCCTAAGAACTTTATAAATCTTCATCGATTTTGAATCCATGTTTTAGTGGGTGTTTTTTAAGAAAACCTATATTCAATTTTTTTCAAGTTGGAAGAGGCAAAAAGTAAGAAAAAAAATCTATGAATCGTGAATTCAGAGAGTCGGACAGTTCAAGGTTGTTGATGCGATAACAACTGATATGAACACATTCAAGGGTTTTACATATCAGAATGAAGACATGAACCAAACAAATTAATACAACCTCACCGGGTGGCCCAGTAACTTAGTAAGGCATTCATTACGTCTGACTTTACGTTCTCTCGGCCCTGTTGGTTGACAAAATAGAATGGTCTCCCTTTTTACATTGTTTGGGTGGCTCTCCTACGTCACATGTCCTTTTTGGTCACGTGACTAGGCGAACCTTAGGATCACCCTCGTTTAAGAACACGAGTTTAGAAGCGATAGACGTAGTCGTTTCGCTTCATCAGCAGCGACCAATGGTGCCTGTCTTTGTTTCCTGACATCCTGAGAAATAGTAAATGGTTTGCACCACTTTGTTGTTTGAACATTTCTGTAAAAATATATCTAAGGTGGGTGGGTTGTCTCCCTTTTCAAACTAACCAATCACAGGCAAACTTTAGCGGCAAAATTGAAGATATCTTCCTATTTGGAACCAGCATCTATAGAAGTCGGACGAGAAATACGGCGCCCATTAAATTCAGCAGAGAGGGACAGAGGGCCGTGGTAGGTACTACGATAACTTGCCAACCTCACAAGGACTCAGTTAAGTGGAATTGCATTGTTATGTTTATATAATTAACACTCCCGCAAACAATACGCTCGTTGGCAATACACAAGTATTTCCAGCGTAATTTATTGTTTGTGCAATGTATCAATACATGTTATTTGAAATTCCATGTTGTGTTCATGTGTTTTCTATTTTTAACTGTCTGTTCAACATTCGCGGCCTAAATCAGCACATTTTTTAATTTTCCTCGAACATCTGACGAAATTTCGTTTGTGCGCAAGAGGCCCGACGCAACCTTGAGCTTGGTAAATTAATTGTATTATCTATCCAACCAGAATGATTCCTTCTAAAACTAAAAGACTCCGAATCGAATCCAATTTTGCCAACATCGCAATGAAAGGATTTTTTTATCCCAAAATATTAAGAGAAGAAATCAAAGGTGAACAACATCATAGTTACCTCGTTTTTCTTTACACTTGAATATATATATATATATATATATATATATATATATCATCTACAGACACCGTGTCTCGACGTTTCACGTCTCTTCAATGTGGCTAGACTTAACTACTACATCTATACGGGAGCGAAACCCAACTGATTTTTCATCAGTCCGATTCCTTAAACCTTCGGCCGTCTGCAGCTACCAGTAAGAGTTTTAACTGAAGAATACATACATAGGTACATATGTTATGATTACTAGAGACCTCAAATATATATATATATATATATATATATATATATATATACTTTGGTGCGGTACCAAGTTTCTTGGTGCAAGGTGATTCTAGGCTGGTCCTATTCTCTACCAGTAGCTTGTTGTAGAGTTCAGGTTCCGTATGAGAGCTCAATGTTTAATTATTGTAAACAGAGCAAAGTTATTTGTTAATAAAAAAAAGGCCTTAAATACCATGGGTATCGTGGTTATGGACCATTTCCACTCGTGAGTATGCCCACGAGCTTCTTCAGACCACTGATATCTTTTATTTTAGATATCAGTGGTCTGAAGAAGCTCGTGGTCATACTCACGAGTGGAAATGGTCAATAACCACCATACCCATGGTATTTAAGGCCTTTTTATGCAAATATATATATATATATATATATATATATATATATATATATATATATATATATATATATATATTGCTACAACCTTTCCATTGTAGTAGCATTAGTAGTTAATCCAAAAGATGTACCTTGAACACCAAAACCGTGGTAGAGAGAAAACCAAATCAATCAGATGCCAAAACGCTACATAATCTTCTAGAAGCCCTGCGACTATATTAAACGGCTACAATAATTAAGCTAAAGTTTGCGTGGGAGACTAAGCAACAATTAGTAAATAATATCTGTTCGTATGAATTTTGTACAGATATTTTCACCGAGGAGATAATGGTAATTTATTTACCATTCACATGTACTTTTATTCAAAAACTCATCAACGATAATTCATTCGAAAGTAATCATATCATCATCCAATGGAATGTTATTACCCTTAACTAAGGATTATTTTAAGGGGGTGACTTATATTAACATCCTAGAAGCGCGTGGTTTAATGGTTACCGTCGTTTGAAGTGGACACGACAAGTCGTGTTCAAATCCTGGACGAGCCTGTTGGCATTTCACATAGAGCTAATACCTTTGGGGAAGGTATGAATCCTACTATTCTCCCTCCAGCGATGGGTAAATAATAGGACAGACTGGGCTCTTTAACCGTAGTTAGGCAACCAGTCTAGGAGGAAAAATCTCCGAATTCAATCCTGTTAAACTTCGCTTAAGAAAGTGACCTTGTATCGCATCCTACTCGTGCGGAGGCGTTGGTATATATATATATTAAAATCATCCTGGGAAATCACACTAGATCTTATTTTGCAGGTTGGCCTTATTTTCGGGGAAACACATTATTTTCTTTGAAATCGAGTTTTATTTCACACATATTTGCAAATAACAGAAAACGGGTTATAAAATCGAACACTTAGTTTTCTGAACTACCGAAGCATCATACATGTAAACCTGGGGTCACCATACAACGGCCCGCGGGGCGGATCCGGTCCGCGAAGGCATTTTATCCAGCCCACCGACGGTACTTGAATTTGTAATGTTCTTGATAATGTTTTGAAAATAAATATGTTGGTTAAATTTATTTTTGTGTATCTTACGCCACTCATCCATGAATATAACATGGAAATAAATTTTGTTTTACATATTTTTATCAGAGCTTTCGTTCTGGCTAGCAAGTATTGAACACAATGATAATGTGGCCTGCGCTCGTTATTTTTTCAGTCCACCGTGAAAAAAGCTTGGTGATCCCTGAACGATTAATAGTTGGCAATTATGAACTTTTGTTTAGTAAATTAGGGTGTCCCAGAAAAAAAGAGAACCCATAAATTTTGTAATAAAACTGTTAATTTTAACTAGGGGGTTTAGGGTTAGGGTTAGGGTTTAGGTTATGGTTGGGGTTGGGGTAAGGGTTAGGATTAGGGTTTGGGTTCTCTTTTTTTTCTGGGTCACCCTGTACAGGGTGACCCAGGAAAAAAACAGAACCCAAATTATTTATTTATTTTCCCATTAAACTAACCCTAAACCCTAAACCTCAACCCTAACCCTAACCCCAACACTAACCCTAAACCCTAACCCTAAACCCCCTAGTTAAAATTAACAGTTTTATTACACAATTTGTGGGTTCTCTTTTTTCTGAGACACCCTAATTTACTAAACAAAAGTTCATAATTACCGAATAGTTTACATTGTAAAGTAATAATCGTTATATGTGACATTGTGACAACGCAGAGAGCTCGAAAATGAAAACCACTCGTCGGTCTCTGTCGTGAGTTCATTTCGCATTGGCGCTTCTGGGTCAGACTAATCTAAGCTTACTAAATGTCTAGATGTTGACCCAATTCCCACCGTCGTATGGAAGTAGTGAACGGACCCGCACCCCCAAAAATCCAACCCATGAAATGTTTTTCTTTCAAGCGGCTGATCCCCCGTCCATTGCCCGCGATGCATTTCCTCTCATATACTTTCTTCTTCTTCTTCTTCTTCTTCTTCTTCTTCTTCTTCTTCTTTGGCTTTTCCTCTTTTTCTTCTTCTTTTTCACTCTTCTTCTTTTTTTCTTCTTCTTCTTTGGCTTTTCCTTTTTTTCTTCTTCTTTTTCACCCTCCATATTCTTTTTTTGGCTTTTCCTCTTTTCTTCTTTTTTTCCTTTCTTCTTTTTCTTTTTTCTTCATTTTTACCTTTCTTCTTCGTCTTCTTCTTTTTTATCTTTTCCTTTTTTCTTCTTCTTTTTCACCCTTCTTCTTTTTTTTTGCTTTTCCTCTTTTCTTCTTTTTTACCTTTCTTCTTCTTTTTCTTTTTCTTCTTTTACCTTTCTTCTTCATTTTCTTCTTCTTCTTTCTTTTCCTTTTTCTTCTTCTTTTCCCCCTTTTCACTCTTTTTTTTTTTTTTTTTTTGCTTTTCCTCTTTTCTTCTTTTTACCTTTCTTCTTCTACTTTTTCTTTTTTTTCTTTTTTTATCTTTCTTCATCATCTTCTTCTTCTTCTTTGTCTTTTCCTTTTTTTCTTCTTTTTTCCCCTTCTTCTTCTTTGGCTGTAGGGTGTCACATGGCAATCCCAGAAAACATTCTCGGCCTCTTTTTGTTCGTTGTCTTTGACCCTGACGGAGAGCTGTAAACAAACAGGGCTATATTACGCAGACTTGTCTAGTAAGCATTGTTTTTGTTTTTCATTTTGCTACCCCTTTCACATGTTGCTTATTCATGGAAAAAAGGTAATCTGAACATTAGCTACATAAACATATGGCTTCCTCAAAGTAAAATAGACAAGGGGAGCTTACTCTCATTTATGTAGCTAATGTTCAGATTACCGGAAAAATGTATATAATTTTATCATGGGACTCGTTTGTGTATTCTTTCTTTTAATACTATTTGTATGTTCATTATGCATATAAAAGATAAAATATTCTTATGTGTATAAATAAGTTTATCTTGTCATTCCTTCCGTTGTGTTTGGGTTAATATACCACGGATATGCTGATAATAATATTGGTCATTGGAAACGATGTACAGATAACAATGAAGATGAGGACAATAGTCCGAATAATACAAATAATACTAATTATCAAGCCTCATCTAAAAAAAATCAGAGAAACTACTACAGCTGTTGCTCATTGCAAACATGGACATGGTTTAATTAAAGTTAATGGATGTCCTTTGGAAATCTTAGAAACTCAAATTCTGCGATACAAGCTCCAAGAATCCCTTCTTTTACTTGGTAAAGACAGATTCTCAGGATTATATATCAGAGTTAAAGTGAAAGGTGGTGGTCATGTTGCCCAGATCTATGCTATCTGCCAAGACATTTCCAAAGATTTGGTAGTTTATTTCCAGAAATATATTGATGAAGCTTCAAAGAAAGAGATCAAGGACACCCTTGTTCAATACAACAGGTCTCTCTTGATAGCAGATCCCTGGCGTTGTGTGCACAAAGATTTTGGTGGACCTGGTGCTCGTGCCCGTTACCAGAAACTCTACCGTTAAGATGAACGTAATAATGAAAAAAAAAAAGGTTGTCATCTGCAAAGGCCACAATCAATAACATTTTAGTAAGCATCTTTAAATAGTTAAAAGAAAATCTCTCAAATAATTCCGGCGAGTACTGAGTAAATGTGAACAAAATTTTTAAACGGATTAAAAAGGTTAATTTTTTAGTCAAGTAAAATTTGAATTCAATTTTTTTCACCAAGACAGCTTTCATAACTATTATTTACCATAGCTTTGTAGAAGAACATGTTATAAAAAAGAAATAGATATCTCTCCTGATTCACAAATTCCCTAACTCAATACACCCACTCACCAACAAAACAAATCTAACACTTCGGAAAAGATATCAAGAAATGTAACATCCAACGGATGTTGACCCGACAGTAGCTTCAAACAAAATGAACAAAACAGGTTTCTGCGCATAAGGCTCCACAGAAGCTTCCAGGTGAAAAAAAAATTACAAACAATTTAAAATGTCCCTTTTTAAATATTTTTCAACCAATCACAAACTTTACCTTCAAAGCTTTCCAAAGCAAATCTCGATCTTAAACATAGTTACAAAAACGGTAGACTAAAAGTCACGAAGGCAGTTAACCCCAGCACTGGTACACAGCGTCACTTTTCGGACAAGATCAATGGACAGCTGAACCTACAAACCCACGCCACATCACCTTGCTACATACAACCAAGTCACCCGGCCAAGAAACAAATTTTTACCCCTCACCTACTCTCACTTCACCGAGTGAAAGAAAGACTACATTATCCAACTTTTGTTTATTTTTAGATAAACGAAATTAATCTAATTCTCTCGTCCGTTTTCTTTTGCTTTCTTGTTATATATCAAACAGATGGATTCACGCCTTTCCCAAAGGCATTAGTGCAATGTGAATTGCCAACAGCCTCGCCCAGAATATGAATTCAGGTCACAGATTCCATATTTTCAAACGTTTTAAACTTTAGAATTAAATATTCAGTTCTCTTTGCTTATTCTATCATGTACGTTAATCGATCTTTTCTTTCCTTCCTTTTGTAGAACATAGAAGAAAGATAGTTGATTAAATATGTAATGGTTCATAAGCTGTAGACCCTTGATAGGGTAGGTTTATGGAACAAAGAAAAAAGGATCGTAGTCTAGAAATAGAAAAGGCCAGACTGACCGACGTCAAAATTCAAAACTCCCGCGAACTAATGGACATTCTGAGAGCGGGGGAATGAAAGTATTTTATAGTAGCAGAGGGCAGAAAGGCAGTGGCTAGCAAAGGGACCAGTCACGAATACTAGTCCTCTTAGAACCTGGTGAACTGAAATACAAGTAAGCTTTAACAATAGGACTTTGTAAAAAGGAAAATTCATTAACCAAACCACACCTTTGTAACTTGTTGTTCATTTGATAGATTTAATAATACTCATATAAAGGACAAATTTTGTTACGACTCAAACTTCTTTGTTCATTACCTGTATTGTTTTGTTTGTTTGGTTGATGCTACACTTCACATAAAAATTACCTCCAACCAACATACAACTAATATATCGTTTCCTCATACGGAATAAATGCGAGAACAATTCACGATGAAGTGATAACAAGGATATTTTATTGCCTGTGTAAACTTAACAGAAGAGAATACAGACATGACAAGAGATACAAGGGAGAGCTTATATGAGTGAAATGTCCTAATAGGAAAATAGCCTTTTAGTAGATAAAAGTCTTCAAACTGCTGGTAAAAGAGGAAAATACCCCTGTCAATTTATTGGTTACTCATAAGGCCACACTCTGTTCCAAATTTTTTTTCTGCATTCTTATTCAGTTTCATTAACCTTTCTAATTTAATATGATATTTTATTATATTAAAACTTAAATACTTGCACCCGGAGGGTGCATATATTTGCTAGTCTAATTAATATATACTACTTTAAAAATTTTTTTACTACTCTTATTATAATGGAGATTGTGTGTTTGTAACCGAAACTATATTATTATTCAAATCACAATTCCCTTAATTATTTACGTCACATTCTCCATGATTTCATTTTTTATTTAAACCTCAATTATTAATAAAATTGTTCTACATTATTAATACTGTTGTAGGTGTTATTTTCGTATTTGCCTGGGGAGTTGTCTGCCCGTTTAGTTCGCTAGGGGCCTTTGATATTTAAGCGGCTGATTTGAACGTCTCTTTCTCTTTGTCTGCCGACCTACGAGACACCACTATGGGTTAGACTCTGTCTACCCCTTTCTCGTTGGGGCTTCGGCCCTTAACACTGGTCACTCACTGCTAGTAAGTCTCTCTTACGATATGTGACTATCCTTTAGACATGTATGTTTTTATGTACATCTAGGTATCTCTTTGATACCTAAATATCTTGTATTTTACCATTCATGAATGTGTCATTATCTATACTCTTGTATATGTATTTATACTACTTATGTATGTATGTTTATGTACACCTCTATGTATTATGTACCCTGTTTATTCTGTGCTGTATATGAAATGTTTTGTCTATCAACCTTTGTCGGAGTTTTATCTTTAAGTATTATCACTTTAAATCTTACACTGTTAACCATATCTACATACTAATAACATGCAATTGTATTCATATATACAACAAAATAGTGGTTTACAGTGTGAACGGGAAGGCTAATTTGCATATTCATATTAAAAATTTGATTTGGATAAATATGTACTTAGTATTATTGATTTCTAATTGTTTAATGCATATGAGCAAAAATCTCGGGGATAAATCTTAAAAGAAATCCATTAATAAGAAAAAATAACTGTCATCTTATTCTTTACTTCCTATTTTAACTAAATTATTAAATTAGGAAAATTTAGCAATGAAAGACGGGAGTGATGGAAGAGTAAGTTTCAGTGATTGTAATTTTCGATTATATCCCCCCCTCTGTTTCAAATCTTTTTATTTGCATTCTTATTTAGTTTCATCAACCTTTCTAATTTAATATGAAATTTTATTCTAGTTTATTTAATGACTTTTTTTATATTACTTTTTTCAATAAAGGATTGAGATATCAGATTCTGAGGTTGAGATGCACGATTCAAATTGATATTTGGAAAGGCCATGGAAGGTCGCGATTCATAGTTGAGAAGGCTGCATAGGACCTTAAGGCCGTTTGTTCCCAACCTCTATTCTAAACAGTCTCAAATCATTCCGGACTTCGCTTACTGCTACTCGACAAATACACACACCGTAACGACAATAGTTGTTGAATCTATGGTGACATAATTTTGAAAAAAAAAGAAAAAAAGTAATACCATTGTAACTACCCACCTACCCCAGTGTGTGGGATTTAGTGTGCGTCACGCTAAGTGGGGGAAGTACAGATAGACTAAGTTACGTGAAACCTAACCTCACCTCCCTCCACCCCCACCCCCACACACGCCAATATCCTTGCACGCGCACTTTTACAACAGAGGTCAGCAGGCGAACCGAGTTAGGAACTTTTAATTCTTAACGCCACACGTGTTGGCTCTCCACGTGACAACTTGGAAGAGATGCCTGTCCCAGGCAAACCATTCCCCACCACACCCTCTTCGCTTTCGCGCTAAAAATAAGATAGTTCTATTGGAATTATAAGTAAAAAGTAAAGTAAAGTTGTCGGGGTGGCCTAAAGTAGGTATCAGCCAATCAGCGAGGGAGTCTATTCCCTTTTCACTAGCGCTAGACCAAGGAGATTGTTTTCGCATCTGAGGTGGAACGTCAAACTAACCATCAGCTCCTCACTTTACCGCACAGATCCCTGTGCTACTCATATGCTGAGTTGGCAAGGGCCGGTATCGAACCAGAAACCTTGTGGTTTCATGGGTACAATTATAGTATGTGGTCTACCTTTTGAATGTGGCCTACCAAATCATATATCTCTTATAGTATGTGGCCTACCATAAAATACATATTATAAAGTTATAATGATAACTGCTAACTCTAACCCTAACCTTAACCCCTAACCTTAACCCTAACCCTATTTCAGAATTTTATAATATTTTAGAATTAAATAGATCTCTGATTCATGTAAATTATGGATAAATTCTTTTTTAATTATTCTTAATTACTATATACAGTTTATGACTGAATTGCATTTCTTGAAATTGAATATATGTGAAAAATAATTAGTATCAATAAATTGCCTACAATTTATATCTGTAAATATACTCTTACAGGGGTAGGACACATTCAAACTGGGTAGGCCACATACTATAACAGAATCAAAAAGGTAGGCCACATACTATAACGGCATCCTATAATGAATAGATAGATAAAATAAATCATTATTAGTTACAATTTCTTTTTTACAACTTTTTGTTGTTAGTTACAATTTTTTAGTTGCATCTTTTTCTACTATTGTTGTTAGTTACAATATTTCATTTAAATAAAATATCAAATTAGTAATTTTTCAGTACATAGAGTATTTAATGTTTTTTGTTATTGATTTTGTATAAGAAACTGTTATAAGTTTGTTTGTTTTTTGTTTTTTAACTTTTAATAACGCGTTTTGTTAACTTCACTTACAACGTCGGATTTCGTAAAATTTCGGGCTAATTTAATGTTTAAAATGTATTAAATATCAATTGACGCGACCAGACGATTGATTGGTGGGGGCCTCTCTGACCGCCAGTCTAGCCTAAGTAAGGGCAAAAGTAGGGTGTTGCAAGTCATGGACTGCTCAGCCACTAGGGTTCTATCCTTAAGCAACATGGGTCGCCAATCACGGCCAACTGGTGGCCCCATTGGGTGAGTCTTATTCCTTTGCAGACTCGGTGTGTTCTAAATCCCCAGCCGACAGGGCTGTATGTATTAGACTCAACAGACATGAAAATGAAACAAACCTTTTTTTTGTTACCAAGCTAAATTTAGTATTTTTTTAAAAACTTAAGGTATCCTCTTTTGAAATTTGAAAACTCCTCTTTTTGACCCCCTGGGGAAATTTTTTATTGGTGTGTGTGGGAGGGGGGGTATGAAAACCAGATCTAAACTGGTAGTTAAGAAGGTGGATGGGGAAAAAATTGTTACCGGGCTAAATTTGTTTTTTAAAAGCTTAGAGCATCCTCTTTTGAAATTTGAAAACTCCTCTTTTTGAGCCCCGGGAAAATTGTTTTATTGGTGCGTGTTTGGGGGGGGGGGTATGCAAACCCGATCTGATATTCTAAGCAAAACTCTTTAAGAAATTAGATTATTTTGTAATTATTTCCAGGTGTTTTGTTCGGGCGAAATCTTGGGTTATTTTTCGCAGGTAATATTTGAGTATTTTCTGAGTTTTGTTAGAAAAAGAAGAAAACGTTGATGGCGATTTTGTATTAAAAGAAAAGAGAAGAAAAAAAAACTAATTGTTTTCGATTTTTGAACGGCTTTGTTGATCGTGGCCATCGCCATGTTCTATTTGTTTTTGTTTTGTTTTTTCTTCTCTTGAAACAAACTTATTATCAATTATCAAATGTTTCTATTGATGAGTAAACAACTTTTAAGGTTTCTTTACGACAAAAGAAAATAATAAAAAATTGTCATTATGCTTAAGAACCATTAGCTTTTAGGCAAATCAGTTTTTAAGTCTTGTTTCGCATATTCGGAGACATCTGTTCTTTTTATATTGCCACAGTTTTATAACACACACACACACACACACACACACACAGAGAGAGAGAGAGAGAGAGAGAGAGAGAGAGAGAGAGAGAGAGAGAATTTGGACCATCATGGTAAGAATCTTCGTCTTCTTCATCTCCGAGCATAGAACCACTGTAATTAATTGAGGATTTATGGTTTTTCTCTTCAACGTATTTTATTACAAGTATTTTCTTCGTATAATATGCTAACCTTAATTTCTCTTCACTCGTTAAGTAGGCTCTTGTTTAAACGTAACTTCTACACTTCACTTATTAGCGTCATTTCTTCATTAAATAATCTCATTTTTATCAAAGAACTATTAACTACTTTTATTTTTTTATTTTTTTAATTGAAATAGCTCACTGAGTAGGACTGAGCTTATTCTAGTAGTGACCACCCAGGCGGAAATTTAAGAAGTTTGAATTCAGAGTTTTGCTTCTTCTAGCCTGGTTGCCTAACCAAGGTTAAAGAGTCCAGTCTGCCCTACTATTTACCCATAATTGGAGGGTAAAAGGAATAATGGGACTCTTAAAATCTCCCGGTGACAGGCAAATAATTTCGGATGAAAGAAAACAAAAATAACTGCTGAAAATTAAAACAACATATATTCAAAATTACAAAAAGGGGGTTGCAAATTTAGTGGTATTTGCAGCAGACTTATCATGCTAAGGTAAGGTGAAGGTGAAGTTGCGCTAGAATACAATTCTACTCGCTGTCGCTAGGGAGTGCTTGAAAGTCGCGTCTCGCCTGGTGAAAGTTCATACGATAAGTGAAAGGTAAAAGGAGCGGTTGTTAATCGACTCGCCTGATTGACGGGCCCCTTGATAAGTGCCTTTCCTCATGGGGTTTTAATTTGGCACCAATATCGTACATTGGCGATTCGCCCTCTGGTGGCTGGGGGAGATAATTCAACTATCATTTTTCTGATATACTTCCAACAAAGAAGAAAACATGCAATGGGCATCAGTGCATGTTAGCTGGTTAAATTCTACTTTAAATTCTCAGCGATAAGAAAGGCGAGTAACGAAAACGAGATTGGGGGAACCTTACGGGAACACTGCCCTAGGTTTCCCCTGGCATTATTCTAGCCATTTTATTTATATCAATATTTATTTATAATACAAAAGTCTTTATCTTCATTATTCTTTTAGGTCTTACATGGGCCTTTCTTGAGGTTGTGCTGCTTCAGCTGGAGGATCCTCTGCGTTATATTTGTAGGTCATGGATAATTCTAGTGGGCATGGTTGTTTGAAGCTATGTAGTTCCATGCCGAGTGAGTGCATTTTGTTTGTCATCACGAATTCACTTCAAAGACATGGCCTGACTGCCAAAATGGCCTAGGCTTAGCAGGGTTCTTGATGAACAACATGCATTTTATCCATTTCATGTAGCCTGTTAATTTTTTGACTGTTCATTCTGGAAGGGCTCTGACCTTTTTTCTTCTTTTCCGATTCAGTTCCTTTTCATTTAGAGAATTTATCTCCCCTTGTTCAAAATGTTCATTCCGTGTAATAGAATTAATGTCAATTTTTTCCAATAATAAATTAGGCAAAATTAATTTTTCATTTTCATTCAATGTGACAGAATTAGAGCCATTTTTTCCAATTTTACACAGAAACGGATACATGTTCCTAAGGGTCGACACAACCAATATTTTACTCTTAAGGAGATAAAACAGGCTATTATGGGATGTATGCGAGAAAATCCCTCATTCTATTTTTTCTAGATCGACAAACTCGACGACAGATCGTGGCATTTCGTGTTTGAAGGTGGGGGGGGGCATAGAGATTGAACTTTTGACTAAAAAATGTTTTTACCCAACCCGTTCAACACAGGTAGGATTTGACTCAAGGTCACAAGTATGGGACATCCAGTGAGAATCAAACTCGCTATTCAGTAGTAATCGATGTGCGAGACTAGCTTGCTAACCATGACACCACGATAGAATGCCAGAACTTTTGTGCTGAGTTGGCGAAGGCCGGTATCGAACCTGGAACCTTGTGGTACCCAGTCGGAGGCTCTACCAATTGAGCTAAAAGGGGACAGTTTAGCTCAGTGGCAAGGCTTTGAGTTCGATTCGATACCGGTCCCCGCCAACTCAGCATATGAGTAGCACAGATTGGGTAATCTGATCAGTGCGGTAAAGCGGGAGCTGACGGTAGGTATGGCGCTCCATTTCAGGCAAAAAAACAATCTCACTGGTCTAGCGTTAGCAAAAAGGGGATAGACTCCTTCGCGATCCGGCTGATACCGACAATAGGCCAGCCGCCAACTTTGCTTTATATATACATATACTTTTTTCTAGGTACCACCAATTTTCCCTGCGGAATCCCCCCCCACACACACACACCTATATTTAACACAACGAAGCTTGCATAAAGGTTAATATTATCTTGAAATTTTTTTGTCCATTCGAAAGAAACATTAAAAAAAACTCCTGATGATTTTTTTAAAAAATGTTCAGCTTATGGAAATAATGAAAATTATGAACGAAACAAGTTATGACTATAGGCTTTTTTAAAAATTGTATGAAAAATTAATTAATGGTCCGATTTTCACGAAAATTTCCATAATTACTTACCTTTTGATGTAAACATGTCTGAAATAGTTTTTTCCTCAAATATATTAGGGGAAATATTTTTACGAGGTTTTCCCCTCACCCTATTTTATTTTATGAAATATGAAAAAATGAACCGACAAAAAACAATTTTTACTCTTTTTCTATAAAGATAAGAGTCTGAAGGATTATATCAGACGATTTTTATAAGTTTTAATGCGAGAGCTTTTTAGTAAAAGAAAAAGGAATACAGAATCCTGCTAAAAAATATCAATAAAGAAATTGAACATGTTGTAAAAAACGGGCTGTTTTACTTATTTTTCAAGATAACAGTGAGTAATTTTTCCCCAATCGGATAAATTGATCTTTGAATTAACTGTTTTTTTTTTTGTAACAACTCTTTATATTGGTTATTTCTTTTTTGCGATATTTTTTTTTTTAAGTTTTAAAATATTTACGTTTCTTCCTTCAATATGGCCTAAACTGATCACGTGACGTATTTTGATGGTAACTACTTTTTTTCCTTTTTCCAAATGGAGTTGAAATGATATAATTATAATTTTCAGCAAGTAGTAAAAGTAGTAAAAATATGTACTTGATTTAGTTTACGGCAACTGCAAGTTAACAAACAAGTAAAATAAATCTTCCCTTGGGTGCAACTGCAGCCACAGTTGTTGTCTTGTAACAATAAACACATATACATTGCACAACAATCAGTTTATTGAGTGCACGGCTGAGAGTCGTAGCTCATGTGATAAAGACGCTCCTTTATTATTAAACACTTGTAGCCCAGGACTAAAGTTTTAAAACGTGAATTTATCTGTGATTTTTATGTTAACTTGCAGGACCCGTGGATATACCGCAGTATGATAGTTTAATTATTACAACGTTTGATATGTTTACTTAAGAGCTATTGCGAATACTTCAATATGTAAAAAGTATATTCATCTTGATTTAATTTTCTCTCACTTTTATTTCTTTCTCTCCTTCTTTTCATCTGTTCATTATGTTCGATTGAAACAGATTAGCGTTATCGCTTCCTCGTGCGCTCACCCCCTCTCTGTATCTTTCCTATACTTTCTTTCTTTCTTTCTTTCTTTCTTTCTTATATTTTTCTGTGTAGCATGTTCTTTTTCTCCCCCTTTCTTTCTTTATAATAAAAACGGAATGGCCCATTATTTAGCTGAGGTGATTACACTCATAAGAAATAAGAATTTGTTGGATAAGCAACACCAGATAATCACGATTTACATTTTTGCATTTCATCTTGGATGATTTGGACAGTCTCATTTTTTATCAGAGGCTGTTGTAATATGATAACGGTCGAAAGTTTAAAGAACAAGTGTATTAATATATAGATAAATAATGTGAAGAGGCTACTTAGCCGGTTCCGGTCAAATAGACAAATCTGCTTTGTAGCCTATTTAGCCGGTCCTCGTAAAATTCTTCTAAGTGAAAAATATAGATACCGTTAATGACTTTGTGATCAAACATGTGAATTTTTACATATTTTTTTTTTAAATTAAAGGAAATGATAAAGGTAAATTTGTCTATCATGATTTTTCCAAAGTGGAAAAATGGCATTTTCCACTATCAATTGTTAAAACATAAAATTGTAACCCCAACCGGAACCCCAACCCTAACCCCAAACCTAACCTTAACCCTAACCTAGCTATGCTCAAAAAGCGGACTTTTTACACAATTACGCACGTGTAGTGCGTAAATTGTTAAAAATATTTGAAAACGTCAATAAAAAATGGAAAATTATCTTTTTAATGTTTTCTTTTATGTTTAATATAAAGAACAATTCTAAGTTTATGTGTTAAAAAAAACAAAAAAAAAACAAATGTACGTTACATATAACGTACAATTTTGCATTTTAAATAAATTTGCGATAAATGTTTAATCTTGGTTGACATAGTTATCGCATCTTGACGCAAACAATTAGCCAACGTAATTTTCCATGGAGAATCATACATGTACTAATTTTTAGTCTGAAACAAAAACAAATCACTAATATTACCATTTCGTTGATGCCTTACGAATTAACTCTCAATATTATTGAAGAAAAAAGCTGGGAAAATCAAAATTAGAATGTTAAAAATTATTTACAATAAAATTCTATCAGAAATATAAAAAGCGAGACTTTTTCTTCGATACATTTCTGATAAAGTATAGATATATATCTAAGTTGGGAGAATGAAATATTAATTTACAAAACATTAATTCAACCTTTTTGTTGTTAGTAGTATAGTCACACGGATTTGAACTTATTCTAACTTATTCATAGCAGCAGTAGCTATCGAAACAAGAATAGAATATTATGCCCCCTACATACTTCCATTAAAAAATAGGATGACAGTTTTTAATTCAAATATTATTTTTAATATTTCTGTATATAAAGACCGATAATTGTATACTCATTATTTTTAGCTACATATTTCTAATACAATACAATATTTTCTTTAATTACATAAATACGATTTTACTATACAATGAACGGGAGTATTTATTTTACATTTTATAAATTTAAAAAAATCCCTTTAAAAAAAGTAGACAACTGGAACTTTTAATATAAAATTCTTTAGAAAATGAGCTAACGATTTAGAAAAAAAATAAATAAAAATATTTTTTTTCTTATTTAGGAGACTTAAGTTTCACATGTTAAGACGTCCTACTACCAAAACTGTACTAGTATCGATTTTTGTTTTCATCATTGAATTATCTTTCCAAAAATTTAAAATTCATTTTCATACAAAAAAACTTACCAAGAAATGTGTACGGGGGATCAATACGCGAAACAAAAACTAACGAAAAAAATAATTAGCCTTTTCAATTTAGTAAACATTTATTTACAATAAAAGTTCTTCTTTTATTACTTCATATACCGAAGGTTTTATTAAATTCGGATTGTTAGTTTATTTTAGATGATTTTTAGAATAATTTACTGTGATCCCCCTTATCACCAGGTGCGCGAAATTGACCATACCTATCCTAACCCCAACCCCAACCCCAACCCTGACTCTAATCCTAACCCTAATCTTAACAATGCATTCTTGTTGATATTCATGAGAACGTAATATTTTTTCGTTCCAAACACGAAGCGTTTAAAAAATTGTTTACATTATATTTTATAAGGAAAGACGTTAAACTTGAAATGCCCGGATGCTAGCTTTTAGAGCCGGCTAAATAGTCTATTCGTAAATAATGCCTAAACTCCAAATAACACCTATATATTTTTTAAATAGGATGAATTGTTTATCTTTTTTTACTTTACTGGTTTTGTGATCTTCCAGTTACGCTCAATAAGTTTTCTATCTTACTTATTTCAAGTGATTCAGATCTATAGAGAAAGAAAGAAGGAAAGAAAAAAAAGGAAAGAAAGAGAAAGAAAGAGAAAGAAAGAAAGAAAGAAAGAAACCGTGTCCTCGTACTTCACCATCTATTTGAACCTATGGGTGGATATCTATCCGAGCGTGGTATTTCTTTTTGAATGACCCAATATGCGTAAAGTAAAGATATAGATAAAGATATGCGTAAAGTAAAGATATAGAGACTACTTCATTACTTCAGACATGTGAAATTCAGCCATAATCATTGAACCAAGCAATCAAGTGTTATATTTCCGAATCATTAATAAAACAAGTTTTTTTCCGGAATATACGGTACGAAATACAGAGACGTACTTTCTTGAGACAGGGTGGAGAGAGCTTAGGGTGTTGAGCCGATACACAGAGACAGTGGTTGAGCCGTGACTTCGGCTAAGCTTCCCTTATTTTTATTCATTCAATGATATGATTTTTCGAATTACTAACATTAATCTCTGTTGTGTTCAAGCAAATAAAATCGATTTATCTACGTTCTTGCTTATTTTTTTTTCAAATTATTCTTAATAAAAAAAGTAAATGAATTAAGCTTTAAATATATAATTTAGTAATTTAGTGATTTTTAAGTAGCTTCGTTTCTTCGTAATAATGAATGAATTACTATTTTGGAGCGGAATTTAAATTTCAAAAAAGTAAATAAATTAACTTTGAATAATTTCGTGATTTTTTTTAAAGAAGCAAAAACTATCTTTTTTATCAGCTCTTGTAGTGGTAAAATCTATAAGTTAAGTGTAGGTAATAAGTGTGTGAGTATGTGTGTGTGTTATATAATAGATATGTTAAGTTTAAAGTTCATTATTAATTCACTAAAAATAGAATAGTGCAAGTTGAAAGTTAAGATGTCTAACTCAAAAGATTTTAAAAAATCTAAATTGGGTGCTTCACGTGATGTAATGGTTAGCGAGTTAGGTTGGCAGACCATTGTTAATGAGTTCGAATCTCACTGGGTGCCCATGCAAAGCTTCGTAGAGCAACTAAAATATACAATTTCGTCTCTATCTCACTTTTTATTGAATTCCCTGAAAATCATGTCTGAGTCTTAAGAGATAAATTGATAAAATACAAAAGTGTTTGGAACAGTAAGGTAAACTGTTATTGAAGTTTTGCACAAGATTACAAATATGGGGCACCCGGTGTGTATCATATTCATTACTACCCAGTGATTACTAAGTACATTCAACATATCTACGTCACGTGTAAATTAGGTTGAAGAGAAATATGGTTGTTGTAGTAGAAAAGGAGGTTCTAATGCAGAATAGCGCGCAAGAGATATCATTAGAATCGCACTTTACGTATAAAATAGCATTAGATTACGTAAACTACCGAAGTAGCCTCAGCCTCTCACCTTAAGACTAACCATCGCGTCTCAAAGTTTTTGGGTATTTCCGTGAAATGTACTCAAAATGTAATGCATTTTATACGCAATCTAATGATATTATATCTTGCGCGCTATTCTGCATTAGTGCCTGAACGGGTATTTGAAAGTTTTTGTATAGTTAGAATGTCTTGTAATAATAAAATGATGAAATAGAGTGATAATAAGAGAGTTTGGTCCTTCCTCAGAGGAGTCCATCGTATTTCATGCTACTGATCATTCTTTCTTTGCAGTAGGAGGAGTGACAATCTAAGTAGTAGCCGCTACTGCAACATCGCAATTACTAAAATGCTACCAATAACAATAATCTTTTTCAACAACAACCACCCTGATAACAAGTGACATTTACTCTGAAAGACTTATTATCTCTCACTACCACGACTCTAGCCCTTCTCGGTTTGCTGAGGAGCGGAATCCGCGCAAGTCAGTTAGACAGACACTACACAGGAATACACAACGGAGGGAGAAAGCTTAACAGGCTCGGCTCCGATCCATCTCTATCCTGGACTACGACTACGACACACACACAAATATAAAAATAAAATAAAATAAAATAAAAATAAAAAAGAAACCGAATTCAGTTTTCAGCAGCCAGTCACACAGAATTACTTCAATTACAATTACTAAAAAGCACAGAACTCTCGTCTCTCATTCGCTGACTGGGGTGTTTATTTTTTTATTTTGTTATTTTTTTGTTCCCCCCTCCGTCTCGGCTTTCAGCCTTTACCGTCAGTGACACTCCAGACCGTCCTCTTAGTCTCGTCTCTCTACCTTCGGGTCGAACGAAAAACTCAACATCATGCCTTCTAGCCCGGAGCAAATGACTAAATACGAAAAAGTAAGTAGTTTAAATGTTTTATTTTTGTTACCATCATTGTGAAAATGTCTAGTTTTGTTTCTATCTTAATCTTGGGTCTGAAATTCTCGTGTCTATGTCTCTCTCCTTTTCTGCTACACAAAACCAGGCTTTTACCACAGCAGAGAGAATGTGCGGGAGAGAAGCAGCTTACTAGACGGGTTTTTGAATCTAAATCTACGCACTGCCAATAATTCTTATTATCCTCTTTTTAAAAAATCTAATCTTATTCATGTTCGTTTTATTCTTAGTCATTTTTGTTTATAATGTTGAAGAACTCATTTTACAAGTGTAATGTAAACGAAACCAAAATAAAACGTTTTAATTGTCAATCGTGTAAAGTAAAGTGAAGATCTTTTTACGTTTTTACGCTGAGTTCTTTTATGGCAATCTTTCATCGCTATAGTCCGCTTCAAATTTTTGGTATAATTATAATTCTCTAGTATTCTTAAATTCATTCATGTTTTTTGTCTTTCGAGCGTTGTTTTTATTTATTTATTTTTAGTTTTTTTGTTGAAATAAAAAGTGTTTTTTCTTCTCACTCACATGCATCTGACCGTGATTGATAGCATTTTTATTGATAAAAAAAAAGATATACGCTAACGTTAGGTTTCTATGCCGAACTCAAATAGATAAACACCTGTAATAAGTGTATTAATAATTAGAAATTTGATTTATTCAGTTACAAAAAATAATGATGCTGATGATAATAATAATAATGGCATTAAATGGATCTTGTGAATAAATAAATAAATAAATAAATTAATGAAACGTTAACATAGAAGTGATATCGTTTTAATTGTTTGTTGATTAAAACAAAAACAAAACAGCGACCCAATTTTGTTTTTCTATCTTGGCCGATCAAAACAACATGACTAACATTTTTATTGATCCTTTTCTACCTGACCATGTGTGGCTGAGTGCCACGTTGTGTCAAATACTGTTTGTGTTGATTACATCAGCATGTCTAGTATCACTAGTTAGACATAATGAAAACTTCCCAGGTAGCCAAAACGACTTATTTCTTTTATTTTACTCTTTTTAAACATTTTTCATTACGTACGTTTACACCTATATTTGTTATAAAATCTGCAACAATTTCTGACCCCACTCTTTTTTGGAAATATGCTAATAATTTGCGTTTACAGTAAGCAGTTCAAGTCACGTGTCGTTCTTCTGGGTAGTGGCTGGGGGTAGGTTCGTTTTCTCGATGTTCATTGGTTGAAATCTTTAGGTGTGGTCGCCGCCTCGTCTCATATATTATCCTTGACCAGAGGTCACAGACAAATACATGAGTAAAAACATATTGCACTTTTTCTTTATCCGTGTAAAAAGCTTCATAAAATACTGACCAAATCATAAAGATATAAATAGTTATTCCTAACTTTGGCGCATTGACAAAACACGGATATCATCACATTTCTCTGTGCTCTAATTTAAGAAATACCCTACTTTAAAAAATCCTACGCATATACAACATTTATTTATTCTTTTCATTTATTTATTTTATTTTTAGCTTTCTAAATCGTTAGTGTATATTTCAATTTTACAATAATAAAATCAGTATTAGGTTTTTAAAATGTTATCAGATATAGACAAAAAATGTTCTACTTTTTCCTTACTAGCACGATGAACACTCAAATTTCTCTTCAACGCAAAAATACCTTCATGTTAACTTCTATCGCGCACATGGGAATTTATATAATATTTTTAGTTCAAAGGACCATATTATCTTCGTGTGTCATCAAGTTGTATTAGGGGTTTATCTTAATGTGTATTTAAAAACGTCATTTATTTGTATGTTTGTTTATTTAAAAAATATTAACCTCAAGCAGTGATTTTTTTTTTGTGTATAAAAAAAGAAAAGAAAAAAAGACTACATTTTGGTGCACTTTTAAAGTGATTGGTTTTTAAGCCAAAATAAAACTTTAAATATCTGACTTTACCCTGTAAGATTTTTTTTTCTAGATTTAAAACTTAAATATGAATGAATACCAACAGTTACCCTAGGCAAGACCTTTTTAAATACCTAGGCCTCGCCCTAGCCATGTTTATGTTTTTATTGAAGATCCTGGAGTATGGTTTTATTTATTTATGTATTGATTCATTTATTTATTTATTTTACGTTTTCCCTTTCAATTTGATATTTTTGTTTAACTCGGTTGTTTATTTACCTGATTTGATTATTTTAGTTTTTATTAGGTCATTGAATTTGTAAAAAACATGGCGTAATAAAAATATCCTGTTGGTAATAAAAACAAAACAACAAACTTTGTTTTTGTTCATTGTTGCTGCCTTCTTTTTCATGTTGTTTGTCTAAAAACTGAAAGGTCTCCTCTGTTTTTACAATGGGGGGTGGGGGCACAACAATAATTGTGGTTTTATTGTTGTTATTCATTGAGGCGATTTAAATTCTTAAGAAATAGCCTTCATTCAATTTACTTTATAGTGAGTTCAAATTGTTTTTTGTTTTGTTTTGTTGGGGGGGGGGAGTGGTATAAAGAAAAACAAAGATTAAAGACAGCATGAACATTGAACAAAATCTAGAGTTGTTAGTTTACATTTGAAGAAAAAAAAAGAAATATTTTTCTGTTGAAATTAAGTTGCAGTTTTGTTTATTAAAACAAAAAGAAAGAATCATTTTGATGCGCAAAGAAAAACTACGCATTGCCTTGTGTTTAATGATGATGATGATGGTTGTGATCTTTATTTAAAGATCAGTTTTTTTTTTGGCGGTGGAGTCTTAAGATTTAAAGAAAATTATAAAAAGAAAGATAATACCTTTTTTTTATTCCTTAAAGAATTATGTTCATTGGAAATGTCTCAACCAAAGAAAAACTATTTTTACATGGTTTTGTTTATTTTGTCTTAAGATAAAACCTAAAACTCTTATTTATGTTTTATCGGTAATTATTAACTTTTGTTTACTAAATTAGGGTGTCCCAGGTTAGCGTCGGTAGAGCGTTCGGCTAGAAACCACAAGGTTCCTAGTTCGATACCAGTCCTCGCCAACTCAGCGTATGAGTAGCACAGGGATCTGTGCGGTAAAGTAAGGAGCTGATGGTAGGTGTGACGCTCCACCTCAGACGCCCAAAACAATCTCCTTGGTCTGGCGCTATTGAAAAGGGGATAGACTCCCTCGTTGACTGGCTGATACCGACTTTAGGCCGCCCCGACAACTTTACTTTACTTACGTCTAAGGAAAAATAAAATAAATAAATAGAATCAAATCCGTTATCAGACGTTTGTTTTGCTCGCATTGTTAATAAAAATAAACAAACAAGTTATTTAAATAACTCCATGATTTTTTGGCAAATTCTTTTCAATCAGGAGGGTTGAATTGGTTTTGTAAAATACATCTATGACGTCATCTTTGTTGATACCTATAATTCATTTCTCTAAGAATTACTGAACTCGCTGTGATTGCGCTTATTTATCTATAGTTATTTATTTATCAAAGTCTGATATAAGGCGACAAATATGAGTGAGATCGAACTCATTAGTTCGTTTATTTTTTGTCCCGGTAGTAGACGCAACCATTAAGCCGCATCAAAGTATTCACAACTATTATACTTTTTTTTACTCTATATAATTAACTGTCTATATCCTCTTTTTGTTTTTACTTCCTTTCTTCCTATATTAATAACTGTTTATTTCTTTCTCTATAGTAACGGGTAAACAATTTATTTACTACCAAAACAAGTAAATTATTTTCTTTTATTACCTTTCTATAGGAATCTGATAAGTGATTTTGTTTTTAAAGAAAAAAAATCGCTTCAATATTTTTGCGGAATTGTCAACAAAACTTACACTGTAAGTTTTGTTGACAATTCCCGCGTGTGTAAGTCTTACACACACAAAAACAAAACAGTTTCTTTCTTATTTCAAATGCAACTTTAATTGTAGGCAAACTTTTATTTATTTCAAGGTTTGCTTAAACAACAGTGAGAAATAGAAAAGTTAAAAAATTACAGTCGTTATGCATTTGCAGAAAAATTAATTCCTGGTTTTAATTTAAACAAACAGAAACTGTTCAAAGAAAATTTCCCTTAATTCTGCGATAATATAGAAAAAAATTATATAAACATAATTAATACAATATATTTTTATTTTTATCCAGATAAAAGTTTCAGTCGTTTGTTGAACTTTTTTGGAACTTTTTCGTTTAAGCAAGACACATAATTTCGCAGTATATTCGCCTTTTTATTTTTATAAAAGTTAGTCAATGTTTAATTATTAATTAAACATTGACTATTAACCTTGAATTAACACTTTAAAAAATCTTGTTTTTCGAACATACCTTTTTTTAACAGTCACAGATATTGATTATAAATCATTACTTTCCATAAGTGATACAAAACGGTCCATGGAATGGCTACAGACATAAAGCATGGCTTGGACAACTTGTTTTTATCGAGTTTATCATATTGCGAATCCGTCACATAAATTGTTTGTGACGGATTCGCAATAACGATCTCTTTGGAAAAAATAAATGGTATCAGGGTTATTTATATACTTTCTTCATTTCTTGTTCAATGTTGTTCATTGACAAATGTTTTTATTTTCAGAATGGTGAATTTAAATGTTTACGCTATTACAAAATTATGTGGCACCTTTAAACGAAAAAGAGCCTTTTTTTTTTTTTTTTTTTTTTTTTTTTTTTTTTTACTGAACATTTAAGTCCTCAAATTTATATACTGGGTGTAAATTGCGACTTGGTGGTTGAAGGGATAAATATGGCCGGTTGTTGGTGAATTGAAGGCGTTATTTTTAAATGTAACTGTTCAATGAAAAAAAAATTAAGTGAAACTTAATCTCATCTAGATGATGAATATTTCTATGTACATTTTTTTTTTTTTCCTGCACGTTTCAGTTGATATCTTCAACTACCTAATTTTCTTCTTTCTCCCTCAGACCTCCAAATGATACATTTAGAGACCTTTTTGCTAAATATCGAAAGGATTCAAATGGCAAAATTAAAATTGTTTAATTCTTTTAAGGTTATTTTTTCAAGATAAACCGCCATTTTCTTATTTTGCTTGGTTAGTTTTTTTTTTTTTTTTTTTTTTTAAACCAGATAAAAGCTTCAAATAAACTGTACCATTCATCATAACGGATAAAGTGGTGTGCGGGACATTGAAATTATTATTAATTGAAAAGTAAACGTATTTTCTTGTTAGGCGGGAATAAAGTAATAATTGACCTTTTTTGTCTGATCATTCATTCATCATTCAAACGGACATTATTTTTACCGCCCAATCTAGCGACTTTTACTTTCTAGATAAATTATTCTAAATAAAAACTTTAAAGGGAAATTAAAATATCTAAATAGTATCATTCAATTTGGACAAATTCATTCTACAAAGAAAAAGTGTGATATAATGATTATATCACATTTTATTTATTTCAGGAATGAATTTGATCAATATTCGATAGGTATGGCCAATTTCGCGCTCCTGCTACTGCGGGGGATCACAGGAAATTCTTCTAAAAATAAAATAAAGTAACTATCCGATTTTAATAAAACTTTCGGTATATGAAGTAATAAAAGGCGAACTTTTATTGTAAACAAATGTTTACTAAATTTAAAAGGCTAATAATTTTTTTCGTTAGTTTTTGTTTCGCGCATTGATACGCCATACACATGTATGAAAATAAATTTTACATTTTTGGAAAGATAATTCAATAACGGAACATGTGTAAAAATAAATAAATAAATCGATACTAGACCAGGTTTGGTAATAGGGCGTCTTAAACCTTGAAACTTAAGTCTCGTAAATAAATTTAAAAAATATGTATCTTTTTTTTTTCTTTTTTTTTTTTCTAAATTGTTAGATTATTTTCTAAGGAATTTTATATTAAAAGTTCCTGTTGTCTACTTTTTGGGGGATTTTTTTTTTTTAGGGATTTTTTAAAATTTATAAAATGTAAAATAAATACTTTTGTTTAGTGTATACTATAGCAAAATAGTATTTATTTACTTAAAGAAAATATTGTATAAAAAATATTTAGCTAAAAATAATGACATAATATAGTACAGTCTTTATTAAAAAAAATATTGAAAATAATGTTTGAATTAAAAATTGTCATTTTATTAATGGAAGTATGTAGGGGACATAATATTCTATTATTTCTTTTGGAAAACTGTTGTTGCTGCTGCAGCTGTTAAAAATTTAAAATAAGTTCAAATCCGTGAACCTGTAGAGCTCAAACAGTGTTTGTTTGAAGAAATTAATTATTTTTGAAATCAACAATAAAAGGAATTTTTAAAAATTATTCCATGTATGATACTCCATAGTATCATACTTGGGACAAATTGTTCGCGTCAAGATGTGATAACTATGTCAACAAAGATTAAGAATTTACGGTAATTAAATTTAAAATGCAAAAATTTAGGTTATATGTAACAAATTTGTTTTTTCTTCTTTTTTTTACACATAAACTTGGAATTGTTCTTTATATTAAACGTAAAAGAAAACATTAAAAAGTTAATTTTCCATTTTTTTTTTATTGACGTTTTAAAATATTTTTTAACAATTCGCGCACGTAAAATAAGAGTGCATTCCTAATAATCAATTTAGATATTTGAATTTCCCTTTTATAGTAATCGATTTCGAAGTTGGACTAATTTGTTAAAGATATTTTGGTTAAATGTTTTAATGTATTCCAAAAATGTTTGAAAAGAAAACACTTCTTTAGTTGTTTGATGATATTGTTTGATGAATTTTATATATCATAGAAGTTAGGGTGGGTATTTTTCTTAACTTTTATATCTGTATTTTAATTTATTTTTTAATATTAATATTTATTTTCAAAAAAAGAAATTAGCAATATGGTAACTTTTTTAGCATTACACAATTTTGATTTGATTATTTTTAAACTTGTGTTTCAAAACTTGTGGAAAAAGAATTCAACATTTTAATTTTCCAATAAAATACAAATTTCTATAATAGGTGTCTCTCCTGATATAATGGTTAGACTATTATTAGTGAGTTTGATTCTCACCAGGTGTTTCATGCATCTGGCCTTATGTTAAATCTAAGCAATATGTGGATTAAGAGATAACTTTTGTGGTATAGTGAAACACTTAAGGAATCTAATTCTCACTGGGTAGCTCATTTTTCCAGCCTTGTACCAAACTTAGTAAATGAAGAAAATTTTGATATAATCTTTACCAAACTAGGATAACAGACCATTAGAGTTTGATTCTCACTGGGCCCCCATGCTTCTAGCTTTAGGTCTAAGCTTAGTAGTAAATTGGTAAATTTCTTTGATTAAATCAAATTTCATTGCTTCTTTTTTGTTTTTTTTATTCTTAATCATTGTAAAACTCTGAAATTTATTTCCATATTGTTTTGACATTTCCATATTGTTTTGACATTTCCCTATATATATATATATGTATATGTGTGTGTGTGTGTGTGTTAGGTATCACCAATTCGGTCACGTGATCAGTTTAGGCCATCTTGAATAAAACGGAAATAAATATTTCCGAACTTTGTTTATCAAAAATCTTGTAAAAAAACAATTAAAGATCATACAGGGTTGTTACAAAGAAAAACAGTTAATTCAAAGATCAAATTATCCGATTGGGAAAAACTACATTGTTATCTTAAAAAATAAATAAACCTATCTGTATTACATGCGAAAGGGTAATTTTCAAGCCGCAATTTAGACAGAGAAAAATACATATTATTACCCTCTTACGATTATACAAATACATATGGCTGAATGTAATGGACATACGTTTAGCCAAAATTTACTATTAAAATGAAAAAATCTTTAGAAATTTTAATATTAAAATTTCATAGTGAAATTGACGTTAAAAAAATGTCTTCGGTTTTAGTATTAATTTTTAAAAATGAAATGAAAATTTGAATATTTTTTTCTAAGAGAAAAACTGATAAAATAATCAATATATACTTACTTTTTATTTTAATCGGTAAAAAGGTTAAATAAAATAATTTTTTACGCTAAGAAAAACAAACTTTGGTTACTGAGAAGCGTCTCGTCTCATTGTATAAAAACAAACAAATATGTCAGTTTTGCTCTTCCGTATATACTAAGAATCACACTTTACTATTCAACAATAAAAATTACAAATTCTTTTAAAAATATTAATCTAGCTTGGATTGGACCAATTTTTAGTTCACCTGAATTCTAAAATTCATATTTAAATATCCGTGAAAAATTCGATTTTTTTCCATGCAGAAAATAAAATATTTAAGCACACAAAAGATTGAAAATGTCTTAAAAATTAATTTCTTTAAAAAAAGTTTTGTTTTTGGACAATTTGATAGAATATAGTACATACCAATTACAAAAGAAAAAAAAGTTTTCAAATATTAATATTATGATTTTTTTTGCACTTTTTATTTCTGATTTCATTAATTTTTCCTAAAAAAACTACAGCTTGGCACATTATACAATTTCATTGATATAGTTATTCAGACTCTTATCTTTATAGAAAAAAAGTACAAAATTTTTCTGACGCATCATTCTTTTTTATCTCATAAAATAAAATGGTGGGGGGGATATACCTCATAAAAAATATTTCCCCTAATATATTTTTTTTTAAAACTATTTCAGATATATTTACATCCAAAGGTAAACATTTATGGAAATTTTCGTAAAAATCAGACTATTAATTGATTTTTCATAGAATTTTTTAAAAAAACCTCTTATTGTAACTTGTTTTTAGCTATGTTAAATTTCAGTTGATTTATCAGTGCAAAAAAGAAAACATTGTTTTTCAATCATAATTTTCATTATTTCTGTAAGCTGAAAAAAATTTTTAAAAATCATCAGAAGTTTGTTTAATGTTTTTTCTTTCGAATGGAAAAAAAAATTTTCAAGAAAATATTACCAATTTTACCCTGTGAAATTTAAACCCCCCCCCCCATATTTAACACAATGAAACTTGCAGAAAAATTAATATTTTCTTAAATTATTTTTCCAATCGATAATTATTTAATTGGCTATTATCTTATAAAAGAAATACATTATCGATATTTGTTCTGTTTAAAGGAGGGGTCATGCTAAATTTTCAATAGAGTTTTCGACAAAAAATTATTAGAATTCAATAATAAAGTAGTTATTAAATAAATATGTTTTTAGAATCTAGAAATATGACATTTAAACTTAACATCATGATATTCATATTTTAAATGAATTTTATATATTAATTTATCATAGAAATACCTAATTAAATTAGAAAGTTTTGAAATAAAATAACTGATGCATTATGAAATTTATTCATTGATAAATCAACACTGAAAATTTCATTAAAATTTGGTAATTCCCTGATTTTTGGTAAATTTTTTTCAATTGGGAGGGTTAAATTTGTTTTGTAAACTCTATATTTTATGGCAACTACGGTGACATGTTAAGATATATTTGAGCAAAATTGAAAGAAAAAATAGTTTAAAATGTATTAAAAATAAATTACATATGTAATATTATTTTGCTTTTTTTTACTGATTGTCATTATGTTACTACCTTTCAGCTTAGACAAAAATTTGACCTTAAATAATTGATTAATTAATTTTAATATGTTTCTTCCACATGAGCAATATGCCATACAAGGTCAATTTTTAAACAATTTTTAAGGTTTCCTTCTCCTAGACTGGTTGCCATATGAAGATTAAAGAGCCCAGTCTGCCATACTATTTACCCATAGTAGGAGAGAGAATAATTGGATTCATACATTTCCCAATAAATCTGAAATGCAAAATAAAATAATAATAGAAAAATATAAAAATTTTAAGTATACAATGGCCATCGTCAGGGCAAGATATTTGATATTTTGAAATATCAAATATTTTGCCCTGGTGATGGCCATTTCTCTGTATACTTAAAATTTTTCTATTTTCTATTATTATTATTATTATTATTATTATTATTATTATTATTTTATTTTGTATTTAAAATAATAATAAATAGAATACAATGTGTACAAGGACAATCTCTTAGTCGAAACATGTGTCGGCACTTAATTAAACCATTTTTATCCATTCAACATTTTCTTTCCTTTATTTATTTTTTCAACATATATATATATATATATATAATTTTGTTTTGTTATAAGAATTACCAGAGCAAAAATAGTTTTTGTCCCTCAATTTTAAGAAATTGTACTTTTAAAAAAAGTAACAGTGAAATACAGTATTGAATTAACAAACAATTCTTGGTTAAAATCCTACTTAACGGACATAAATTCCACTATCATATGTCACCCTGCCGAAATAAAAAAAATTACTAAAAATCAAGGAATTAACCGAATTTAATGAAATTTTCAATGTTGATATATTAATGAATAAACAATGTAATGCACCAGTTATTTTATTTCAAAACTCTTAGCTTTTTTCAGGTCAATTAACTTTGAACCATGTATCTTTGAGGCGTAACATAGATTCACAAACATATGTGGTTCAAAGTTAATTGACCTGAAAAAATGTAAAAGTTTTTAACTAAAATAACTGGTGCATTATATCTTTTATTCATTAATGTATCAACACTGAAAATTTCAGTAACTTCGGTTAATTCCTTGATTTTTAGTATTTTTTTTTTATTTCAGCGGGGTGACATACAATGGTGGAATTTATGTCCATTAAGTAGGATTTAACCCAATTCTTGTTTACCTATAACAATGTTTTTCACTAAAGAACAGAAGGATTTTAGCAGGTCAGGCTGTTAGGATGGGCTTACAATTATGGAGGGTGGGGCTACCCCACTGGGTAGAGGCAAAAACGAGACCTTTTTGATAGGGTGGGGTATTATACACAAAATTTAGAATAAGCCTGAATGTACTATTGTATTCACTCTTTCTTATTAGAGTACTCTGCTCTTATTTGGAATAGAATTATCTCCCTTTATCTAATTCTTTTATTTGCTTCTATTGTAAATACACCATGTACATTAATTGTTGGGGGTGAGGATCAAACTTTAGGTACTAGACATACATGACAAAAAGGGATTTCCTTAATAAAAAATTGTGATATTGTGAAAAGTACCTGGTACCTATTACTTAAGCATAACATTTATTATCTACATGTAGATATAATATAGATAATTCATTTATATATCTAGATAGTAAATTAATATAATTTATAATACACTATTTCAATTTTTTTAATGCATCTCACAATGTCATTGTTTGTATTAACTTTAACTTTAAACCTAACTAATCAAGTAATCTTATAATTTAATAAAGATATACAGCTCATTCATCTGTGGCATATGGAAATCTAATAGATTGCAATGGAGTTAACAATAATAATCAATTAGAATGATTTTATTTATTTTGTTATTGTCTTAAAGAACTACAATGGTTAAATTACAAAAATAATAATAGTACCATGTACTCACTTGGTTACCTCATTTTAGGAATGAAGCCGCCTCCTTTAGAAGTACCAGATACTTTTTACAATATCATAATTTTATTTAAGGAGACCCCCCACTTTTCGACATACATTTCTAGTACCTAAACTTTGATTCCCACCCCCTCTTGTACATGTACAGAAATAAAAATCTAAAAGGATGCAGAAAAATCTTATCCATGCTTCCCAGTTTGTTTGTTTTTTTTTTGTTGTTGTTTTTTTGTGTTTGTTTTTTTTTTCCCACAATTTCCAGCTTACTGTAAATAAATTTCATTATTTTCTTGGAAACAAATTACACTGTATAGGGTACAAGGTTAGAAGGCTTTAGTTGTTCAATGATAAAAACTCAACAATTTATTAAGAAACTTTAGTTGGGACTCATCAAATTTCCTGGGGACTCCTTCAAATCAAATACATGTGTCCCATGACACACTAAATTAAAAAGCTATCAGCATCATAAACATGTATGGACATCATGTTGTGGTGAAATGGTTAGACTTGTACATCCAGTATTACTAAATAGTGAGTTCAATCCTCACTAGAAATTCTATATAATGTGGTTGTGTGTTAAATCTAAACTATGCTTAGTTTTTAAAAAATGATTTACTGGTCATGTTTAGATCAGGGAAGTTAACCTCTGAACTTTGATGGGTGACCATTTAATAACAGCAGTTACTGTAAGCAACTTAAGAACACAATCCTGGTGACTGAGCAGTCCATGACATGCAACACCCCACTTTGTCCCTTACTTAGGCTAGACGTGCGGTCAGAGAGGGCCCGTCTGATCATTCGGCTGGTCACATCAAACCGTAACACCTATATATGATTGTCCCAATCCTATTGCCCTTATGGTAAGCCCCAACCCTTTTTATCATATGGGTGCTAGAAGCCAGCAGCTGAGGGTCTTCATGATAAACTCTAACTGATGGTGAGGTTCCAGTTCTGGAGGACTGGGGAATGTGGAGCACCCCTTCATCACCATGGGACCCTAACAGCTCTGAGTGGAATTGGAAGTAATGGTGATAAAGGTTTTTTTTCCACATTCCCCAGAATTCCAGAATTAGAACTTCACCACTAGATGTACTTTAATTTACCCATATGTAAATCATATATATTTAGATCTGATTACAAAAATTCTTAATAGAATTTTTCTATGAAGAAAATACAAGTAATGAAAATAATGACCTGCTGATAGACTTAATAGACCCAGCTGAAGAAAATATTATATAGATGTTATAATAATTAGTTTGAGAGCCTGTTTTCTATCATTATTATGTTAATATGTTATTAACAGCTTTTCAAGGACCTGCTTGTTACCATACACTTTAAACTCTGGTTTTTAAGTAATAAACAACTATTGTTTCTTTTTCTTCTTATCAGCACTTTTTTTTTCTTTATTACTTAATCTATTCAAATTTTATTATGGTAATGTAGTCAATTATCTTATACCAGGTATTTAAAAACAAAAAAAGATGTTAAAATTTCTATGGGAGTAAGATTTTGCACTTCAATTTTTCTGAAATTTTGTCCCGGTGTGGACTATGTTAAAGTTAGTCAACCCCCAAAATTTGCGCTGCCAATTCCCAAAATTGGTGGAGTTTAGTCGATTTTTAATTCTCCAAATTAAGTGTGTGTTCGCAAAAAATGATGACTTTTGTAATCTATTTTTGTCTTTAAAATGAGGTCTAGAGCTTCCCTACTACTGAAAAATTTGTTTATATTAGCATTTTCACCCAAGGAACCCAAAAATTGTATCAAAAAAGTCTTAAATAACTGCCAATTTTTGGAATTGGAAGCTCAAATTTTGGGGATTACGTACCTGGATAAAATATCAGAAAAATTGAAGTGCAAAATCTTAACATTTTTGCAAAATGTAGCTTCTGTTCTGAGCAAAAACCAAAAGATTTTTGTCATAGATGCATGCCACATTGATCTTGCTATGAAAAATCATCAATAACTTAAAATTGTACAAAATTTCAGAAAAATTGAAGGGTGTGGGGGACATGGCCTGAATGATTTGACATGGAATTACCCCTAGAGAAAGTGTTTGTTTATTACAATGAATGACAATTAAAAAAAAGTCCTTTTTCCCAAACTCTTTTAATGGTGTTGGTTTTGTGTTAAACTTTTTAATCAATCTGATTGTTATTCACTTTTTACCGTGGTGATTTTACTTTTGATAGCCATTGAATTTTAAATCATATGTATTTACTCAACGCCACGGGCAGAATTTGACAGATGGTCAATTTTTAAGCAGAGTAAAGCTAGTTTGAATTCAAAGTTTTCCTTTTAAACAAGTTGGCCAAAACAAAGCTAAAAAAAACCAAGTCTGACCTACTATTTTGTTTGGAAGGAGAAGACGGATTCATGCCTTTGCCAAGGCAAAAACCAACTAAAACTATCTAACTCCTACCTTGTAACTTACCCTGTGTAATTCATTTCTAAGAAACTATTGAAATGTATTTACAGTTAGCTTGAAATGGTGAAGGAAGAAAAAAGAAAAACACTGGGACACATAGATATGATTTTACTGCAACCATTTAGATTTTTGTACGTCAGGAACGCAGGACACGTACTTATCAGCATCTCTGCTTACATATTAGGTTTTTATAGAATTTTCAAATGACAAACCTATTTATAGAATGGTTCTTTTTTTTATGATTATAATCAAGCATTTACAAATGAATCGAATTTTGGCATTAAATAACCGATTAAAGAAAAAAATGGCCTTATCAGCAAGACAGTGAGGGAGTCTATCTCCTTTTTTGCTTGCGCTAGACCAGGGAGATTGTTTTTGCTTAAGTCTTATGTGTCAAATGCAATTCTCTGAAATGTCAGACACAATTGCCGCCAGCTGCTACAGCTTGACAAAATCTGAAAAAGATAGAATGAGAAAAATTTATCAGCAAATATTTATAAAGTTTAGGCTTTATTTCTCTCTAGTTTTGAGGATGAGGCTTAATGTGAATAGTTTTAATGTTTCAGACTGTTGTACAGGAAATGCCAATAATATTTTTATTTTTAAAAAAATTCTTTTTTTTAATGATCGTGATTCTTCTTGTGACACATGTAGGAATGATAGGTGTGCAAAAACAATAACATCATTATTTGAATAAGATTCAAAAGTTCTTTAATGCCTTTTTGATCAAAAGTCAAACTTTTCAAAATGATTTCCCAGTCTGGGTCATTACTATGCTTGGATACACAGGGAACACCTGAGGGTACAGTGGCCGAATTGTTGTGTTTATACATACCACAATAAAGATGAGGACAACAGTTCAAAAAATCAAAATTATTCAGTTTAGGTTTTTTTTTTTGGTGGGGGGTAGCATAAAAAGAGATGGTGTTGAAAATCATTTCATCAAAATTTCATTTGATATTCATTTGAAATTATGTGGAGGAGAAGAATTGGCTTCCATATTCAGGGATCATGGACTTAAAATCAAGTACAAATATTTACTTATTCATACTATTTAGCTTTCTATTAGAAAAGAATATCCTTCAGTAGCTTAAAAGGGGGGCATGGCATAGTGGCTAATGTGCTGGACTGCAACATCATAGTATAGAAGCATCCATATCATTATGGACCACTGTTATAAAGGGAACTTAACCAATTCACCTGCCATCACCTCTGTGTGTGTGTGTGTGTGTGTGTGTGTGTGTGTGTGTGTGTGTGTATAATATATATATATATATATATATATATATATATATATATGAGCCATTAGGTAAAACCTAGGTAGGTAGTTTCTACCGCCTTAGGTTCCTATATAATCCAAAGATCAGGTGAAGAAATCTTTCTTACGACGTAGTAGTTTTTCAAATGTTGTAATTTGCAGAGCTCAATGTGTGCTCTTATTGTCAGTCACAGAGCAAGATTATATTAGGAAAAAATAACATAAGATTTAAATTTTTAGCATTATAGACTATTTCAAGGAAATTAGAGGAATTGTCTAGTCATTCCCATCATCTGATGATGGGAGCGACTAGATAATTTCTCTAGTTTTCCTGAAATAGTCTATAATGCTAAAAGTCTATATCTTGTTATTTTTTCCTGATATATATATATATATATATATATATAACGAGGTATAAATGAAAAAGTAGGGGGGTAGACTCTGTGGTAATGTGCTGAATTGCAACATCGTAGTAAACAAGTTTGTACTCCAGTCGCACTATTACATTCACTTTCAAACTAATACCCTTGGGAAAGGTATGAACACCCTCATCCCACCATCTATGGTACCACTATTGTTCTTCTACACGGATGGCTTGGGCATTAAATAAGCCATGAAGGTTGATGTGCCATTAAACAAAGAAACCAAACCTTCAGTAACTAAAATGAAAGAGCTTTAATTATTTTGATCCACTTTTCCAGTTGATATTCATATAAATTTGGATTTTCTTGTCTTTTTTAAAAATACAACTCCCCCCCCCCTAAAAAAAAAATAAATAAAATGTAAATTAGGTGGAGTGGCTAGACAGCAAAGGAGTCTAACCCCTTTTGGCTAGTGCCAGACCAGGGAGATTGTTTTTGCGTCTTAAGTGGAGCGTCATACCTACCATCAGTTCCCCACTTTACCACACTGAGTTGGCAGATGCTCAACCGACTGAGATTTTTAATTGATAACTATCCTGTTTTTATCAAGTAAAAAAAATTAACTACTAATAATATTCTGAAGTTTAAATTTTTATAAATTACAAATGCGTAAATATCAATTTTAGAATATATTGTTGAATGTATGTACAGAGATGCTGATAGGTACGCATCCTGCATCCCTGACACACAAAAATCTAAAAGGACGTAGTAAAATTATATCCATGCGTCCCAACGTTTTTCTTTTCCCTTCCCTCACCATTTCAAGCTAACTGTAAATATATTTCAAAAGTTTCTTAGAAATGAATTACACAGGATAGGTTATAAGGTAGAAGTTAGACGGCTTTAGTTGGGACCCATAAATTTTCCCGGGGACTCATTCAAAGCAAATATGTGCATCCCAGGACGCACTAACTCAAAAAGCTATCAGCATCACAGATGTACAAAGTGTGCCACAAGCAAGTAAAGTTTGGTAACTACTAGTCTAAAGTTTAATTCATAGCTTCTTATACAGGTTCAAGTCTTGAAAGAGACTATTTCTTTTGTTCTGTTTTTTTGTTTTTTGGTTTTTTTTTAAATTTGAAGATATAGGAATAAATTGGCTGACATTTTTGTGATAAAATGTAACAAAAAAATGAATTTAAAGAGATTAGAATAAGACAAACTTCACAGCAAATAATTCCGCCTTTAAACATGTGACGTCATTTTAGCTGTGTTTAATTTTTCTAATTTAACATTTTGTGACATTGTTTCTTAATCAACAGGATTTACCAGTGAAAATGTAAACAATGAGAAGAAAATCCTGAATCTACAAATTAATTTACCACCCTAATTTAAGGATTTGCTTGGATTGCATCATTGGTGGAAATAAATGTCACTATTTTTTTATTATCTAAATTCTTGATATAATGGTAATAAATGATATTCAGCAGTGATGCTGATAGCTTTTTGACTTAGTTTGTCCTGGGATGCACATATTTGCTTTGAATGAGTCCCCAGGAAAATTAATGGGTCCCGACTAAAGTTTCTTAATAGATTGTAGGTTTTTTATTTATGGTCTGGGGAAACTACTGAAGCCACTAAATCCTACTTTGTAACCTATCCTGTGTAATTTGTTTCTAAGAAACTATTGAAATATATTTACAGTTAGCTTGAAATGGTGAAGGAAGAAAAAAGAAAAACACTGGGACGCATGGATATGATTTTACTGCGTTTTTTTAGATTTTTGTAGGAAATGGACATGGCAAGACAAGTTTAAATCCTGGACGTAGTTGTTTGCATTTCACATAGTACTAATACCCTTGGGAAAGGTATAAATCCAACTATTCTCCCACCAGCTATGGGTAAATAGTAGGGCAGACTGGGCTCTTTAACCCTGGTATGGTCTAGGAGATCTAGTGTGTGTGTATGTATGTATGTATAACTGTAATTTAACAGAAATAGCAAGATTTTTATTTTAATGACACACTTAAAATGCTCAAAGCTCAAACTTAGAGAATAAAACAATTTCCAGTACAATTTGCAACAGGGAGTCCTCATGGCGTAGTGGTTAACCTGATGGATTACAACATTGTAGTAAGCGAGTTCAAATTCCAGTTGTTCTATTACATTCACTTTCAGACTAATGCCCTTAAGAAATGCCTCCTCATCCCCCCAGCTATGTGTTAAATAGTACCACTGTTGTTCTTCTACAAGGATGGCTTTAACCAGGTCTCCCGCATGGCGTCCACAATCTAAAGAGAGCTGGTTGATGTATGTTTTTGCTGGTCAGCCTACACCCGTGTGTCCATGTGTAGCTGTCCACTGGAGAATATTACTATGAATTCATTCTTGCTTACCCAGTAGTGTCCAGCATGTCTTGGATAGTTTGTGTGATAGGAGGCAAATGGCCATACAGCTGCTCTTTTGTGGGGGGTGCTGCTTCCAGGATTAGTTCAACGCTGCATGCAGCATTCTTGTATAGTTCCCACCTAGCCTTTCCTGTAAGCGTTTTGTTACATAAGAACAAAACACTTTATTTTTCTTTCACTCTGTGAACTCATGACAGAGGCACTGGGGCATTTGCTGCACATCTCATCTTGGCCATCGTGTTGTCTGCACTGCAAATCTAGACTCCCACTTGTGCCCTCGATCAAATTACACCTGGTGGGGCAAGACCTCGTCAAAAGAGAGCAATTAAACAACAACAGAGAGAGGGCAACAAACAAAGGTAGCTTAAGGTGAACTTTCCAATGGCTGAGAGAGGTGTAAGACTGCACTCTTCATTCTCATTCAGTCATTCAACTCTATCGCTGCTATGTATCTGTAAAGCTATGGACCCCCCACCCCACCCCCACCCCTCTCTGGCCAAAATCAGGACCTGCTAGTTCCTACCTTCAATTTGTCCCAAAGTCTAACACTCCTGGTCTGCTCCTAAAATCTAAATGTCCTCTACTGGTCTCAGAATCCCACTCCCCCCCCCTCTTAATTCTCATTTCCAAATCTCATCTGTTCTCGTTTCCTTAATCCCATCAGCAGTTGACTACACAGGCAAGGTCCTTTGTTTAAAAAGAGCCTCCCACCCATGGGATTGAACCTTGCTGGTTTTATCATTTTACTCCATTTTTATCTACCTTTCAACTTCCAGACAACTGTCTCCTAGGAGGAATATAATCATCATCTATTTTTAAAGCCTTTTAATAGTTCATCTGACCTTCTATTGACACTTATACATACATACTTATATACATATACATACACACACACACACACACACATATCTATCTCTCTCTCTCTCTCTCTCTATATATATATATATATATATATATATATATATATATATATATATATATATATATATATATACAGTTAAAAATTAATGAAAAAAAAATTTTTTTTTTTCAAAGAATATTTCTCTCAAGGGAAAAAAAATTTTTAAGAGAAATCTTTAATGGAAAAATTTTTTTTTTACTAGACTCTTGAAGCATTAAATTAATATATATATATATATATATATATATATATATATATATATATATATATATATATGAAGATATTAGGAAGATAATAGGAAATTGAAAACTTAGAAATCAAAACAAAATAGAATTAAACAGATATCTTACCTTTGTAAAATTCTGTTGAGAAATGATTGAACTTATTTATTGTAACCAATTATGTCTGTTTCATTTCCGGATTAAATGTAACTTAGGTTATATTTGAATTTGAGATAATAACAGTCAACACCTATAATCTATTAACTCTAATGTCTCTAGTTTACACACACACACATGTACCCACATGTGGCTTGTCTTAATCCTATATCTACATATTTATATACACACACACACTTGCACATGCATATTGCATATCACAACACCTGCTCCCACGCGTTGTGTCATAACTCTGGGTAGTGCTAACTTTGCAACAGTAAAAGATTTGCTTTAATATATCTAAGAATAAAAGTGTATGTAAAAAAAAAAAAAGAAAGGAAGGTTGTAGAATTCCTGAGTATGATGAATATCTCTGAAAGGGGGGTGGGGGCGTATCTTGTCTCATCCTGCTCTTTGGCTTGCTTCTTGTGCCGAGTTACATAGAATTTCTGGCAAATGTTCACTTCAGTGAATGTGTAACTATTATCTTTCTGCTCGCTTCACGACTGACACAGATTTATCTTGTCCTCACTATTCATTATCTGAAACTACCTTCCAACTTCATACCTGATATACTTTTGGCTTACCTTTGTGTACAGAAATAAAATAAAGAAAGAAAGAGAAATCTGCTGCTATTTGTACTGCTACTTCTTGTCCTTTTTGCATCTCTGTCAATATCCCATACCTCACTATTCACTTGTATTTTTACTAGGCACTGATAATTTCTGATTTTTTCATAGCAAGATCAATATCCCAATGTGGCACTGAATCTAAGACAAAAATTTTTTCTATTATTATTTCACATATATTGAACATTATTTGTACCAAAAAGAAAGTTTGGTGTTTGTCCAGAACCAAAGCTACAACATCAGTTAAAATGTTGCAAATTAAAAATCATAAATAATTTAAAACTATTTAACTTTCAGACTTTTTTTATAGAATTTTTTAATTCCTCGGGCAAAAATGTTTTTATAAACCAATTTTTGGGAGTAGGGAACCTCTAGAACTCATTTTACAGACAAAAATAGATTACAAATAGTCGCCATTTTTACAAACCCCCCCCTCAAATTTGGAGAGCTAAAAATCGACATAACTCCGCCAATTCTTGGAATTGGAAACTCAAATTTTGATGGATTGTCTAACTTTAACATAATCCACACCTGTACAAAATTTCAGAAAAATTGAAGGGGGTGGGTGACATGGCCTGGATGATTTGACATGGAATTACCCAAATAATACTGGATAGGCAGAGTTTATAATTTTTTTAGCAAAAAGTGTACAATAGTTTAAAATTAACGATAAAACAGTGAAAAATTACATCATCAACCTGTCACACAAGTAATATCCATGACAATCTCTCACTAACCATTCCTATCATTTATTGCTTTTGGGAGGTCCTCTGTGCAGCATCCAGCATCCACACAGTGTTGGTTTCCATAGGAGAACATCACTTATGAGTTTGTCCCTGCTTCTCTTGCAGCATGTCTCACTCGGATGGTCTGTGTGATAGGGGGCAAGTGGTCGTACAGCTGCTTTCTTGTTGGGTGTTGTTTTCACGATTTGGTTAATACCACGCACAGCATTCTTGTGCAGCTCCCATCTAGCTTATTCTCTAGGTGCTTTGTTAAGGTCCAAGGGGTGCAGCCATACAGTAGCACTGATACAACTATGGCTTGGAAGAATTGTTGTTTTAACTTGTCATTGAGATCTGACATCCTCATGACTGATAATCTGTCTATTTCAGACCATGCCTTTCCTATACGTGTATTAACATCACTTTTTGTGAGTGATAGTTTGATTAACAGGTCTCGACCCCAGGTTCATCTGGGCTCTCATGAGCTTAGAGAGTCATGTGACCAGACGATGTTTGTTGGTTTAATTTTTTTTTTATTACAGCATATCGACCCACTTTCGGGTCATTTAATGCTGAATCAAGTCATTTTGATAAACAAAAGACACTGGTTACAGTACCTGCTATTGCTTAAGTGGTCACCCAATTGAGTATTGAACCAGTTCATCGCTGCTTAACCTCAGTGATCTAATGGGAATCGGTGCTTTCAGTGTGACTAGACTTTAATAGAAAATGCTAAGAAAGTAGAATTATAATTTAGTAGAGTTAAGACCTGCAGCCCATTAGAGGCAGACATGTCCTTCCATCTTTGCTGCATCATCTCTCACGTGTACAGGTTAAGAATTTATCAGGGCTGAACAAAAAAAATGTGTACACAAGGAAATGTCTTGTGGTGTAATTGCAGTGATGCTGATAGGTTTTTAATTTAGTGCGTCCTGGGACACACAGATTTGATTTGAATGAGTCCCTGGGAAATTTGATGGATACCAATTAAAGTTTCTTAATAAATAGTTTTTATCTATGAACAACTAAAGCCATCTAACCCCTACCTTGTATCTCATGCAGTGTAATTCGTTTCCAAGAAAATATTGAAATGTATTTCCAGTTAGCTTGAAATGGTGGGGGAATAAAGAAAACACTGGGACGTATGGATATGATTTTTCTGCGTCCTTTAGATTTTTGTGCATCAGGGACACAGGGCACGTACATATCAGCATCTCTGTAATTGTGATGTAACTCTCACTGAAAACAGCATTTGTAGTGTTGTTATTTATTAGATGTGCAGAAAACATTAGCACTCATTGTCACAGAGAATGTTGACACTTTCTGAAAATGGATGCTGACCACTCTTGAGTTCAAAGCTATGAAAATAGCTGTGAAATAGGGGAAAAAAATATATATATAACAGGGAATGAATGTGCATAAGATGTGTCTTATGTATCACTAAGAAATAAAGGTTTACATAATATATGGTGTGGTTAATTTGCATACTGGTTTTAACAAAACCGTGTTTAATGAATAATTACTTGGTGTTATTGATTTCTGATATAATTGTTTGATTCTCCTACGTATTAAAATCAATCCTATGAATGATTTTATATAGAAACCAATTAAAATATAATTAAAATAAGTGTAATCCTTTTATATGCATTCTTATTTAATTTTGTTAATCTTTCTAATTCAATATATTTCATTACATTAAAAGTTAAATACTTATGCCTGGAGGGTGCATTTCTTGCTAGTTTAATCAATTCTTTTTTTCATTTGTATTTGGAAATTTCCACCATCTCAGATACCTGACAGACACTCCCTAATACTTGGTACCCCCTGGGTAACCACATGTGTTGCAGGTAACTTGGGCCACTTTACTTTTTTAAAAATCACTCTTAATAGATAGATAAGAAGAGTCAGGCATAGCTAGATTGATAGCAGGAGAGATAGATAGGTGATAGATATAGCAGGATGAGATAGATATTGATAGATATAGCAGGATGAGATAGATAGGTTGATAGATATAGCAGATGAGATAATAGATAGATATAGCAGAATGAGATGGATAGATTGATAGATATAGCAGAATGAGATGGATAAATTGATAGATATAACAGAATGAGATGGATAGATTGATAGATATAACAGAATGAGATGGATAGCAGAATGAGATGGATAGATTGATAGATATAACAGAATGAGATGGATATATTGATAGATAGAGCAGAATGAGATAGATTGATAGATATAGCAGAATGAGATAGATAGAAATGAACACACTGTGATATATATGCAGATAAATATAATGAGGAACTGACATAGAGAAAGATAGATAGATATGAACAGACTCAGGTAGATAAATTGAAAGATAGATAGATAGATCTAAACTGAGCTAGATAGATAACAATATTTTAATTTGATCCATAGTTTTGTATACTGAACTAATTTTTACTTTGCTAATATGTAATTTGCATATGTGAATTCCTTAAGCTATAAATCGACAGGTGTTTCTCCCTTCTTCCACTTTTGTCCTATTTCGTGAGTAGCATTAGGATCCTTTGTTTCGACCCAATACCGCCTTTACTCTTTATTGGCGCTTCTTGTTGTCAAAGAAGGTTCCAAGAACAATTTAAAAACTGATGAAAGTTTAAATAATAATCTAAATAATTTTTCTGTTTTTTCTTCTTGCAGATCGAGTCCCTCGTGAAGGGGTTCAAACTTCCTTCTGCTACGTATCGGCAGGTGATGATGTTGTGGAGAGAGGAGATGAACAATGGGCTGAAGAAAAAATCCAACCCCACAGCTGACATTAAAATGTTCCCTTCCTTTGTAAGGTCCTTACCTGATGGAACAGGTGAGTTGTTGTTTTTGAATTTTTTTAACTGATCTCATATTTTGAAAATACAATTTGATATTACTTTCTTTGCTCAAGGTGTTGATCACTCTATCAGCTGGTACTGTAGAATATTCCGACTGCACCTCTGCAGAGGAGTAAGATCCTCTCCCCAATGAGGCCACCTGTTGACCATAGGTGGCAACCTGTAATGCCTGAGGACAGGATTGTGGTAGCTGAGAGGTCTGTTACTGGGTTACTAAGTGGTCCTGACACCTGCAACACTCCACTTCAGCCCTTATTTGGGCTAGATAACTAGACAGGTCCTAGTTGATCAATCAGCTGGTCATATGAAGCCCTAACAACTATATTCATCAAATTATGCAAACTTCCGCCCCTTTTTATTATATGGGTGCTAGAAGGCAGTGGCTGAGGGTCAACCATCAGTATTTATTGATACACATGAAGTTAATGAAAATTATTTCTACTAATTTGAAGATATCAAGAACTTAAATTGACTTGATTCAGCATTAAATGACCTGAAAAGGGTCGATTTGGAAGAATGGCTAAAAGGAAACTTTAAAAGAAAATTTTAAATATGTTAAGATTTTCTTCTTTAAAAAAAAAAGAAAAAATGTAGGGCAAAAAGAAATGCTCTATTGAAAACAAGATATTGACCCGACTCCAAATTCCTTTTCAAGTATTATTTTCCTTTTTAAATGCTTATCATTTACAACCACAAATACTTTGCTTGTCTCTCATTCACAGTTCAATTTAAATAAATATTATTTTTCATGATTAATATTTGTTCTATGGACTCTTCATTACACTTTGGTTAAATCTAAATTATTAATTTTAATTAAAATAGAATTAATGAATAATTCATCTAATTGAATTAATCTGTCATTACTTTTCTGGGTTTGATCACTTTTCAAATGTTATAGTTATTTACTAAGCTTAGTTTGGAGCACAAGGCCTGGTGTAGTTATTTACTCATTTTTGCTTTGTTGTGGCACAGGGCTTGAATTATGGATCACTTTTTGAAAATTGAATTCTGTAGTAATGATCTGCTAGACTAACTCACTAACCACTATACTAGGTGAGATGTCTAGACCTTTGATAGCTACAGCACTTGCTGTTCCTAAGTTGTGGGGTATTCAAATAATCATTTCCTAAGCCTTGCTAGATTGTAACACAATAGCTGAAGTATAGATTGTTAATATTAATGTTATGAACTTAATTACCTCCCCTTTTGATTCTTATCCTGTTGAGAATTTTCTAAGTCCAGAGCCCAATACCTATAACCATTTATCAAAAATGGCTAAAAATGTCCTTTTCATTAAAAACTTACCTGTTATTTCCCTTGAATTAAAGACTTCTAAATATGTTTAATATTACATTTAAACAAAGGCTATCGTTTGGGGCAGATTAGGAAAATGAATGTGACTTCTGGCCGGGTGGAATGAAGTGGTATAGGATGGAAAGAAAGAAGGAAATAATATAGGACAGAATTTTTTTTTTTTTTTTACTCTGGAATTAATGAATTAATCAATTACCAAAAAAGAAACAATGTCCTTTAACTGTTAAGGCCAACTGAAAGTTTTTTTTTGTTTTGTTTTTGTTTTTTATGAATTTTATCTCAACAAGAATAGAGCAAGGAAAAAATTTTGTTTGGCTATTTTGACACAAGCACATTGTGAGATTTTCAACACGGAACAAAATGAATTATTTAAATGTATTAAAAATAATAGTATCAAATACCAAGCTTTGGAATAGGTTAACACATGAAAAGACTAAATACGGGGATATTGTTAGGATAACTGAATTATCTACCCTTAGCAAATTGCCTGTTTGGATAACTGAGTTATCCACCCCTGGTAAATTGCCTGTTTGTAGAGGATCAATTGTGGCGCTAGTTGATAATTTGCATTGATCAATCAACAGCCACCTTGAGAAAGGCAGTTAGAGAGAGCTGTCTATTTAAGCTCAGTGTTTGGGAGACCATGGCAGTTGACATTTGGATAGAGGAATCTATGCCAGAAGGAACAACAATTGTGACACAAGCACATGGTGAGATTTTCAACACAGAATAAAATGAATTATTTAAATGTATTAGAAAATAATAATATCCGTTTGTAAACCGATAAGCTTTTCTTTTTCAACACATCAGCATGTCAAATTAACAGTGATGCAACCAAAAGGCAAAAATAGAGAAAGAAAAAATAGAGAACAATAGAGCTTCATTGTAAATTGGTCTATGCTCTGCTACCAATGTTACTCCTCACTTTTGGTAATTCAATAATAATCCTTGCTGAGTTCCTCCTGTAGAAAAATTGAACTCTCTAGTAATTGGTGGTTTGCCTTGTTTAGTAATATTTACACCATGCAAGTCATCTAAATTCTATATATTCTAATCTATATATTAATACTTGTGTTCCTTAAAAGTACCAACGTTATCATCTTGCAACACCCTTTGGTTAAAAATGGAACTGTCCAAATCAACCAGGATTGAATGCAAAAATGTAAATCCTGATTATCTGATTAAGGTGACGACACTCATAAGAAATAAGAATTCGGTGATTGTTGCTAATCACCAAATTCTTATTTCTTATGAGTGTCGTCACCTTGGCTAAATAATGGACCCTTCCATTTTTATTAGAAAGAAAGGGAAGAAAGAGGACATGCTGCACAGAAAAAAATGTAATAAAGAATGAAAGAAAGAAAGAGTTGGGAAAGATAGAGAGGGTGAGCATGCTGAAGCAATAACGCTAAAAAAAAACGCTGAAAAGATGGAAAAACAAAAGAGTGAGAGTTAAATCAAGATTATTATACTTTTTACATATTGAAGTATTTTGCAATAGCTCTTAAGTAAACATATTAAATGTTGTAATAATTAGATTATCATACTGTGGTATATCCACAGGTCCTGTTAATACAACTTCGATTGTATTTCTCTGAATTCTCAGCCTTCTTCAGGTATTTCTTGTCAGACTCGGGAGTCTTCTCAAACTTGGGAGCCTTCTTGGCTCCAGAGTTCAAAAAGAATATACCTGAAGAAGGCTGGAGGGCACATCAGCCGAAATATAACAATAATGATGAGGACGGTAGTCCGAATAATCCAAATAATACTAACTTATATTGCATCTGTTGATGATCTTTTGCAGAACATGGTAAATTCTTAGCCCTTGATCTTGGTGGAACTAATTTCCGTGTGTTACTTGTCGAACTTGATGGTCCCTTGGTTGATATCGAGAGTAAAACTTATCTCATCCCTCAACAAGTGATGCTGGGCACTGGTGAACAGGTAAGATCATTCTTCATCTATTCATCATTTTTCTCCTGATTTTTAATTGTTCATTACATTTTGCAACCAATACAATACTCAGTGATGCTGATAGCTTTTTTATTTAGTGCGTCCTGGGATGCACATATTTGCTTTGAATGAGTCCCTGGGAAATTTGATGGGTCCCAACTAAAGTTTCTTAATAGATTGTAGGTTTTTTATTTATGATCTGGGGAAACAACTAAAGCCGGCTAACTCCTACCTTGTAACCTATCCTGTGTAATTCATTTCTAAGAAACTATTGAAATGTATTTACAGTTAGCTTGAAATGGTGAGGGAAGAAAAAAGAAAAAAGAAAAACACTGGGACACCTGGATATGATTTTACTGCGTCAGGGATGCAGGATGAGTACCTATCAGCATCTTTGATACTTGAAAGATGTCACCTGCCTAGTATTGAGTGTTTGATTCTTGGATCTCATCTTTGCTGGTCTGGTCATCTAGTTCGCATGAATGATTGCCGAATCCCAAAACAACTATTTTACAGGGAAATCTCAACTGGCAAATGTCGTCAGTGCAAACCCAAATTGAGGTTTAGGAACTGCCTCAAGGATACTGAAGAATGCTGCTATTGCTGTAGAGGACTGGGAGAAGCTAGCTTCTAATAGACCTGGCTGGAGAGCTACCATCTACTGGTCTGTGAAAGAATTTGAGTCCAACCGAATTAAAACACCAAAAAATGAAGCAGGCTGTTTAAAAAAAAGCAAATCTCAGTCCAGCAACATCCAAAGTGGAGAAGTTCCAACATGTAATTTATATGAAAGAGTATGTCTCTCTAGGGCTGGCCTGGTGAGTTATCTGAGAAAACACAAGGATACAGTGTCAAATGCTACTGGCACTTGAGTATTTTTACTATGTAGTAGTCTTAGTGGGCTGATGAGTCATCTTCATGCTCACAGCCTCTCGATGCTTGCAAATGAAAAATGAAAATAAACAAATGGAAGGGAAAAAAAAGAAAAGAAAAAAAAAACAGGAAATGGTCTTGTTTGTCTACGAACATTGTGGTATATGGTCACAGTACCCAAAGCGTATATATTCACCATACTAAAAATATATTCGGCACGTGGCGGTCATCTTGTTGATAAAAATTACAACGCGAGGAATATGTAGTCACAACTGCTAGCCTTTATTATCGTGCTCGTCTCATGGGTTCATATCAGACAGGAGGAAAGTACAGGGAGAGAGAACTATTAAACTACCGTAATCCCACACGGGACCAAGGGCAGGTCTTAACCCTACGCTGTCCCAAATCGAAAAGAGACCGGTACCTTTCTTCGTTGTTCCATGTCACCACGTGACTTCCGGTTCCGGTCAACACCTGAAACTTCTGGTTGACACTCAATTCTCCATTCAGGGGTCACACCCTGGTCAAATCATCGCTCATCCTGTTTTGTGCTCATCACTATTTTTTTAAACATTTACTCTCTCACTTATTTCTTTCTTCCTCCTCCTTCCATTAGTAGTCCTTGTCAAATGCAATATCCTGTTTTGTGCTCATCACTATTTTTTAAACATTTACTCTCTCACTTATTTCTTTCTTCCTCCCCCTTCCATTAGTAGTCCTTGCCAAATGCTGTTTTGTGCTCATCACTATTTTTTAAACATTTACTCTCTCACTTATTTCTTTCTTCCTCCCCCTTCCATTAGTAGTCCTTGCCAAATGCAATATTCTGTTTTGTGCTCATCACTATTTTTTAAACATTTACTCTCTCACTTATTTCTTTCTTCCTCCCCCTTCCATTAGTAGTCCTTGCCAAATGCAATATTCTGTTTTGTGCTCATCACTATTTTTTAAACATTTACTCTCTCACTTATTTCTTTCTTCCTCCCCCTTCCATTAGTAGTCCTTGCCAAATGCAATATTCTGTTTTGTGCTCATCACTATTTTTTAAACATTTACTCTCTCACTTATTCTTTCTTCCTCCCCTTCCATTAGTAGTCCTTGCCAAATGCAATATCTGTTTTGTGCTCATCACTATTTTTTAAACATTTACTCTCTCACTTATTTCTTTCTTCCTCCCCCTTCCATTAGTAGTCCTTGCCAAATGCAATATTCTGTTTTGTGCTCATCACTATTTTTTAAACATTTACTCTCTCACTTATTTCTTTCTTCCTCCCCCTTCCATTAGTAGTCCTTGCCAAATGCAATTCTGTTTTGTGCTCATCACTATTTTTTAACATTTACTCTCTCACTTATTTCTTTCTTCCTCCCCCTTCCATTAGTAGTCCTTGCCAAATGCAATCTTGCTACAACAGCCAACATATTTTGCATCAGGTTTCTTATGAGAAAGAAAGAAATTATTTAACCTCATGAAACATTCTGATAGAAACAAAACGATTCAGCCGATGTGCTCTACAGTGTCCTTTAATTGTTTCTTGTCAAACACGGGAGCCTTCATAGGACTTCAAACTAAGCCCTTTATTTAATCCATGGCAACACAAGTTCCAAATCCTGTACAAGGCTGTTTGCATTTCCCATAGCACTAATACCCTTGGGGAAGGCATGCATCCAATTACTCTCCCTCCAGCTATGGGTAGTTAGTAGGGTAGACTAGGTTATTTAACTTTGGTTTGGCAACTGGTCTAAGAGAAGGAAAACTTTGAATTAAAACCAGTTAAACTCCACTTAAGAAATTGATCTTGTGTCGCATCCGCAATGAGGCTGTTTGCATTTTCACATCACACTGGAAAGGTATGAATCCAATTTCTTCCTTCAGCTATGGGCAAATAGTAGGGCAGATTGGTAAATATGTTAAAATTAAATCGGTTTTGGGGTTTTATTTGAAAGTATTTTCTGCTTTTGTTTTTTGTGATTTCGGGTAAGAATTGAATTGAAAAAAATATTTTTTATTATCTCCCATTAAATACGACACTGTGAATTTCTCTGTTTGCTTCAAAGTAGGTGGTACCAACTATCTTAACTTTTACGACTCCACCTATAACAAAATTCCACTAAAAATGTCAATATTTATTTCATGCTTAAGATTATAGTTAATCCTAATCTGTGTTACTTTATAGAAATGAGTCAGATAATCCTTCAAATGATAATCTCTTGATATTGTATTTATTATGTGAAGTTAATTAAACCCCTTTTCAAAAGTATAAAGAAGATGTAAATAGAAACCACCCTGCTTAAGATCAAATTTTGTTTGTAATGGTTTGATTTGGTTTAATGGCATATCAACCCTGTGGGTTATTTAATGCCAACTCTATAGTATTTATAAAATAAACATAATATAATATAATATAATATAATATATATATATATATATATATATATATATATATATAATATATCAATGAATAATATAAATTAGTAATATAACTACAAATAATAAATAAATAATATAACAATATCTAGCATAACAGAAAGTTTATAACTAATAAATAACTATATATAACTCTCAATATCTAGCATAACACAAAGTTTTATATACATAATGGTGATAAAAAATTTCTTATTACCTTCCATATACCAACAAATGCCCTGAAGATGATCTAATTAATAGATCGAAACACTGCAGCATCGGCCAATAAACCCACCACTTAACTCATTTAAACCTGTGTTTTTTCATTCATTATTAATACATATTTATACATATGTATGTTTTGTAAAGTATTATTTTGTGGTAAAAAAATTTTTTTTTTTTTTTCTTAAAACAAATTGTCAGGGTGCAAGCTTACAGCAATCTATTTTACCTTTCAGGTGCGTTCCCGTAAGTAGTATTGTGGACGTATTTCATATCAGATTCATAATTTTCAATATATTTTTATTTCTCACAAGAAGGACAAAAATCTATGTTAACATTTTCTAACAAATCTTTCATGTTATTTGCGTTGTTTCTAATGAAAATACAACCTAAAATCATTTTTGCGTATTCTGCTTGTTAGCTTTAATGACACTTCAGTTCTGGACAGTGATTTTAGATCGTATTTTTTATTACAAACAATGTTTGGTTATTTCCTATAAGTCTAACATAAACAAAGGGGAACCACTCTTGACTGATAAATTATTTATTTATTTATTTATCTACTAGGAAAAAAGAAGACAGGTTTAGGGTTAGTTTAATGGGAAAATAAATAAATAATTCATCAGTCAAGAATGGTTCCCCTTTAGACTTATAGGAAATAACCCAATTTCTATTCTACCATTTATTTTAATTGTTCTTGTTTTTTTGGTTTTTTCCTTGTTTCTTTTATTCTACTCATTAATCCATATATTATTCCTATCTTTTCAGCTCTTTGACCATGTTGCTCACTGTGTGGCTAACTTCATTTCTAAACATGGACTTGAGAGAGAGCCTACCTTAAACCTTGGATTCACCTTCTCTTTCCCTTTGATGCAAGATGGCCTTGCATCTGCTCGGCTTGCCAAGTGGACTAAAGGCTTTCGTTGTGAAGGTGTCATTGGACAAGATGTTTGTCTTCTCCTTAAGCAAGCACTCCAAAAATGCACGGTAAGAGAATGTGACTAAAGTTATAGGATTTCTTTTTTCTTTTTCTCCCTTAATGTATCTTTGGAAATGGAAGAGTATAAATCTATAATGTTGTGGGAAGCGCGCGTGGTGTAATGGATAAAGTCATGGGAAATGGACTCGTCGCCCAGAGTTCAAATCCTGGATGTGGTAAATGCTTTTCCCTTAGTGCTAATACCATTGGGAAAGGTATGAATCCTACTCTCCCTCCAGCTATGGATAAATAGTAGGGCAGACTTGGCTCTTTAACCTTGGTTAGGCAACCGGTCTAGGAGAAGGAAAACTCTGAATTCAAACCTGTTGAACTCCGCCTTAGAAATTGACCTTGTGTCACATCCTGCTCATGCGGAGGGGTTGGTAAATATATATAATGTTGAATTGTATATTTGTTTTTGATATTAAGTAAGTAAAGTACAGTTGTCAGAGTGGCCTAAAGTCAGTTTCAGCCAGACAGCGAGGGAGTCTATCTCCTTTTCACTAACGTTAGAGCAAGGAGATTTTTTTTTGTGTCTGAGGCATAGTGCCACACCTACCATCAACTCCTCACTTTACCACACAGATCCCTGTGCTACTTGTACGCTGAGTTGGCAAGGGCTGGTATTGAACCAGGAACCTTGTGGTTCCTAGTCAAACACTCTACCAACTGAGCTAGAAAACCATTTATTGGCATCATATAAGTTATTTGATAGATTGTTGGTCAAAATTTTATCTAAATTAAGGACAATAATGTATTTTGAAATTATGCATAGTTATGTTTTAGTAGGGTTGATTAATCTGGTGTGTATATATATATATATATATATATATATATATATATATATGAATAAAGTAAACTACAGACAGGTGTTTTGAGGTATCACTTCTCATCAGTGCAGTTATATCATTTTTAGCAGCTGCCCCTGGCCAAGTTCGAGACCCGAACGAACTTACGCTCGCCGAACCTTCTTACCCATACGGCCACAATCAGCTGCCAAGTATAGCAGGCTATTTAATTGCTATATTTCTAAGCGGAAATAAATTCACCAAGAGTTCTCAAACTTTGTAAACAAAGTGAGATTTAGCTAACGCCGAATACAGTGAATTTTGCAATTAAATTCCTCCTAAATAGAGTGCTCTACTGATATATATATATATATATATATATATATATATATAACATGTCAGGACGGTGGGGGGGGGAGCACACGGTCAGTGTAAAAAGGCAGTTTGGGTAAAAGAAAATGGAATTAAGATCAGAAATAAAGGCAGAAATTACAGTTTGGCCAAACATAATGAGGAATAGAATAGAGTTTTCCTCTTGGCCATTTAAAACTTACAAATTCTGCAAACAAATCCACACTTCTTCCATTTCTAAGACCATGCTTCTAACAATCCTACCTAGCCTAGATTCCAGATATTGCCATTCAAAAATTGTGCCGCTCAACCACTCACGCAGTTGCAGGAGAAAAAAAAAGTGGACTCTACGCCATCATCTTTAGTAGATGGAAGGATGCCAACAATATATATATATATATATATATATATATATATATATATATATATATAAGAATTAGATTACTATTGTAAATATCACTAAGTCAATGTTGATATTCCACAAGTGTTGTATAGCCATTCTCATGTTTATGTATATTGTAGAGTATACTCATAGTATCTTGTAGAGTATAGAGTATACCTGTATACCCGTGGTTGTATACAGATTACATTTATATATTATCATATATATAAAAAAAATACATCCACTGAATATTTTTTATAATTACCTACCGTCAGCTTTATTTCCAGTTTATATATATATATATAATATAAAGTCATCCACAGACACTGTGTTTCGATGTTTCACATCTCATTAGTGTGGCTAGATACAGCAACTACTTCTGACCAGGAGCAAAACCTGACTGACTTTTCAGCAACCTGGTTCCTTAACCTCTCAGCCATCAACTTAATTGATAAATACATACATCTGTGTATATATTTTATCACCAGAGAGATCAAATCTGTAAACAACAGATGATCATTGCTTTATGCTGGCGATGAAAGGCAATTAAAGTTGCTCCTAGAGTGCTCTACCGGGTTTTGGGAGCATATATATAATACACTATATTTATTGATTTGTAATACAAGAAATTTTGGTGGGGTGACTTTGTGGTGTGGTACCTAACATGATGGACTACAACATCGTCATATGCAAGTTTGAATTCCAGTCACATTATTACATTCATTTTTAGACTTAAAAGAGACTTAAAAGAGAAAAATTTAAAACATAAAAATCAAGATAATAAAGTTTTAATTTTTTTATTCTTTCAGCATGTTGACATAAATGTTGTTGCCGTAATCAATGATGCTGTGGGCACCTTAATGTCTGCTGCTCACAGTGACAGGAACTGTGAAATTGGTTTGATTCTTGGTAAGTAGAATTTCCTTTTTTTTTTTAAATTCATTCTATATATATCTTCTATTAATAATGGAGATTGTCTGTATTTCTGTCTGTAACAAAAACTATGTCATAGCTCTACGTCAAAGCTTACGTCACAATATTCTCATGCTATATACACCCAAAATTTGAGTAAGCAATTTTTAAAAAATTTTTTACTCTCGTCCCTTTTTTTTTTTTACAGTAACAAGAAGTTAACTAAAAAGTTTACAAATAAATAAATACCTACGATTTTGTGTAAAAATATTCAAAATAATTGTTACATGCACACAACATTTCATTTGAGAGGGACGGGGCTCAGTTTTCATTTCAAATTGTTTTTTGTTTTTTTACCCCTTTAATAAATATGAGGATTTTGCTTACTTATGATACAAACCCTCTGACATTGAATTTTTAACTCCCACTCTCTCAGGCAATGTCTTTCAAAAATTAATTTTTATGACGCCCGGAGGGTCTTTTCTGTTGCTAGTATATATAATATCTATATATTTTAGTATATATTCATTTGCATGGGAACAAGTCTGCTACCATTGGTTTCATGCTATGTAAACTTAATTGTTTAAAATAATCCTAGACAGGTTGATATGCCATTAAAATCAATCTATGATTGCTCTGCTTAAACAATTACACTTACATAGCATGAAACCAATGGTAGCAGACATGTTCCCATGCAAATAAATATATATTAAAATATATATTTATTTATTTATTAATGCTATATCACAGATATTGAGCACTCTTCTAATAATACTGTATGTTGGATCACTACTGCCTTTCAAGTGTAATAGTGCCAACCATACACATTGATATATATATATATAAATATATATATATATTAGGTAAAGAAAAATGCTTAAAAATCAATTAATAGTTATAGATCTATTTCTACCCATATACATATGTACATACATATGAGCTTCTTCAGACATATTTTTTAGCCTTTTTCTTTACCAAATATATTGCTCTATATATAATTCATAAATTATTGTACATTGAGCTCTCAATTTGAACCAGATCAACTTTAATATTCCGTTGTTAAAAAAAGGCTCACCTTAGAATCATTCCTAACACTGACTAACCTGGTGATTGATAACCTATAAATATATATATATATATATATATATATTAGGTCTGCAAAATGGTTTGAATTTTTTTTTTAAATATTCAATTCAATTCAACAAGATATTTACCATAAACCCAGTATCTTCATTTTAAGAGCCAGCAACACAAAAATTACATATGTATTAAGACCTTCCCTTATGCACTTGCATCTAGAATATACACGGGTAATACTTTTTACAACTGCCACTCGCTCGAGTTTGGCCTATGACATCAGCTTTAGACACACCCACAAATCTTGATGATAAGAAATTTCTCTTCGCTTACAATACAGCCTCAATTATTTTACTTTTAAAACTAAGGCCGTCTAACTCTTACCTTGTAACCTATCATGTATAATTCATTTCTAAGAAACTATTGAAATGTATTTACAGTTAGCTTGAAATAGTGAGGATAGAAAAAAGCAAAACACTGGGATGCATGGATATGATTTTACTGCATCCATTTAGATTTTTGTACGTTAGGGACGCAGGACGCATACCTGTCAGCGTGTGTGTGTATATATACTCACCCTCCCCTTGAAAAGAATTCCAATTCAGGCCCACTTGTCTAAATATTTTCCCCAGAAATTTAGCATTCAAACCCATAAAACATTGCCTAAACACATACCTTGTTATGTTGATTACAATAAAATTTGTTTAGTTTTGCTGTTTGTATTTTTATGTCTGAAAACCAAATTCAAATCAAATTGTCTCTGTTCAAATACTTATGAGCAATACTATATATTTTCTTCAGGCACCGGATGTAATGCTTGTTACATGGAAAACCTTGATCAAGTTGAAACTGTTCAATTGGATGACGGAGGTCCAGATCAAGTGAGTAGTAAACTTTTTGACATTTTTTTTTAATTGGCTTTTGATTGATTTTATCTTTTTTTAAATTAAATTGTTTTTATTAAAAAACAAAAATAAATCAAATTTTAAAGAAAACACATATATATATATATATATATATATATATACACTATTGTTATATATTGTGACCTGTCCCACTTCTGCAAAGGGGTAACACACACACACACACAACAACAACAACAAGGCCACCTGTTGGCCGTAGGTGGTACCAATAAACCTGAGGGTAGGATTGTGGTGACTGAGTGGTCTGTGACCTGGTACTAAATGGTCCTTTGACATGTAACACTCCACTTCAGTCCTTACTTGGGATAGACAGGTGATTGGAGAGGCCCCATCCAATCAATCTGCTTGTTATGTCAAGCCCTAGTAATTATATGATTGTCCTTACCATATTCTTTAAATTGTTCATATGGCAAACACCCACACATTTTTATCATATAGGTAGCTAGAAGGCGGGTTGCTGAGGGTCAGCCACCAGTATATATTAATACACATTAAGTTAATGAAAATTGTTTCTACCAATTTAGTAATACACATTAAGTTAATGAAAATTATTTATTAAATAAATCCCTTTATATATATATATATATATATATATATATATATATATATATAAAGATTTGGCATTAAATAATCCTCAAGGGTTGATAAACCATTAAACCAACCAAAGGTAGGTTGGTTGGTTGTTTTTGTTTTATGGCAGCATATCATCCCTTTTTGGGTCATTTAATGCCAAATCAAGTCATTTTGACTCTGGTTGCTTACAGTACCTGCTGTTGCTTAAATAGTCACCCAATTAAGTATTGAATAGGTTCACCACTGCTTAACTTTGCTAATCTATCAGGAGCCAGTGATTTCAGCATGACTTGACCACAGTAACCATATCTTTGATTTCACCACAAATGTTGTTTTTTTTAAATACTTATCAAAATGACCTTAAAATTAATTTGGATATTTTCTCTTTGTCTGCAGGTAATTATCAACACAGAATGGGGAGCATTTGGAGACAATGGATGTCTGGACTTTGTGAGAACTGAATATGATAGAGAGTTGGACACTTATTCTATCAACCCTGGCAAACAACTGTAAGTATTTCTTGACAATATAAACGTTTTTACTATGTTATTCAGTCTTATTTAGGAAAAAAAATCTTTTTTCTCTCTCACTTTTTTTTTCTCTCTCACTTTTTTTTTTCTCTCTCACTTTCTTTTTCTCTCTCACTTTTTTTTTCTCTCTCACTTTCTTTTTCTCTCTCACTTTTTTTTTTCTCTAATAAGGTGGCAGTAGTCAGATTGTTTTGCAAACAGTAACAAAATTTCTCTTCCTCACCAACCATTTGATCGACCATCACTCCTTTTTTTTCCCCCCTTTTTCATTTTTTTTTCATTTTTTTAATATTTTTTTTATCTTAATGATGTACCAATAAAGTGATTCCTTTCTCTAAAATTATTTTTTTATTTATCTTTTTTTTCTTTTTCATATTGTAGGGTTGAGAAAATGATTGGTGGTATGTACTTGGGAGAAATTGTTCGTCTAACTCTTGAGAGGTTAACATCAGAAGGCCTCATCTTTCAAGGTGTTGACCCTGAATGTGAATTGTTTAACCGTGGAAAATTCTATACTAAATATCTTTCTGAAATCGAGAGGTAAGTAGTAGCTTTTCTTTCTTATAAGATAAACACTGTCTACATCAGCCTTTAGTTTTGCGGGGGAGCAGACTAATATCCTTATCCTTGTTGTTTTTATCATAGGGCTTCAACAGATACTATCTTAAATGTTCATGGTGTACAATTATTCTATTTCTTTTTTTTCTTTTTTTTAATAAATTTAGATCTGAGCAAAAACAATTTGCATAGAAATCTAGCTAAGCAACTTTTATTTCAGTTACATCATGCAAAAAATTATTTTTAAATAAAAGTAACTATATCTAAAGGCCTTCTGTTTGTACACATGTGCTTGGAGAATTAGTAGTCACTAGCAAAATAAATTTGCCCCCAGGCACAACTATTAATATGATTAAATATTATATTGAATTAGAAAGAATAATGAAATTAAATAAGAACACAAAAAAGATTACTTATTTTTACTTTATTCTAATTGATTTCAATATAAACTTAGACATAGGATTGCTTTTAATGTTTGAGAATAAAACAATAATATTAGAAATCAATAACACAAGTAATTATTTATTAAACATGGTTTTCTTAAAACCGGTATGCAAATTATTCACACCATATACTATGTAAACATTTATTTCTCAATGATATATGACACACATTGCAGGATTTTAAACCCATTAATAACACAGCCTTCGGGGCGGATGTCCGGTGGCTTCGGCCACTGGACTATTAATGTAAATTAGTGGCGTGATCCCAGAGGGCCATCCACCCAGGAAACACCTACTCCATTGATTTAAAAGAACAGGGCTGGGTTTATTGCCCAGTTCCTGAGGTGCCTCCCCCTTGAGGGGGAATGACGACTGGATACACGCATTTTTTTGTGCCTGCCATCCTATGAGCTTTGGCTCGTGGATAGTCCCATATTAAATGGACCTTTGTGTCTGACGGCATAAGTGGGATGTGCGGAAGATACATTAATAACATTGGTTGTTTTGAGGCAAATCTATCTCATCTAGATAATTCTCATTATATAACTAAAAAAATTTTTTTTTTTTTTTTTTTCACATTTACACAACTCATTATTTTACAATATGCTGATAGAATAAAAATGAAAAGATTGTTTTAACACAAAATCTGTTTTTTTGCAATTGTAGCGACCGCGGAGAATTCTTTGAGAATACAAAGATGATCCTTGAAGAAATTGGTATTGAGACTTACACATTAGAAGATTGCAAAATTGTCAAATATGTGTGTGCCCTTGTATCAGCTCGAGCCTCTTTCCTTGTTTCAGCAGGTAAGTGCTTCAGATAAAATCAGTTATCATATATACTCATGCATACCCTTGGGAAATCTATGAATCCAACTATTCTCTTTCCAGATATCAGTAAATAGTAGGCTGGGCTCTATAACCTTGGTTAGGCAACCAGTCTAAGAGAAGAAAAACTCTGAATTCAAACCTGTTAAATTCTGCTTTCTGAAATCAACCTTGTGTCATCCTGCTCATGTAGAGGGGTTTGGTATATATATATATATATATATATATATATAAAAGGAAGTTTGGTATGTACGTGTCGACATATAATTCCGAAACGAAGTCTTGCATACACCTTAATAGCCTTCTAACTAAGAGATACGCCAAATTTGGTTATTGATTTTGACTGATTAAGGGATATAATTAACTAATTAAACCAAAATCAACCAATTTGCAGAACTGCCCATATACCAGCTGCTGCTGCTAATAAAATATTGTTTGCTGACTGCTTTTTGTTATAGCTATACCAGCAGTTTAGTTTAATTTTAGTGAACAAAATCGCAGTCTAAGCTGTTCAGTTTGGAATCTCTCGCCTATTTATGGTCCAATCTTTATATATGGACTGGTACTTTTGCTAGTATATATATATATATATATATACTTCAAATTTGAAGGCCTGATTTTTAGGCCAATGCTGAAATCCAAACATAAAAAAATAAGTAAAAAAGGTAAAGTAGGCGAAGTGGCCTATTGTCAGTATCAGCCAGACAGTGAGAGAGTCTATCCCTTTTTTCACTAGCGCTAGACTGGAGAGATTGTTTTTGCATTTGAGGTGGAGTGCCACACCTATCATAAGATCCCCACTTTACTGCACAGATCCTAGCTGTGCTACTCATGCACTGAGTTAGCGAGGACCAGTATCAAACCCAGAACCTTGTGGTTCCGACGCATATGTTCTACCAACTGTGCTAAACCTTTGAGCAAATTAAATCAATGAATTAATGATTTTGTCTCCATAAATCTAGGGTTGACCTTATCATCAGGTTGTGTTGACAGCATGGATTCCCATGACTCTTCTCTCTCACAACTCGTCCCTATCAGTTATTGCCCCTGGCAGGTCTTCTGCATGACATCCAATATCTACACAGAGCTGATTAATGTAAGTTTTTGCTGGTCAGCCTGCACTGGTGTGTCCATGTGTAGTTGTCCACAAGAAAACATCACTTCATCCTTGCTTATCAGTAGTGTCCAGAATGTCTTGGATTGTTTGTGTGATAGGAGGCAAGTGGCTGTACATCTGTTTTTTTATGGGTGCTGCTTCTAAGATTTGTTCAAGACAGTGTACTGCATCTTTGTACAGTTCCCATCCAGCATCTTTGTACAGTTCCCACAGTTCCCATCCAGCGTCTTTGTACAGTTCGCGTCTTTGCACAGTTCACAGCATCTTTGCACAGTTCACATCCAGCGTCTTTGTCTTTTCATTAGAGTCCAAGTGGTGAGCCATGCATTAGAATTGACATGGTTACAGCTTGGAAGAATTCTTACTTTATCTTATTAGAGAGATCAGATTTACATATTTCTTAATTTAATAATAACTTCCAGCAGTTACCCGGCGTCGCCTGAGTAGAAGGGGAATTTTTTAAGTTAGTTCAACAGATCCATTATTACTGAATCGTGAGTTGAATCCTCTTTGAATGCCCCATTTAAATCCCTATGTAAAAAAAAAAATAGACCTTGCATTGATCCAGCTACTCTGAAAATAAATATTAATGTCTACTAAAATATTAAATGAAAAAAAAAAATTCCATGCTGTTATCATTTGAATTTTATTTTTTAATTATCTTCACGAATATAAATCAAATCTCTATTATTTTTGCTAAAAAACCAAGCCCTGGTGATATTTAATGTGTCTATATATTTACTTTGTTGTTAATTGTTTTATTTTTGAAGTTTCCTCCGGACATACATATATACACAACTGCCCTTTATATACGTATAGATAGATAGATAATAAGGAAATTATTGTGCTCAGGTGCCCTGCAACCCATCAAATGTGCATGTATTGTGCATTGAATAATGTACAAATGACAAGAAAATGAACATTCTATGAGTCATGGTGTGTGTGTGTGGAGGGGGGATATCAGGTATAGTGTTGGTGAATTACAGGAAGCATGGAGGTTTTGAAGGATGCAGTGTTTTGGCAGCTAACAACTGATGCAGGTAGTTTGTTCCATACTTCAGTAAGTGTGAAAGAATGTTTCCAAAAGTCATGGGAACTGTACTGTTTTCTGACTTTGTAGGCATTCCCATGTCTGTTACACATGGAAGTCACCCCCTCAAAAAAAAATTGGCTCAACCTTATACATGTGTGTGTGTGTGTGTGTGTGTGTGTGTGTGTGTGTGTGTGTGTGTGTGTGTAAAATATAGGTTTTTTTTTTTAGGTTTTTTTTTATGAAGATTTTTATTTTATTGCAAAAAAAAAATATATATATATATATATATATATATATGTAAATGTATAGATGTAAACTTTTGTTTTTGTTTGAATGACAATTTATTTATTTAACTTTTACAGGAATTGCTTCTTTAATTAATTGTTTAAGAAGACCAGAAGTTACTGTTGCTGTTGATGGATCATTATATCGTTTTCATCCACGATTCCATAATTTGATGTCCCTGAAGATTTATGAACTTGTTGATCCAGCCTATAAGGTAATTTTCTCTCCACACATGACATAAATTTTACTGGCAATGAATAATGAATATGAATATTTTGTTTACTTTCACATATTACATATTTTTACAAAAACAAAACAAATAATTAATCAATGCATTAATGTGTGGAGGATGATCACTAATTAGGACTTGAGCCTATTCTAGTAGTAACCACCTCTACTATTTCATAGGTTTTCAGGTTTAAAATATTTTAAAAGATATAAGTAATTCTTTAAAGAAGAACAAAGGTTATTCATTTTAAATATACAGTAGAGACTGGGTCTCTTTTTTTGTTGATATTTGATTACTTCTCTATCTTTTTAAATCAACCAATAGTAATTCCTCTATTAAAATGAGATGAGTCTCTTTCGAGTCGTAGTTGATTTTGTCTTCTTCTATGTGACGATGGTCTGCATTCTGGACGTCTGGGTCGGATTTTTCAGAACCCACAACTTTTTTTCCATTGTATGAGGTGAATTCTCTGTGTCACCGAAACCATTGCTTGTGGTCTCTGTCGGCTGATAAAGGTTTTGTTTTGTAATACTGCTGACCTCTTATTTGTCATTATGTTCTATTGCCTCAAAATTTTTAAAAAATTTTTTTTAATTAACATCTTTATCTCATACACACACACACACACACACACACACACACACACACACACAACAATGTCCTCACTCGACATGGAGTGGAACTTGTGTGTGAGATATTTTAAGTGGAAAGAGGGAGCACAAACCTCAGTCCACTGTCTTGACAGTTGATCCAGTGGCAGAGGAAAGTCCGAGATGACTGGACTGCCGAGCTACTACAGGGGGCTGTCTCAGGTAGTATTGAGTCACTTCCTGAGAGGCAAGTCTCCCTGGAAGTCAGAGCACTTACACCCTAGCACCAGGTTATATTGGAGATTTATGTGAGTAGTAAGTACCCCAATCCTATTACTACCTGTATTGATGGCTGTTGTCTCCTCTGGGGCTCATCCACCCTTTCTCTCACACACACACACACACACAAATAATGGAAGTGGAGGTTTACCATAACATGAATACTAATTCTCCAAGCACATGTTTCTGTTCTGTCTTTTGCTATCTTTTCTACTGAATGAGTTGAGAACATCTGGGTTTCTTCATCATTGGGTCATATCGGGTGTTGTCTCTCTCTGTATCCATCTTAGTTCTTAATCATAAACATACAGACATATTCTTTTTGGCGCATGTAACTTTATTTCCCAAAACCTACTTTAGCACATACATGTGCATTGGAGAATTCAGCAGAGACACCAATCTGGATCTATTTGCAATGGCGGTCTAGTCAAATCTCAAACTAACTAAAGCTATTTTCACATGAATTATTGTATCACATGATTCAATCAACCAATCAGTGTTCCTGTCAACTTTGCTACAAATCCTGTCAATTATACTGTTTGAACCTTTATCCGGTACTGTGTGATTTTCCAGGAATTATGACTAACTATTAAATTTAAATTCTACTGTGACGTAATGGGTCTTTTCATCTTATGTGTGGACTCATTTCTTCTTGCATGAAAATGTCCGCAAATTGTTGTCAACAAATGTTTATTTTGGCCATGACAAATCCTAGTAGTAGTTGTTGATGCAAAGAGAGATAGAAAGGATGTTACAATAACAGAATCGCTTAAATTAGATACACTAAGCTTGTGGCATTCGCCTGTCAGATAGGAAAGAGAAAGAAAGAAAGAAAGGCTGTTCTTTTTTCTATAGGGTAATTCAGCCATGTTGCATGTCTCCTCAATTGACTGTTCATGGTCTGGAGTTCACTCACTCTCCTCTTCTTCGACTATTCACCCCTTCTTTTAAAATTTACTGATAATCAGTTGTTTATTTTCTTACATCCTATTTTAATTCCATTGTATATTGTCAAATAGCTACACTGGAATTTTAGCCAAAATAATTTGACATTCCTCTGGCCAGTGTTTATAATTCTCCTGAAAATATTCAACCCCAGCAATTCTCTGATGGAATTTCAACAACAATTTTTAACAAATGCATTCCAAATCAATTCTTTCTTTCAAAATATTTTTTTTAAATATTTCTTTCCTTCTTCACTCATATTTTATTTTTACTAAAACAGATCCTTTTTTCGAACTTAATTATCCAAGGTCCCAGTAATAATGTAACATTACATTACAAAAATCATAGGTTATGCCTATTCATTATGTAACATGTAGACATTCATTATGTAACATGTAGCAATTCATTATTTGTTAATTTTGTTTTAGAAATTATTTTTGATTATTTCTTTTCTTTGTTTGTTTCAGTTCAAGCTGGCTTTGTCCCATGATGGCAGTGGCAAAGGTGCTGCCTTGGTTGCTGCTGTTACGACTCGTATGAAGGGAAACAGTCACAATAAGAAGATGCCACCCAATATGCAAGGCAATCCAAAAGAGGTGATGGTGAGATCCTGAGGAGGTTTTATTAGTTTTCTAATGATGAGAACAGAGAAGATAAAAAGTGGACAGTGCTGGATTACAACTATTGAATGGAGGATGATGATGGAAAAAAATGATCTGTAAAGCGTAAACCACTGCAATGCCAACTCTTCTCTGTAACTCCTGAGCCTAGTCTCCTTTGGTTGCCGTTATTGGTGCATTTGCTAAGCTCACTAGTGGTGCTGTTTCTTTGGGGAATTAAAAGAAAAAAAATGGAGAATAATGTACAAAATTTTGGGATCCTATTCTGGTTGTTAGACACTGAACCATCTTCAAACACCATTGGAATGTTAAAATGTCTTCCTTAAAGTCAAAATAAAAATGGACAAGAAATAAAGAAATGAAAATTGATTTGAACTGAACGATGATGAAAAAAAAAAAAGTATATGTGATATGATTTTAAAATGAAGACATTTTGATTTTAAAGTAAAGGGGGGGAAATATGAATACCATCTGTAACAAGGATCTTTTTTTTTCTTTTTTTTTTTTTTCTTTAAAGCAAAATATATTCAACCGGAATGCGAAGTACAATTCACTACAACTGCAAGTTGTATTTATTGGTCAGTGTCTAAGAACTTTCATTTTTACTTCTTTTTTTTCTTTTTCTTTTTTTTTTTTTTTTTTTTTTTTTAAACTTTGGTTTGGTCTGGGTTTGGAAATACACCATTTTCATTAATTCTTACTTTTTATTCTAAATTTTAAAAGTGTGCAAAACAAGAGAAAGTATAACACTCCTTCCCTTGGTTCCTTGGAAGAAATTTGACAACTGGTGAATAAAGGCTGTACACTTGTTCAATCTATGAATTAAAAAAAAAAAAAAAGAAAGAAAGAAAAGAATAGCTATACATACATACATACATACATACATACATACACAATTATAAGAATATGTATGTGCATAAATATATGCACATATATTAATTGCATCATGGGAGAAAGTGGTGTGTGTAGGCATATTTATTTTATGATACTTGTAAATAGTTGTACATTGGTATAAATGTATATAGGTACAAATGTACACCTACAAATGTATATATGTATATTTAATGTGTAAGTGTTGTTGTTCTTATACATTATAATATACATACCTACCTTTTTGTAATTAGCATTTGTTCTGAGATTTCTTGTGACCATTGTCTGACAGAGGGAAAAAAACTGCTGAAATAAACATTGTCCTTTTGAAAGATCTTGGTTCTAAAGTCTAGACCAAAATTTTACCAAAATTTGTTAGTTTTTCTTTTTCTTTTTTTTTTCTTCTTTTTTTTTCTGTTTAAAAAAAACTGCTTTTTACTTTTAATTTAAAAAAAAAAATTCTATTTTTTTTCTCTCTTTTAATTACATAGGAACATTTGCACTTCAAGTAACACACTTTTTATCCATATTTTTCAAATAAATAAATGTCCTTTATTAGCTAAATTTTATAACACCACAAGCTTTTTCCAGATGATTTGAGTTCCATCATATTGAACTTTGCCTTTTACACTTCCAAGGTGTTTAAAATTAGTTCCAGCAATATACCTGAAGATTGGGGATCAGAATAACCTCAAACCTTGCTGAAGGGGGAGTGTTTAAATTACTTTTATTTTTACTTTAAGAAATTAATGAAAACGCTAAAAGATGTAGTTTAAAAATTCCCCCAAATTTAATCTGTTTTATATCTACTTTTTCTTATTTGCTTCATTATATGAAAGGTTACTCTCTTAGCAACTATTATCTGGTCTTTGTGGAGGCTGTTCCTTTTTGTATTGTGTAGATCATAGTTACTCTACAAGGAAATATACAGATTGGAGTTTTAAATAAGTAGAGCAGATTTTGTTGGTAGAAATTAAGATTGATCGAGTTTAAAAATGGCAAATTTAAAAATAGTAAAAGAAAAAGAGAAAAAAAAAAACTGAAACGTATCTAAAAGATATTGTTTGAAAACTTTGCTATCAGAGAAAGAAATGATTTTAATATTCAAATTGCCTTCAGTTTATCGTTGCCGACTGAATTAAAATGTAGACTTTAGTTGACCACATCCCAGTCTCAACTGTAAACACCAAAAGTCAAAATTCTTCCAGGAAAATTGAAAAACTTTTCATTGGATTTAAAATATTTGATATCTCCAAGATAAATATTAGGTATTTGGTGGGAGGGCATCAACAAAAATATTTGACCAGATAAATTGTTAGTTTGAGAATGATTATTATAAATTCAAGATAACCACACCTGTTTCTAACACACAAAGATTTGTGTGTCTATATGAATAATATATAAAGAAACAATGTTCTTCATAGTTTATTGAACTTTGTATTTGATTAACTAAGTTTTTTGTGCAACAAAAACTGAAATTTACGAAATTTTAAATGTCTACCGGTTAATTAGATTAGACACTAAGAATTTTATTTTTAATTTCGAAGAGGTGATTTCGGGAATGAATGCCACCTCAATGAATTGGCAACTTTTTTTTTCTTTCTTTTATTGAAGGCAGCATATTTTCTTTTTTAAAAAAAACAACAAAAAAAAAAAAGATAAAAACTGAAGCAAACAATTTTTCGAAATTTTGTTAAGAACTAATAACCAATAAATAAAATGATTATATTGTATTTTTTTTTTTCTTTTTCTTTTTTTTTTTTTTGTTTGCCTCGCCTCAATTTCAGATTCCTTGCCACAGTCAGCTTGGTTCTGTAATTTTGTTCTTTTAAGAATTATCCACATGTTTTTAGTTGAGAGAAAGAAACATGATAATTATTGGCCTCATTTTTATGTTTATCGGGGAAATATGTTTTATTGTAGTTTTTAGGCCAAACTTATATCACCCATCTGTGACAAAATGGTTAAGTGAAAATACAGTCAAATAAAATTAAAAAAAGAAGGAAAATAGAACCCATGCGATCAGTCAGATAAAGTTCAAGAGTCATAAAAGGTGTACGGCTACCATGAAGTTAAGCCAGTTAGAGATAATATCTTTAGGTGGCTAGTTTTAAGAGAAAATGGGTCTTGAAGAAGTTAATGGTCTGAAAACTGGGGACACTGAGACTGATAAAAAGTAATGGCTGGCTATAATTTTAGGAGAAATCGCAGACATGATGTCTGAGAAGAAAAGTTAGTATCTACTTTCTGGGTGGTCGAATCCATGGGGGGTGTAGGGTAGAATCTGCATATATTAAGCTGGCTCAAGCCCCTTCAGCAGTTTCAGACCAGCCATCAGAGTGAGAGTGTCATCCCAGTAGTAGTAGATAGAAAATAGGCAGGGACCCATATCAGTGAAGCCAGCAATGAACTTATAGTTAAGACAACTTTCTTGCCAGCTGACAACATTGACTTAATGTCCTCTGCTCCACCACAAACTGCACAGTGTCACACCTTCCTCCTCCATTAGCGTCCTGTTATCAAACTTTGTGTTGTGTTTTTTATCCTTGTGAACCTGTCTCTATCTCGTACCCTTCAAATCAGCCAGCACAGAACATTACAACGTGGGGTCATCGACATTGTGCATGAGTTGCAGACCAGGTATTTACACCCATCATCATTTACTAGAGGGCACACAACCCCCAATATGCACTACATGCCAAGAGAGAGTTACAGTAAAACATATACTGCTAAAGTGTGTAGACTTTGATTTAGTCTCAGTTATATCACCCATCATCATATATTAGAATTACTATATTTTAAACATTAAAAACACATGAAAAGAATATTCATACATTTGAATTTTGTCACATTTTAAACCCGTGTTCATTTTTTAAAACTATGTGATCGTAGCACAATATGACGCTGCACGTTAGAATATTAATACATTCAAACATTAAAAACAAATACAGAAACACACACGTGAACTCAACACTAACAGCCATGAACATCCCTTTATGTATTCTAAAGTCTTCTGAAGAAGGGATATTCATCTCGAAATATTAAGGAAATATTTTAAAAAAATAAAAATACAAGTAAATGAACAACATACTTGTTACCTTTTCTACCATCACATTCAAAATCAATCTACAAACCAAATGTACACACAATGCTTCAACCAGAAGACATCTTGAATTTTCTATTAAAAAAAATTAAAAAAACTTAAAAAAAAAAAATTTTGACAAGATTTGACTGAATCAACCTTTTCACCCAAAACTGACCAAACATAATCAAAATTGTATTCTAAAGTCTTCTGAAGAAGGGATATTCATCTCGAAATATTAAGAAAATATTTATAAAAATACAGGTAAAGGAACAACATACTCGTTACCTTTTCTTCCTTCGCATTGTGATAAGCCTTCAAAATCAATCTACAAACCAAATGTACACACAATGCTTCAAGCAAACTTTTCAAAAATGCCAAACCAGAAGACATCTTGAATTTTCTTTAAAAAAAAAAATTTAAAAAACACTTTTTTGTCAAGATTTGACTGAATCAACCTTTTCACCAAAAACTGACTAAACATAACCAAAAATTGACCAAGCATAACCAAATACTACCATAAAAACCCAAGCCCAAAACCCGAATATGGAAGACAAAATCTATTTGACCCTTTTTGGCATTAAATGACCTACAGAGGTTGATATGCCGTTAAACAAAACTCAAACTCCATTTTCAGGCTTTTGAAGTGTTATTAGAACTTTTAAGGAGCGGCCAAATAAACATCTTCCCCGGGCGGCACTTGTGTTAGGTACACTACTGCCTGCGACTATGCCCTTTTCAACAAGTTTTTGTTTACGATCTTTAAATTATGAAAGATTGAGCCTGATGGTTGCTGATGTTTTGACCTGTTCTGGAAGATAAGATTTTCAGATTCCATTTTGAAGATTTACAATATGAGCAACTGGAAGAAGAAAAGAATTAAAGAAATTGGTAGTTGCAGTACAACTGTCAAATTTCAGCAAGAAGTGAGAATGCACGGTAGAGAGCATTTAGCTGGGACAGATGTTATGGCAAACTGGGAGAGCTGGTGTGCTAAAAATGATTTTGTAACCTTGTTGGTAATTTGAACATTAGTTACATAAATGAGAGTAACCTCCCCTTGTTTGTTTCACTTTTAGGAAGCCATATGTTTTGATCAGCCATTTTCATTTCACTGTAAATCTACACTGAAAATATGAAATTTGTTTTAATCAATACAACTGCATGTTTTAACACGAAAATATCATAAAATGTGTTCTTAATTGTGCTTGCGCATTATTTGAAATGAACTTAATTGTTATTAAGAACACATTTTATGATATTTTCGTGTTAAAACATGCAGTTGTATTGATTCAAACATTTTTAAGCTAATTAAAAAAAAAACAACACCTAGACAGCCCGAGATTACAGTGACCTGAACATTGTGATAAAGATGATGACAACAGTCCAAAATATCAAAATTAAGTAAGGAGCTGATGGTAGGTGTGGCGCTCCACCTCAGATGCTAAAATAATCTCCTTGGTCTAGCGCTAGTGAAAAGGGGATAGACTCCCTCGCTGATTGGCTGATAATTATTACAAGCCACCCCAATGACTTTACCTTTACTTACAATTTAGGTAGGTTTATACAAATAAAATATTGTGTATATAATACCAGCACTACTATGCTACTTTTCCATGTAATCACCTACAAGGTAGATGCACAAATACATAAATACCCACTTTTTGAGTCAATCGGCTTGAGGTCCAGCAAGTCCTCCTCACGACATTCAGTATCCATACAGACAAGTATACTGAGGAATGTTGTTTGGAGAATATGTGGCACTCTGGATTTATTATTGTCATCCGTTTCCTCGGAGGTTGAGGTGAAAGAGTACAGCTAATTAGGACAAGTGGTGAATGTCAGATAAGTTCCAGGACTGGTGTCACAAAAGATGTGAGGGGCATTGTCCACTGAGTTCTTGCCACAGGGCCAGACAATCAACTAGCATGTCTACAAAGAGATACTGCAGCATTTGCTTCATTCAGTGTGCTAGAAGAGGCAAGAGACATGACAGGAAGACCCATGGGTGCTTCACCATGACAACGCACCTGCCTACACTGCCTTGAGTATCCAAGAGTTCCTGACCCAGAAGAACATCACTGTGCTGGAGCAACATCCCAACTCTCCTGACCTAGCTCGTGATTTTTTCCACTTTCCCAAGCTCAAGGGGCATCATCAAGGAAACATGTTTTGAGGAAGTATACGACATCAAAAAAGCAGTGACAACAGAGCTACAAAGAATCCTGGAAGAATTCTTCCATGAGTGCATACAAGTGTGGCAGAGAAGGATGAGAACGTGCATTAGACTCGAGGGGGGGATTACTTTGAAGGGGATAACTTGTAGCTTGTAGTTTGGATTTTAAATAAAAATTTTGTGACACCAGTCCTGGAACTTTTTTGACTTACCTCGAATGTGATGAAACATGGATGCTGATATCTAACAAAAAATGAGATCAGGATGTAAATCAAGCAAAATATACGTAAGTAAGTAAAGTCTTAAACTTTAAACTAACCCTAACTAAATTTAACTAAGAAATGACATCAACTTATTTAAGTATAAGGTAGGGTCCTGATAAGAACATTGAGATTGAAACCATGGTAGACTCTTAACTCTTTTCAAACTATTACAATTACTAATATTATTATTGCTTTTCGACATATTGAGCACTTTTGGATAATTTCCTAATGCCACTGGAACGGAAAAGTTAAAGTGGCAAATGGATACTAATATATATATATATATATTGGTTTGTTGGTTGGTTTTGAAGGCTGTCACAATGCGAGTGTAAAGAAAAAAAGGAGGTAACTATGATGTTTTTTGTTAACCTGTCATTTTATTTCTCAATATTTCGGGACAAAAATTCCCATCTTCAGAAGAATACTGGAACTGAAGTTGTCTTAGCGGCTGCTAGATTCGTTCTGTCTTGGGTCTTCCAAATTCTGTGTGTGTATGTGTATGGTTGGGGTGCTTGCTTATGTGTGTGTTTGTGTGTGTAAGTATGTGTGTGCAAGCTTGTGTGTGTAAATGTAAGCGTATGTGTGTGTGCGTGGTACTTATGTCTGTGTGTCTGATCATTTCTTTTTATTTTATTTTAATTATAAGCAAGCACCCCAACCATACACATACACACACAGAATTTGGAAGACCCAAGACAGAACGAATCTAGCAGCCGCTAAGACAACTTCAGTTCCAGTATTCTTCTGAAGATGGGAATTTTTGTCCTGAAATATTGAGAAATAAAATGACAGGTTAACAAAAAACATCATAGTTACTTCCTTTTTTTCTTTACACTCGCATTGTGACAGCCTTCAAAACCAACCAACAAACCAATATATACACAATGCTTCAAGCAAATTACAAAACCCTTATATATATATATATATATATGATAGAGAATGAATGTATGACACAAGCAGAGATGCTGATAGGTACGCATCACTGACGCATAAAAATCTAAAAAGATGCAGAAAAATCATATCCATGCCTCGCAGTGTTTTATTTTCTTTCCCCACCATTTACAGTTTAATGTAAATACATTTCAATATTTTTTTTGAGACAAATTACACTGTATGGGGTGCAAGTTAGGAGTTAGACGGCTTTAGTTGTTCATAGATAAAAACTCTGCAATTTATTAAGAAACTTTAGTCAGGACCTATTAAATTTCCCAGGGACTCAGTCAAATCAAATCCATGCATCCCAGGATGCACTAAATTAAAAAGCTATCAGCATCACTGCAAAAGGCCAGTGAAGTTACTCTTTTGAGGCCAACAAATCACTACTAAAACTGAAATCAGGTACAGGTTCCATGACTTTTCCACAGCTGAGAAAAACTTTCAGATTTGAATATTGTTTCAATTCTTCTGTCTCACATTTACATCATCATCATCAGGTTGTGTCAACTCACATGTAAAAACTTAAAAACTGATTGAAAAAAGAAATACACTATCAGCTGAGATTACTTAGAACAAACATGAACCATTAAACATTTCCACAAAAGGACAATTTACAAATGAGAGAAACTCTAAATTCAATCAATTAAAAATGTATTAAAGAGTTAAAATATGCACGTATTAATTATGTATATATGCATGTGTGTACAAAATCCACTTCAATCTCTCTCTCTCTCACACACACACACACATGTCAATGATGTATATTATTTCATATTCATGGGGTGTGCCACAGGACTAAACCTATAACTACTCTGGCATAATATTACCTAGAAATTTCCCTGGGGAAATTTTCTTTAGAGAAAAGCAACTGTTTTGATATCCAAATGACATTTTATAGTAATTTTATAAAATTGAATAAAAAGTTGATTGACTTAAGAAAATATTTCCAAAATTATTTCTTACAAAACTTTTATATCTCAAAATGTTAGGAATAACAAAAAATATAACAAAACGGTTAAATGTGTTTTTAAAATACAACAATATTCGTTTTTATTTTCTCACCAACCAGGAATACAGCAGGATGGGTTTGGATAAACAATTAACTGTCAATAAGTGATGTATTCATCAAGCAGACATTTTGTTGTCTGATACTACACTTTTTTCAGTGAAGAGTCAAACCCTTTTCAAAAAAAAATTTATTCATTTTATAAATTCATACATACTGCTGCAAAGATGCTGATAGATACACATCCTGCATCCCAGAAACACAAAACGCAGTAAAATCGTATTCATGCATCCCAGTGTGTTTTTTTTTTCTTCACTCACCATTTCAAGCTAACTGTAAATACATTTCAATAGTTTCTTAGAAATTAATTAAACAGGATAGGTTACAAGTTAGACAGCTTTAGTTGGGACCCATACATTTGCCCTGGGGAACCATTCAAAGCAAATTAATGCATCCCAGGATGCACTAAATCAAAAAGCTATCAGCATCACAGCTGTTGTCATCATCATCAGGTTGTGCTAGTAGCATGAATATCCATGACTCATCAGCCTTCATTATCAGTCACTGACCCTGAGAGGTCTTCCATGCAGCAATCAGAATCTGCACAGAGCTGACAGATGTAAGATTTTTCTAGTCAGCCCACACTAGTGTGTCCATGTGTAGGTATCCACAGGATAATGTCCTGAGAGGTCTTCCATGCAGCAATCAGAATCTGCACAGAGCTGACAGATGTAAGATTTTTCTAGTCAGCCCACACTAGTGTGTCCATGTGTAGGTATCCACAGGAGAATGTCACTTATGAGTTCATCCTTACTTCTCCAGTAGTATCCAGCATGTCTTATTCATCTTATTATGATGGTTTGTGTGATATGAAGTAAGTGGTTATACAGCTACTTTTGTGTGGGGTGTTGCTTCCAAGATCTGTTCAAGACAACATGTAGCATCCTTGCTTTTTATCTAAGCATGTCATTAGAGTCCAAGTGGTGCAACCATACAGTAGCACTGATATGGATATGGCTTGGAGAAGAATGATAGTTGGTTGTATATATCATTTCCTCATACAAAATTGATATAAGAACAATTCATAACACAGTGATAACAATGATATTTTAAGGCCTGAGCAAACATGACAAGAGATACAAGGAAGAGCTTATAGCAAAATGTCAGTTTGCTAATATCTATATAAGTCTATTCATATCTATCTTAAAATAAATATATTTTGGCAGCATTTTTTCTTTTATGCATGTTTTGTTGAACTTGATGGACAATTCTTGTCTGACGAGTTTCTTTTCTATCCTTTCCACTTGTCTGGCCATCTTTTTTATATTAGAGTGGAATTGGTGAATGAATCCACCGAAGGTTCCTACACTAGTACTTTTTGCACTACTTAGTGCCATCATCAGGTGTGAAGTGGTGAGATGTTTCCATGGTTCTTTTTAAACAAACAGTAGCAGTAGGAATAAGTAGGAGGAGGAGCTCACAAGTTTATAAGAATGTTATGGGGAATGGTGGGAGTAGAATTGGTGGCAAATTATAGGCATTTGAGAATATGTTGGTTATACATTAAACAAAAAAAAACCCACCTTAAACAAGATCAACTTCAAAACGAGCGAACATATCTATCTGTAGAATAATAATAATTGGTTGCATATATCATTTCCTCATACAGAATTTTGTTAGCATCCTTTCCGTCTGCGAGAGATGATGATGTAATGTCCACTTTTTTTTTTTAACTGCATCAATAGGCCAATTTTTGAATGGCAATCTCTGGTGCAGTGACTGAAAACAAAAAGTGATGCATGCTGGAGTTGTTGTTGTCTCTCCTTCCTTCTGGCTCTCTTTTCTCTCTTTTTCACTTCTTTTTGTGCCTTGTTTGACAAGGAGGCACCAGGCTGCTCGGTTTTCTGCACCAACCCTCCATGTGTTGGTGTTCATGTGGAATGTCTTCATGTCTTTCTTGCAGACGTCTCCCTATCAGTCGGGGTCTTTGTCCATCCTCTTGACATGGCCAAGTCAGTGTAGGCGCCTCTGGCAGATAATAGCAAACATGCTGTCCATATTATCATGCTTATTCCTTGAATTCTTAGAATCCGGTCCCTTTAAATACATTCTACCTAATAACTCTAATTTTTTCCGTTACATTGATGACATGTTATTCATTTACCCAAAAAACTGTAATTTAACTGATATCATTGACAAACTAAATAATGTGGAACCCTCCATTAAGTTCACTCATGAACTTGAACAAAACCACACCCTACCATTTTTAGACACCCTTAATATAAACAATAACATTTTAGAATTTAAAGTTTATTATAAGAATACTAACAAAAACGACTACATCCATTTTTATTCCCACCACAACAATAGGATAAAGAGCGGTACTATAATAGGTTTCTTTCTTAGAGTACTTAGGATATGTAATAAAAAAGTATTTAGAAGAGGAATTTAATATTATTGAAAAGTATTTTCTTAAATTACAATACCCTTTAAACTTCATACACCGTGCTAAAAAAAAGGCATTGAAAATACACAATAAAAAAAATAACACTACATCTCCTAATAACACACAACATAACAACAATAACGATTCTGATAGGTACATCATACTTCCCAATAATCCTATCACAGATAAAATAAACAGAAACCTAAAAAAAGATAAGTATTAAGACAGTTACTCACTCCACTAAAACAATCAAAAACATTTTACAGAATAAAAATAATTATAAACACACACACTCCGAAGCAGGGGTCTACACAATAGATTGCTTAAATTGCAACAAAAAATATGTAGGAGAGACTTCTAGATCTTTGACTAAATGGGTCTCTGAACATAGATATCATATTAAAGAAGGTTTTCTAAATAACACCCTAGCTAAACATATTATAGATACTAAACATACCTTTGATTTTAAAGGTGCCAAAATATTAACTCACATACACAATAGAACACTATGTAGAATTATGGAATCTTGCATTATTCTTACACATCGAACCATCCCCCAAAGACCAGGCTTTTTTAATATATCCCCTTATTTAGCGACACTTGTACTCAGAAATCATATAAAATCTTTTTCACATAACCATTTTAGACATACACTTCCTAACAAATTTAAATTTCACATTATCCCAATACACCCTTATACTTTTCATATTTTACATAAAAAGTAATTTTTTAAAAATAATTAAATAAACATTTCTTTTCTGAAAAAATCTGTTACTAACCGATAATGAATGGGTTAAAACTCTTCTTTTTTGAAAAAGAGAATTTTTCTATTTTTGAATTTGAAGTATTTCTTTTTCTTTCAAAAACTGTTACACTGAAGAAATATAATGTAGCAAAATGTTCATGACGTTAGCGAAACAAGCAGCGAATGAACAAAAATGAAGCAATCACATGGCTTACACGCTTTTTGGAAAAACATATATTAAATTATTTTCTGCTTCTCTCTCGATGAGTCCAGATTAAAAACATTTACATCTTTGACCTAATCATCATTATGGTCTGATGATGATTTTTTATAAATTGAAATATTGTCAATATTAGCGATGAAAATGATATAAAAATATATTCATTTTAAAAACATTGTGTGTTTTCATACCCTTTTATCTCTCTCTCTCTCTCTCTCTCTCTCTCTCTCTCTCTCTCTCTCTCTCTCTCTCTCTCTCAATATATATATATATATATATTGTAGGCATATTTTATTAAATATATCAGACAAGTATTTAGAGTTGAGATTTTTTTATCAATCTTTTTACTTTTTGATCTTTTAAAATGACCTACAAAGGTTGAAAGTACTTGTACTTGGGATATAACACCAATAATATTTTGGATAATCATTATACAACCTTCATCATCATTTGCAAAATCTTACTCATAAACATTAATTGATTTTTATGGTCAAATCTTCTTATAAGTATCAATTTTTGTGTCCATTGCTTTGTATGTTAAGCCATTAAGTTCAAGGATCTTTTAGAAAATAGTTCACTAATCAACAGCTGAGAAATACGCAATCAAAAAGTTATTAGCAATTATTGTTTTCATTACCTACTGACCTAGATTCATACAAAAACAAGAATGGTTAATTAAAACATAATAAAAAAGTATTCAGCGTATTCCATTAAAATAAAGTATTATTCACACACATATGCACACACAGACACATGCTTACACAGACGTGGGACCATATTACCTTAAGGCACCCCTTTTGCGATTTCGATTCGTGGGGATATTTTTTCCATTTACACCATCAAAATCTGGTTAATTGTTAACAGATGATTATTAAATATAAAACTAACCCCTAACCCTAACCCCTAACCCTATCCCCAACCCTAACCCCCAACCCCAACCCTAACCCCTAACAAACAACCGAATTTTTATGGTGTAAATGAGAAAAGTGTCCCCATGAGTTGAAATCGCAAAGGGGGTGCCTTAAGGTCATATGGTCCCAGACGTGTAATAATAGTATACAGATTATGTATCATGAATAAATTGGGAGGTTTGTGCAAATGGAGAGAAAAAACAAACAAACAAAAGTTATCTCCCTTTATTGTAAAAATAGAAGCTGAAATTTGGTCCAAGGGTACATTTTTCAATGTGAAGGTCATAGTGTCTTTGTCTGAATGTAGTTACCGGCAAACAATGCCAAGGGAGGTAATTTTTTTTTTTTTTTTAATTTCTTAATTTTAAAACAATTACCAAAAATCAGGGAATTGTCCGATTTTAATGAAATTTTCACCAAATTATTTTCCCACGACTTAATTTTATAAGGATTAGTTTATTTTATGGAAGAAACTTGAAAAAATACTTTTTTTATAAATTCAGAATGTGGGGGGGGTTTTGACCTTTGACCATTTGAAGAAAAAAAAATCCCGGTCCCTAATTTTTACATTTCTTGAAAGATCATATCCTGAAGAATATATAGAAAAATAAAAAATAAAAATATAAATTCAATAACCTAAAAAAGTGATTTTAAAATTTAAAATTCATTTTCTTAAAACTCAAAAAATAATTAATGTAGCAAGTTTTTTTTTTTTCGTAGTATCATAAAATATAGTTGTCTTTAAATTGATGTAAAAAAAAAAATTCTATCTTAAGTTAAACTGGGTTTTGGACTACCTTAAAAATTTCAAGGTCAATTTAATATGTTGAACCGCAGAACGGCCTAATTAGCAATTTTAACCAAAGATAGCCCAGAATTTTATCTTTGAAAAAATCTAAGTTAAAAAATGCGGAAACCCTGGAAAGATATTTTAAAAGAATTAAAACGATTTTTTAAAAATCGTCAATTTTAAATATGGAAGCCCAAAAGATCAAAATTATCTCCCCTTGTGACCACGGTCTTTACAGTGTGATTTGTGAACGAATTCAACTCATTTCCCAAGTTATTATGATTCATTCATTAAAGGATCACTTTATTTCCAAAAGTACATTGTTCTCTTATTTATTTATTTTTTTACATTCCTTTCAAAAATAGTAAACTTGAAATTAATACTAATCTAATTAAAAGAAAAAAAAAAATTATTGAACACTGAAATTAAACTGAATGTTCTTAAAAATATTTTTACACGAGTATTTTATTGTAGATATTGTTATACTAACACTAAGTAGTAAACATTTTTGGAGTTATATTAATAAAAAAAAGCAACCACAAACAAATAACAGTTTTGTTAGACACGTGAAATTTTGGCAGTTTTCATATAAATTTTAATTCGCATTAACTGGAATTATTGGCAAATGAATTCTTTTTGTTTATGAAATTATTCGCTATTTTTTTTTTTTTAATTAAAATAAATGAAGACAAAAACAGTACCCAAACCCTAAACTCCCCTAGTTAAAATTAGCAGTTTTATTACAAAATTTGTGGGTTCTGTTTTTTGGGACACCCTAATTTACTAAACAAAAGTTCATAATTTCCTTTTATGACCGTAATTTTGTTTTTTCGTCGACGATGATTAAATTCTGACGTTTTTATTTTAGAGTACCAAAGCCAAAAAAAAAAAAAGAAAAGAAATAACAACAAAAAGTAATATTCAACTGTTTACTCGTAAATTTCTGCCATGAAATTAGAGTTGGGCATTTTACGGTAGGAATTTACGAGTAAAAAGTTAAAGTGTAAAAACGAACCCCCATTTTAAAACTAAGCATTCTCACGAAATAAAAATTTTTAGAATATACATATTGAAGTGAATATTAAAATAAATAAAGGAAATATGTTTAGTATTGTAAAATAACGGGTGCAAGAAAAATAAAACATTTTTTGCAAAAACACGGACATAAAATGGGGGTTCAGTTTATTTAATGTTAGGAATTTACGAGCAAATTTTATTACCAAAATGTTTATCTAAACAGCGATTTTTTTTACATGTTTCGTCATTAAATTCTCTTTCAAGAAATGAAAAATTAATTTTCCTCTACCAAAAAAAAAAAAAAAAACAACAAAACAAAACAAAACAAATACGAAGAAACTAAGTTTCTTCGCGTTTGTTTGTTTTAATACCCGCACTTTTAATTTAAAGTAAAGATTTATTTAAAATATAAAATCTTACTACTTGATAAACAGAACATTTTATTAAATTCGGATTATTAGTTTGTTTTTTTTTTAAATTCTTGTGCTTCCTGTTATTGACGCTTTTGAAAATAAATAAAACTTCGTAACATTTGTTGTAAATTATTCGCTGAAGAAATAATTGAAAAGGTAGCACTAAAATTATCAACAAAATGAATTTTGTTGTTAATTAATGATTAAAAAGTAAAGGTAAAAGAGAAAAAAAAGTAAATAAAACCAAAAAAGATTTTACGTGTTTTTTTTTTTTTCAAGACTTAAAAAATTCATAGCGCTTTTTCTTAAAAAAAAAATAAATCTCTATTAAACTTTGTTTTTTTTTTTTAAATTATTTTTTATCATAATTGAGGCAATACTTTTAAAATTAACTATTCAACAATCTTTTAATTTGAAAACTCAGATTTGACATCCAGATATTTCAAACATACGAAATAGTATCACTATAAATGAATAAAGGCCTCCATATTTTATATATTCAACCATGATCTCAACTGAAAATTTTCAAGTTCTTAAAATAGGAAGTTATCTCCCTTACACCCCAGTTTCTGCCGGTAGCTATCTGAATGTATACGTAAGAGGTCAAAATAGGTTTGTATTTAAAATTTTAGTTAATTCTCATTTATTTTATTGAAATAAATTATCTATAAAGATTTCAAACTATGTAAAAATAAACAAAACAAATAAAAAATCCAAATTTTCAGGATGATTTTTTTGCTGGTCAATTCAATTATACAGGTATCATGTTGAAGAATAAAAAAAAATATGTTTATTTATATCTTCACCTATTATGAGTAGATTTTAAGAAGATAGTCAATAATTCGTTTGGGTTAACTCGAACTTAACGGACCTAAATTCCACCATCGTATGTCACTCTGCCGAAAGAAAAAAATACCAAAAATCTAGGAATTAACCGAATTTAATGAAATCTTCCGTCTTGATATATTAATGAATAAAAGATATAATGCACCAGTTATTTTATTAAAACTTTTACATTTTTTCAGGTCAGTTAACTTTGAACCACGTATCTTTGAGATTCTGTGTTACGCCTCAAAGCTACATGGTTCAAAGTTAACTGACCTGAAAAAATGTAAAAGTTTTTAAATAAAATAACTAGTGCATTATATCTTGTATTCATCAATATATCGACACTAAAAGTGTCATTAAATTCGGTTAATTCCCTGATTTTTGGTATATTTTTTCTTTTAGCAGTATATGCTACAAATAAAGCTTAAATAGATGCTTAAAAACTATTTCTATGAAGCTTTTTTAAGTGTTAGCCAGTTTCTTTAGATAAAATCTGCTTTTAAAAATCATTGTTGAGATCAATATGAGTATAATTATAATTTTCACGACAAAATAGTTTGGTTATTAAAGGGAGGTAACTTATATGTAACTTAATGTTTATAAGTATTATTTATGCAACATTTCCACCACGGACAGGATGCGACAGTCAATTTTTAAGAAGGGTACAGCTGGTTTAAATTCAGATTTTTCCTTCTTGAATGATTGCCATACGAAAGCAAAAGAACTAAGTCTGCCCTACTATTTACTCATAGCTGGGGTTTGAATGGTCTTTAAACTTGTGTTTTTGAAATATATAGCAGATTTTTTAAAAATGAAAAAAATATTTTTATAGCTTTCATTCTTTTTTCTTTAATTTTTAATTTGTGTAGAAACATTTAAAAAATAAACATACAGCAAAGTAAATTCATAAAGTATAGATCATAATCTAAATTGTTCCTCATATTTTTTTATAAGTCACTAATTAGGACTGAGCCTATTCTAGTAGTGACCACCCCAAGCAGATTTAACAGGTTTGAATTCAGAGTTTTCCTTTCCTAAACTGGTTGCCTAAGCAAGGTTAAAGAGCCCAGTCTGCCCTACTATTTTACCCATAGCTGGAGGGAGAGTAGTTGGATTCATACCTTTCCCAAGGGTATTAGGGCTATGTGAACTGTAGTTTCGTCCAGGATTTGAACTTGGGTCGACAAGTCCATTTCCTACGACTCTAACCATTACACCATGCACCTCCAACAATACAATATTATTTTCCATTTAAGAATATAGGATGAATTTTATTTGTCCAAACTCATATTAATAATATTATATTTCTTTGAATTAATAATCATACCTAAGTGAATAGGTAGATATTCGAGGCAAAACAAGACATTAGGTTTATAAGTTCCCAAAATTCACACTGGATCATCCAATTGGACACATAGCCTAGTGGATAAAGGAGTTAGATTAAGACAGTTCTAAATGACAGTTATCTAGACTGCAGATTCAATCCTGCTCAGGGGCAGCAGTAACATAGAATGATAATTAACACAGATTAACGCCCCTACCCCAGCTATGGTTAGTGAAATGAGAACAGGATACCCCTGTGGACTGAGTTGAGTTCAAAGTTCCATGATTAGAAAAGAAGGTTCCCAAGTCTGAGAAGGTTCCCAAGTCCGATTATTCTAAGTAGAATAAAGCTTTTCAAAGTCTATCGGTATTATCGTTTGTCATTACAGTTTGGTTTGTTTAACAACATATCAACCTCCTATGGGTTATTTAATGCCAAAATTTGATTCATTTGTAAATTTTTATGATTTCAAGTAACTATTCTTACTTGATAATAATCATTTTTTGCACACAGGTATTCCTACATAATACTAATAATCTACTAATGATCAACCTGACCCATAAGTGGGATCTTAACAGGTACTACCACTTTGAGCCAGAATGGACTTGGGAGTAATGCCAATGTAAAACACAACTAGGCACAACAATATAATGAGTACTTTAAGAAAGTACTTACAATTATTTATCTCCCTCGCTGAGGGGGTGCTCAGGTGGTGTATGCGGCTATGCTCCCTCACTGAGGGGTTTTCTTCAGTCAGGGTTGATTGAGTGGCGAGAGCCTGATTCTACGAGGCTTACTCATCAGGACCGAAACCAGTTAAGAGAAAGTTCTTACCACATGACATGGGATGTTAATCTCCCTACTTCCCGTCCCCTGGGCACAGGAGAGTTCTAGCCCCTACATTGGGTGTGGGGAATAAAAATGCTGTGGGTGAGCAAGTAAACTTAGGACATTGTATACAGTATATTATTTTGAGGTATCATGTTTAATGTAATACAAGGGTTGCTGGAGACAAAAACATCCCTCAGAGGGACACTAGAACCTATGTCTAGGCCATTCGGGAAAGAAAAGAGGATGAGATTTTCCTGTGGTCTTTCTTTATACTGTTTTCACAACAATAGTGTCCCATCATGGTGTTATGGTTAGCAAGCTAGTCTCACAGATCCATTACTACTGAATAGTGAGTTCAATCTTTATTGGATGCCCCATACTTGTGACCTAGTGTCACATCCTACCAATGGTGAATGGGTTGCATAAAAGGGCATCTCATCATGGTATTTTCAACTGGCCAAGGATGGCGGTCAGAAACTTAACTTGGAATCAGTTGGTGTTTAAGACATGTTGGAGTCAGTTGGTGTTTAAGACATGTTGGAGTCAGTTGGTGTTTAAGATGTGTTGGAGTCAGTCTTTGGCATTTGAGATGTGGTACTTTCAAATTCCAAATTCAGAAAAAAAAAAAAAAAAAAAATTTTAATTGTACAAATTGGGACAATATAAAGTGAAAATAGTATACAAAATTTAATCTAAACATTGTCTTGATAAAACTTAACACCCTCTAAATTATTTACCCCAGCTAGTTTTTTGGTTTCTGCAGGGACCCCACACTAAACTGACTTCTGCCCTATTGCCTGGGGCTGTAGAATACATCGGCTGAACCTCTGCAGAGGTAAAATCTTCCCAATGGGGCTACTTGTTGGCCATGGGTGCTGACACATGATGCCTAAGGACTGAATCCTGGTGGCTGAGCAGTCTATGATATGAAACACTTCACTTTGGCTAGACGGGCAAGCAGAGAGGCCTGTTCAAACAATTGGCTGGTCATGGCAAGCCTTAACACCTATATGATTGTCCCAACCTTATTACCCTCATGGCAAATCCTCAATCCTTTTTATTATATATGAGCTAGAAGGTGGTGGCTGAGGGTCTTAGTGTGAAGTACTCCTTCATCGCCATAACTCCTAGGTCCACTTGTTAGGGTCCCATCTATGGGTTAAATAGAAAAAAATGAGTTTAAAATAATGTGTTTAAAACAAATTGATTACCCATCAAGAAAGAATAAAACAAAACATCTTTGGCATAAAATAACCCAACAAGGCTTGATATGCCGTAAAAACCAACCAACTAAAGTGATGTGTCAAATCTCAACACTGTAGCTCTAGTTTTGTCAATATTCACGTTTAGGGGTGCCTCATATGTGGGGTAATAAACCCAGCCCTTACCTGTTTAAAAGCACCCTGTCATCTGGGGCTTTAGAATACACCGACTGCACCTCTGCAGAGGGGTAAGACACCCCCCCCCAATGGGGCCACTTGTTGGCTGTGGGTGGTAACCCATGATGCTTAAGGACAGAATCCACGTGGCTGAGTAGTCTATGATATGTAACACTCCACTTCAGTTCTTACTAATGCTAGATGGAGAGTTGGAGAGGCCCCTTCTGATCAATTGGCTGGTCACGTCAAGCCCTAGCGCCTATATGACTATCCCAACCCTATTGCTCTTATGGTAACCCCAAACCCTTTTTATCATATATGTGTTAGAAGGCAGTGGCTGAGGGTCTTATTGTCCTGGGAATGACCTTAAACTCTCTCTGATGGTGAGGTTCCAGTTCTGGAGGTCTGGGGAATGTGGAGCACCCCTTTATCACCATTACTCCTAGGTCCACTCTGACGTGAAGTGGTAGTACCTGTTAGGATCCTATCTATGGGTTAAATAGAAAAAATGTGTTTAAAACAAATTGAGTACCCATCAAGAATGAATAAAACAAAAAACGTCTCGAGCATAAAATGACTCAATTAGGTTGACATAACATAAAAACCCAACCAACCAACCAACCAACCAACCAACCTTTTAGACGGTGGTGGGAATGTGCTGCTTGGGGGCTGGAACTAGATTGTTTTATCTTTGAACCATCCGATACAAATGTCAAGTTTCTGGAAAAGATTTGCTAGGAGTTGTAACAGTACGGTTTACTAGAAAAAAAATGAAGCTGCTACAATAATCTCGTAAATTCACAATCTTTGATTTCTTACTTTAGATCAGGATTCTGTTATTCACACCAACACACAAAACCTTCAGTACACAAAAGAAATAAAGACTATAACAGAGTGTCAAGTCCTTTGTTTTCACGCATGCAAAGCCTGTAGGAGAACTGCCCCCCCCCCGTCTACTCGCCTGTTTTTTAAAATGTGTTGCTGCCATCTTATGCAAATAAGTCTGCAGCATAAAAATGGCAGTTTGGCGAACAGCTCTCAGAGAGTAGATTGACACGCGAGACAGCGAACTCGTTTAGCTCCCAGTAAGTCACTGTCACTTCTATTACAGAAGTCAGCTTAGGATTCAAAAATACAATTTAATTTAGGTATAAGTGCAGAATAATATGCAAGAGATAATATCATTAGAATCGCATTTTACGTATAAGTAGCATTAGATGTTGGAAACTCCCGAAGTAGCCAAACCTTAACCCTAACAGTAACCCTAACCTTAATCCTAATACTTACCCTAACCTTAGCGTCTCAAAGATTTCGGGTATTTCCATGAAATGAAATGTAATGTTTTTTATACGTAATCTAATGATATTAGCTCTTGTGTGCTATTCTGCATTAGTACCTTAATTTATTTATAGTGACAATTGAAACAAATAGTTAAACACACTTCGAGACATTAGTTATCTCCCCTTGACAGCTAACCAGGTTATCACCTGTCGGCTCTTTCTATTGTTTTTTTTTCTACATCTTCAACTTGAAATAATTCAGCAAGTAACGGCTCTGGACCCTATGAGCTAAAATGGGACCTTTTTAATTAGTACGATCGCGTATAACAGCTTTTTTTTTTCTTTCTACCCAAGACGTAAACTTTTTACTCTTACATAATGACCACAATACACACGAGCAACCCTTTATTCTTATCTCTTTGCTTGGTCTAAAGTTTCGTATTTTCCCGAAATTTTGTATTTCCTAAAGTTGATTTAAAAGAAATGTATATATTAGAGTATCTGAATAATGAAAATATTATTTTCATTTTTTAAAATTGTTATTGAAAAGTTTTCGTACAGTAATATATGAATACTTATTTAAAAAGTACAACTTAGTTTCGTAGCCTTTTGGCGCGCTTTTACAGAAGAACGTTTTTCGAAGCCGTTGATGACAGTTAAGTTATGTAATTTTTTCTTCAAATTTTGGTCGATGTCTGTCTAAGCTAATTTGACGAAGATTATCGATGTCTGATGTAAAGAATGAACGTATCAGACTGCGAGCAAGATGATATATTTATTATTAAACCGCTAAAACGACAGAAGAAAATTGAATGTTCTCAGACAACAACAACAGCAACATCGTCCATCAAAAAAATTCCTATTCAAAAACGACAGTTGAATAATTCCAGACTTCATGGCAATTCTCAAATTTGTTCAACGGCCACAAATAATAACAGCAGCTCATCGAGTTCTACAGATTTTACAATTGTAGACTTTGGACAAAATGAGACCTTTAAACACAAATCATCATCATCATCGCTACCCACTTCTCAAAAAACATCGCTTCCCTCTTCTCAAAAAACATCGACTTGTAGACTTTCCAATTCGAATAATAAAAACCAAGAAAAAATCCCGGCTAAAACTCGACATTCTAAGAAATCAATTGACCTGTCTTCGATTTCATCGGCCAAAACACAAACCAACGTTGATTTAACAAAAACAAACATTTTGTCTTGCTGTCCCGTTTGTCAAATTTCCTCAACTATTTTTCTAAATAATGAAAATGTTCAAAAATGGTTCAATCATATTTCGTGTTGTCTTGATAATAAACCTAAAACAATTCCTGAAAATATTCAAGGTTGGTCTACCTCCATTTTTAAAAATTTAATTTATTTTTTTTCCCCCCATATTCGTGATGTTATTTTTTTAAAAATATTTTATTTACTCTATTTAAAAGAAAAGAAAGGGGGATAGCTCAGTCGGTAGAGCACTTGTCTAAGAATCTTGCGCCAACTCAGCGTATGAGTAGCACAGGGAACTGCTGTAAAGTGAGAAGCTGATGGTAGGTGTGGCGCTCCACCTCAGACGCAAAAACAATCTCCTCAGTCTAGCGCTAGTGAAGGGGATGATTCAACTGATGTCTGGCTGATACCAACCGACCGATTTTTAAAAAAAAAGAAAATATGGTGTTTTTATAAAATTTTAAATAGCTCTCATAAAAATATACGTTAATTTTTTTTCTTTTATGTACCAAACATTTATGAAATGTAGCAAAAAGTGTGTCATTACATATGTAATATTATTTTGCTTTTTTTTTTTTTACAGATGCTCATTATGTTACAACTTTTCGACTTTGACAAAAATTTGACCTTAAATAATCGATTTAATTAATTTTAATTCTATTTTAAAATTAGAAGCAGACGACAAATTGGCAGTGCTTAACGTACATCAAAGAAAGATGTAGACTACATCTTTCTTTGATGTACGTTATTACACATTACATATTACACATGTAATTTATTTTTAATAGAAAAAATACATACCTTTTAAACTATTTTTTCGGTGAATTTTGCTCAAATATTGTACGTACATTAACAACTAACAATTTATGACCACACTAATTTTTCCTCTAAACTTAAAAATGAATCGAGTTTCAGGTCTTAAAAAAAAATGAATTTATTTTTCTATGTTTGCATGAAATTACACAATAATCTTAATCAAGATGAATATGAAATGATTATAATTTCAATCAAAGCAAATTTATATTTTCTTTTCATCAAAAAATTCACTACAAACATTTGTTATTGCAGAGAAAATTCTTGATATCCTTTCTAGTAACTTGTATATTTGTGGAAGTGATTTCCAAGCCGTGTGTGTAAAAATGTATTGGACCCATTGCTGGCTTTTTAGCGTGAAGCCTTTTCTTTCATCTAATGATAGTCGTACCATGTAGTCTAGGCATATTATAAATCTAAATGGTGCTTAGGTATCTCCTTGTAGGACTCCAGCGACAATGTCAAAGAAATCTGTCACCATCAGGTGAACGAACCATTGCTTTTGCGCCTTTTTAGGGGAGAAAGAGTCTAGTGAATCCGTCAGCAAGACCTAATGATGATGATTTGTCCCCGCCCAGGAGATACAGTTAATATGTTCTAAGATCCACTGACAGGGAGGAATACTAATCTGAATATTTAATGAAATAGAGATTATAGAAGGGGGAAAAATAGATATTTGAGTCAACCGTATTCAACCAGCAGCTGAAAAATCCGTTGTCATCGTCAAAATAATCTTTACTGACTGCCGTCCTACGTAGGCCAAATGCTTCTCTGCTTGTCACACCACACTCCACTCGCTTTGGTTATTTTATGGGCATATTACCCAAACATCCGGGTCCAGAGCCTAAATCGCATTTGTTTTTGCATGCGGGAGGACGCGGGTTCAATCCCTGCAGGCAAGACAATCTCTTGCTTTGTTCTTTTCTCGTTCTCCGTCATAGAGATAATGGTATTTGTCTGAAATTTTTAGATGAGGTTTGATAATTTATATCATTTGGACTTGGTACATCAACTGAAATGTGTAGATAACAAAGATAAGGACAACAGTCTGAAAAATCCAGATAATACAAAAGAGATAATAATAATCCTGTGACGGAGAAAGAGAAAGGAAAAAGAGCAAGACATTGTCTTGCCAGCCGGGATCGAACTGGCGTCCTCCCGCATGCAAAAACAAATACGATTTGGGCACTGGACGGTCGCGAGGTTCGACTGATGTGCCCGGATGTTTGGGTAAATATGTCCATAAATAACGAGTGAGTCAGCAGCAGAAGCAGTCGACGACAACGAAGCGCCTTGAGAACGACCCAGTAAAGAAATGGATTTTAGTCCAACAGAAACAAAACTAAATAGGAAATGTGATTTTGAACTGTTAAAGATTATTTCGACTACGACGACGGATTTTCCAGCTGCTAGACGAAGACGAAGAATGTGTTGACCAAAAGAAAGTCTGGCTTGTGAGAAGACTGTGAACTCACTTGTTTTTGGTCCCCCCTCAGCAGGAACTTCTTGATTCGAATATCTATTCCCCCCCCCCATATATTTTCCCCCCTTCTATAAATCCCTAATGTTTTATGTGACTTCAACTGAAGTTCCTTATGTTTTAATGTTTTTCATTTTTCTTGCAGATGGGATAAAATTTTCCATGACGGAGGAATTTTTCAAAGAAAGAAGGAATGCAGGAAATCCTGATTCCTTACCAATACCTCAAGACATGTCTATTAAAAGAGAAGCAGCCTCATCTACAGCTACTAGTTCCACAGATCCCTCTCTTCAAAATGTTGAAAGAGTTGAAAATGATAAAAATATTAATATTGAGATTTTTAAGCAAAATTTTTTAATGGCCCCATTGATGAAGACACCTAAAAAAAATACTACCAAGTCACCTAGAAAATTTACTCCCATAAAAAGAATTGCCAATAAATCTCCGATGCTTAAAGACTCGAGCCAGCAGACTTTGATGTATGATTTTAACAGGAAGGAATTGGTTCTTACTCCAAGAAAGTCTCCTTTACAAGCCCCAAAGCCATTATCTTCCCCTCTTCACACACCAAAAAAGCAAGTGTGGGAAAGCTTGTCTCTGAGGAAACCAACACCTCAAGGAAAAAATTCTAGTTTACTATCTGCGCTCAATGAAGAAGATTCCAATTTTCAGAGTGTTGTGAGTAGCCCCACTCTTCAAAGAAAGAATTTACTTTCTTCTCTTGCTTTAGATAACGACAATTCTGACTCTGTACTTTCCGAAATGTTAACGCCGTCCAAGAGTCAACAGTCTTCTAGCGGTTCTCCAAGAAATTCCCTGGGTAAATCCAAGAGTGACCAACGATATGTCACTGCTTTGTTTTTGTCAGATTCAGACGATTCAGATGGCGATTTCAAAAAAGAAAAGACAGAACCCACATCATTCAAAAATATTTCCAACTCTGAAGATGATTCAGTGGTGACGGAACCAGCAATAAGTTTAGACCTTTCTTTTACCGATTCTAACGAGACAACTGATTTTCAAAATTTGGTAGCGGAAAATTCTACTGAGAAAGTTTGGAATCATTCACAAACAACTGTTTATGTCTCTGAACAAAATACTCTTAGTGATGAGGAATTAGCCATATTAGATATTTCTAAATCTTCACAATCAGAAATTCCTCCTAAAAATCCAACTGATTTAAACACAAATGATTTTAATCATAGTTCCTCTTTAAGCTCCAATCAATCATTACCAGCAACACGTACACCTTCAAAAATGAAGTCTGATCAGATAAGTTCACTTAGTAAACCTAATAGAAAGAAAGGATCGTCTTCAAAGAGTAACTGTGCAAGTTCCGTCTCAGTAAATCAAACTCAATTGACATCTTTCTTTACACAAAGAACATCTGATAATCACATCTCAAATGCTACAAATTTAGAATCTCAGACAAATGAAATGGATACTAAACCAATTCTTCTTTCACAACATAACGAAACAAAACCTTCACCAGGTAATGAAAAAAATTTGAAATCTGTGATGGGCCTGGAGCAATTTAAAAACTTGTTTAACAAGAAACCCACTCCCAAAAAACTCCGAGCAATATCAGTTCCTGTGCCACCACCCCCATTTGTGCGAAATATACAATCAGCTGATCCAGGCAACAAGGGACAGAAAATATCTTCATGTCCATTTTATAAGAAGATACCAGGTTTGATTTTTTTTAAAGTCATTTTTACTTTTTAATACAAATTTGATATACATGGTGTTTGTTAACACATAACGAAGGAGCCTGACCCAGCGAGGTAGTACCTGTTAGGGTTCTATCTATAGGTTAAATAGAAAAACATGAGTTTAAAAAAAAATGTGTTTTAAAAAAAACTTGAATACCCATCAAGAATGAATAAAACATAAATGTCTTAATAAAATAACCCAATGGGTTGACCTGCCGTAAAACCCAACCAACCAGCATGGTGTGGGGGGCTTTTTTACCCTTAAAAAATTTACCCCAAATTTTAAGGTTGTCTTATACTGAGATGTATGATAAGTTGTTAGTTTGAGATTTTGTTTGGTTGGTTTTACGGCATGTCAACCTTTGTTGGATTATTTTATACTGAATCAGTTTAGTAATTATGGTCTCCAATTATATACAGTACAAAAAATGTATCTTAAAAATCATTTTAAACAAATAAACACATCGTTATTTTACACAGATCTATTTGAATTAAAAATAATTGGATTTTTGTCTCAACAAACCATTTAAAGATCTCCGTTCTTTTTATGAAGTCTACTGAAAACAGAGCAACCACACCTGAAATATTGAAGATGGGGGTAGTTAACTGACAATATCTCCCCCACCATTTTTGTTGATATTAAACCAAAAACTGTAACGGGGGAGGTAGAGTCCGTAGCATAGTGGCTAAAATACTCTTCATATACAAGGTGTGTCAAAAAAGTATCATGATTTTTATACTTTTTGACACACCTTGTATTCTGAAAAAATTAACATTCCATTCATTGTTCATTTCTATCTTGGTAAATACAGCTTTAATCTCAATACTTTTATAACACATCTTGTATATACAGAGATGCTGATAGGTACGCATCCTGTGTCCCTGGCACACAAAAATCCCAAAGAATGCAGTAAAATCGTATCCATGCGTCCCAGTGTTTTTTGTTTTTCTTTCCTCACCATTTCAAGCTAACTATAAACACATTTCAATAGTTTCTTAGAAATGAATTACACAGAATAGGTTACAATGTAGGAATTAGACGGCTTTAGTTGGGACCCATAAATTTTCTTGGGGTCTCATTCAAAGCAAATATGTGCGTCTCAGGACACACTAAATCAAAAAGCTATCATTACCACTCTATGTATTAAAAAAGGTAATCATGCTTGTATTCCTTTTTATGTTTAACATTTTTTAAATTCCTTTTAATAACATTTTACATCTTAAAGAAAAGGAATTGTACTTCATCCAGTCCTTTTTATGATTCACACTTTTTCATAAATCATGGGACAATCTGACTCAAAACAAGCTCCATGAAATACAAGAAGTTATTGGAGAGTGACCGATGGGCCACAGAAGTATTAGAAGAGAAGAAGTAATACTCGCCAGATTGCGTATTGGGCACACCCACATTACCCATTCATACCTGTTAAAAGGGGAGGGTGCCCCAGTGTGCCCAACATGCAAAGTACAACTTACAACCAAGCATATCCTTCTAAATTGTAACAGACTTAAACATATCCGCGCAAATTACTATCAAGCTAGAAACCTGAAAGACATCTTCAAGAATACAAACCCTGAAAACATTTTAAATTTTATTAAAAAAAGCAACCTTTTCAACAAAATATAACAGAACATAACCAATTATCTCCATAGAACCACTACTTTAAAGTCTGAAATCCAAAATAACCTTTTTGGCATTAAATGACCCACAGAGGTTGATATGCCGTTAAACAAAACTCAAACAAACAAACACACTTTTTCAGTGATTTTATTAAATTGTACATCTTGTGTTCCTTTTTTTTTTTAAATATTTATTTTAGTATAAATCTAGATAAAAAGAATAAAGGGAGATAATTCTTGTTTACTGGAAAATATTAAGTTTGTCTAATTGTCACATTAGCAAATGACATCATAGTAAATAGTTCATTTGTTTTATCAGTAACTGTGTTGAATGGTGGAGCTTCACCCTGGTTATATTTGGCACAGATGAGATTCCACACAAATTTCAAAGACATCTCCTCATCGGCATATTGAATCCACTTTAGTGTAAGGATCTTCTTTTTATCAGTTTTGTTTCTTAAATTGATGTCACATATTTACTGATAGCAGTTTTGGGTTTATGGTAGCAAAAGATATTGTTCAGTTTCTCCCTAATGTTTCCATGGACAAAATACAAAGTCACCCACTGTTTATCAGCATTGTACCATCACAAGATGATAAAGTAACATTCCAAGTTGATGGACCGAGAAGTATACTTGCATAGTAAGCCAGTTCAAACACCAGTTAGTACATTTTAGAAGGCAAACGGTTGGCCCAATGGTTGTTGTCCATAAAATACATGCAGGAAGCCAAGATTAAATTCTGGACTAAAAATTGTTTGCATCTTACCTGGTTTTTTTGGGGTTTTTTGGGTTTTTTTAATTAATGTCGGTAGGGTGTCCTATTGTAGGTATCAGCTGGACAGCGAGGGAGTCTATCTCCTTTTGACTAGTTTTAGACCTGAGAGATTATTTTTTGCAACTGAGGTGGAGCTACTATCAGCACTCCACTTTACCACACAGATCCAAGCTCATGCACTAAGTTGGCTAGGCATGGTATTGAACCCAGAACCTTGCAGCTCCTAGGCCGCTGCTCTACTGTCTAAACTAAACCGGCCCTGTAGAATCTATTTTATCCATAAATGTTTTTCAGGGAAAAGTTAATCTAATCATTTTGATACTTTTTTGCATGACAAGCAAACTCGGCGAATAAACGCGTGCCGCACCGCTGTTTCAACTTTATTAAGTCTCATCAGCGGTGTATTCCTACGATCTCCCTCCAACAGAGATCCACACACGTTATTCGCCGAGTTTGCTTGTCATGATTATTTTCAATAATTATCGAATTTTATACGATATATGCATTGTAATTGCCTTCAAAAATATAAATAATAATATACACAAAAAAATATAAATGTACACAATTCCCTAACCTCTAAGCATAAAATAATTCCAGATGGGGTGACATGCTGTAAAAATCTATCATCTTTTAAAAATTGATAAGTCATGCTTGGTTGGATTAAGAACTTTTCAAGGTAATCTGTACATTAGCTACATAAATGAGAGTAACCTCCCCTTGTTTCTCTCATTTTGAGGAAGCTGTGTGTTTTGTTTTGTAAAAACACTGATTTTTTTGGTAATTGGGTATACCTATACTTTTCTGATATACAGGTACTCTCATAGAAATATTAACATCTTTTTTCTTTTTTTAAATCGATTTAAAAATGTTAACACCTTTATAGGAATAGCTTTAATATATTTTCAGTCACCACATGTTCACCATCCCTGTCAACATATGCTTAGAATCTCCCACAGGTGATTTAGAAAAAAAAAAGATGTTGATATTTCTATGAGAGTATCTGTATATTAGAAAAGTATAGATATACCCGATTTGTTGAAAAATCCGTGTTTTTACAAAACAAAACACACGGCTTCCTCAAAATAAAACAAGGTGAGGTTACTCTCATTTATGTAGCTAATGTTCAGATTACCCTTTTCAATATCTGTATAAAACTAACACTTGTTTTATTTTGTTTTTTTTTTCTTCTTTTCCTTTACTTAGAGACTGCCATTACTGTTGATGCCTTTAAATATGGTTCAATCCCAGGATGCCGAGCTTATTTCTCAGTCATTTTCATTATGATCATTACCAGGGAATTAACAAACATTTTAAACAACCTCTTTATTGCAGTCAGGTAAGAACTTATCTCGTCTCTTCTCTTTCTCCTTTACTTTCCACTCTGGTCATGTCAAGCCCTAGCACTTTTATGATTGTCCAGACCCTATTGCCCTTATAGCAACAACACCCACCCCAGCCCCTTTTTATCATATATGTGCTAGAAGGCGGTGGCTGAGGTCTTGTTGTCCTGGGTATGGCCTTAAACTCTATCTGATGGTGAGGTTCCAATTCTGGAAATCTGGGGAATGTAGAGTACTCCTACATCACCATTACTCTAAGTTCCTCTCTAACCCTGATTGGTAGTACCTGTTAGGGTCCCATCTATGGGTTCAAAATGTGTTTTTAAAAAACTGACTTTTTTTTTTTTTTTTTTTTTTTTTTTAATTGAGTATCCATCCAACAAGAATGAATGAAATAAAGTTTTCAGCATAAAATAACCCAAGGGGTTGACATGCCATAAAATCCAACTAACCACCCGTTCGCAGGGTTTAAAACAGTGGTTCTCAACTAGGGACCATGACTTTTTTTTTTTCAGTGGCTTCCACCAGAGAAGAATATGCTGATTGTAGTGGAATGAAATCAGATCTCGATAGTCACAGTGCAATGAAGGCAATCAGGTGCTGGACTGTGAAATTGTAGTAAATGAGTTCAAACTCTAGTCACGGTATTATGTTTGCTTTCAGATTAATTAGCCTTGAGAAAAGTTATTAATCCTTCTTATTAACTCCCCAAGCTATGGGTTAAATAGTAGGCATTTTATCAGGCCCAACAATAGTACTTTAATTTGTTTGTTAAAAAGTATGGAATGCGAGACGTTCTGATACCATTGAAATTCAAATATGTTAACCTTACTAAATCTTCATGGACTTGACTACTGCAGGTAGGTTACAAAATTTCATGCGTGTGAGCATTTCACTACAATTTCACTTATGCGATCCCAAATTTTCACTAGTTACAATAATAATGTGGTCCGTGCTCGTTATTTTTTCAATTATCCAGCCCACCGTGAAAAAAAATTGGTGATCCCTGTTCTACAAGAATGGCTTTGGCATTAAATAACCTACAGGTTGATATGCCATTAAACAAAGAAACCAAACCCTGGTTTTGATAATATTTTGTGTATCATGTTAAAATTTTTAACACTTCATAAAATAATTTTTGTCTTCTTCTTTAACCTTTCACTTGTATTTGATGATTTATTTTTTCTTTCTTTCTTTATTTTTTTCTTAGGTTACTGCTAATTTAGTAAGAATAAAAATTGGTGTCCTATCACAGTATCTACATCCACTTCCTCTCTACTGTCCTGTGGAAGTGGAAGGTATCAATGTTACACTTTTAGATGCAAATCAGTAAGTATTTTTATTTATTTATTTATATATATATGAGGGTGTGTCAAAAAGTAATGCCATTTTGTTTCGGACAGGTATAATTACCAACACAGGAACATATATCATACATCAAAATGAAGCTGGTCCTCTGTGGATCACATTCCTACTTCTCCACATAGTCACTGTTTCTCTAAATAGCGATGTTCCACCTTCGAATGAGACCCTGTATCTCTGTCTCGTAAAATTCTGTTGACTGTTCATTGAGCCACTTCTTCACTACAGATTTCACTTCTTCGTCACTGGAATAATGTTTGCCTCTCAAACCCTATTTTGTGAGCCCCATTTTGACACATTGACCTTGTGTGGAGGGGTTGATATATATATATGTGTATTTTTTTTATTGCAGTTTTATTTCTGGATAATAAAATTCTGGTATCTTTGGATTAGAAAAAAATCAATGCTTTATATAAAAGAAAAAAAAATTGTTGGGTGCATTTATATCAAGCAAGCCAAAGAAAGAGCTTTTTTTCACGCTCAGAATTGCGGAGACGTGGAATAAACTGCCCGCGTCTGTTGTAGGCTGCCGAAGCACTGAGTCTTTCAAAGCCTCCATGCTTCCTGTGGTCCGCCGACACTATACCTGATGCCGCTCTCCACATACATATGCACACATGCACACACATACATGCATATTACTACTGTAAACTGTTCATGTTCTTGACACTACATTATTCTGTGTACTTGATATGAGACTTTGATGAGTTGTGGTGCACCTGAGCACTGTACACAATAAATTTCATTATTATTACTAGCAAATATATGCACCCTCCGGGTGCAAGTATTTAAGTTTTAATGTAATAAAATATTGTATTAAATTAGAAAGGCTAATGAAACTAAATAAGAATACAGATAAAAAGATTTGAAAGACAGAGTGAGTATAATAAAAAATGGAACAACTGAAACTTACTCTTCCATCACTTTCGTTGTTATTTTTTCTAATTTAAGTATTTAGTTATAAGAGGAAGTAAAGAATAAAATGACAGTTATTTTATCTTGTTAATGGATTTCATTTAAAATTCATTGAAGAGATTTTTGCTTATATTCATTAAAATAAAACCAAACAGTTAGAAATCAATAATACTAAGCACATATTTATTAAATTCAATTTTTTAATATTAATATGCAAATTAGCCTTCCCGTTCACACAGTAAACTGCTATTTTGTTGTATATATAAATATAATTGCATGTTGTCAGTATGTAGACATAGTTAACAGTATTAATAATGTAAGACAATTTTATTAATAATTGAGATTTAGATAAAAATAAAATCATGGAGAATGTGATGTAAATAACTAAGAGAATTGTGACTTGAGTAGGAATATAGTTTCGGTTACAGACAGAAAAACACACAATCTCCATTATAATAAGATTTTTATTTTATGTGGAGGGGTTGGTAGATACATAACCACTATGCCACCTGCTCCTCACAACGATAGTGATGAGAATACCTGTTTAAATAATTCACAGCTTCAGGCAACTGGACATTTTTTAAATTTTTTATTTTATTTATTTATTTATTTTTAAATTCTTAAGTCAGATTATTTTGTTTTATTGCCAATGTTTTAAACTTAAAGAATTTTCTTTTTGGCTTTTTTTTTTTTTTTTTGCAGCTGTCCTGGTGCAACGTTGTTTCTTTTCAAAAGAAAAGATGGCAAAGTAATTTTGCACACTGGTGATTTCCGAGCAGATTCTGTGATGGAAGGGTACAATGCTTTAAAAGATGTTAAAATTCATCAATTATATTTAGATACAACGTAAGTATTGAATTATTTACTTTAAAAAAAAAAGGGTGGGTGGGTGTCGGTTGAAAAACTTGAAATATGATAGAATTACTAATTCTGTAGCCCATTATAAATAATACTATTACAGTGATGCTGATAACTTTTTTAATTTAGTGCCTCCTAGGACACACATATTTGCTTTGAATGAGTCCCCAGAAAATATTATGGGTCCCAACTAATGATTCTTAATAGATTGTAGGGTTTTATTTATGATCTGTGGAAATAACTAAAGCTATCTAATTCCTACCTTGTAACCTATCCTGTGTAATTCATTTCTGAGAAACTATTGAAATGTATTTACAGTTAGCTTGAAATGGTGAGGGAAGAAAAAAAAAAACACTGGGATGCATAGATATGATTTTTCTGTGTCCATTTAGATTTTTATGTGAGACGTAGGACGCATTCCTATCAGCATCTCTGCTATTATTGTTCTTCTACAAAGATGACTTTGATATTAAATAACTTACAAACGTTGATATGCCATTAAACAAAGAAACCAAATCTTATTCTCCTGATTTATTCCTTAAAAAAAAAAAACTACAGAGGGGTAAGAACCCTCCTAAAAAAGGGATGTACTGAGTATGACACTAAACTACATCTGATGAGGCTCCTGATCTTGGGAGTGTGGAGTACCCATTCAATGTTATTACTCCCAGGTCCACTCTGACCCAGAGTGGTAGTACCAGTTAGATTCTCATCTATGAATCAAATTAAAAAAATATTTGTAAACAAAAAAAAAACTCTTAATAAACAACTATATAAAATATATATATATGAACATAATGAAAGCAATTTTCTAACCTCTAGGGATAAAATATCCCTAGACGGGTTGACATGCCATTAAAATTAAGCAATCAATCTGAAAGATTTTGAGCTAGAAGAACCAGCCCCGTTATTTTGTTGCATTTGGGATATATATCATGATAAACTTGCTTCCCACAGTGATGCTGCTAGCTTTTTAATTTAGTGCATCCTGGAACACATATATATTTAATTTGATGGGTCCCAACTAAAGTTTCTTAATAAATTGTAGAGTTTTTATTTATGAACAACTAAAGCCGTCTAACCCTACCTTGTACGCCATACAGTGTAATTCGTTTTCAAGAAAATATTAAAATGTATTTACAGTTAGCTTGAAATGGTGAGGGAAGAAGAAAAAACACAGGTACGCATGGACATGATTTTTTTGCGTCCTTTTATATTTTTATGCATCTGTGATGAAGGATGCATACCTATCAGCATCTCTACTTCTAATTTTCTGTAAAAGAATTTTTTTTAAATGTATATAAATAGAAGGGTAATCCCAAAAGTAAGGTCTCCAAAGCACTGTAGACACAGGGTAACTGTTTGTGCAGCTATTGGCAGCACTGTTGTGTTTGTTGTGCATATGCCTACACCCTGTGCAAGCACCTTAGTGACATGCTCACTCTTGGCTTGGCGGTTGTTTCTGATGGAGCTCCCAATCAACACTACCGCCAAGTGTGATGTTGGTGTAGTTACTCAGTTTTTGAACACAAAACCGATTGAAATTCATTGCCAATTAATGGAAGTGTATGGCAAGTCGTGTATGGATGTCAAAAACATCCGTAAGTGGTTTAGGGAATTTGCAACGACAACAATGTTCAACACTTCCTCAACGAAATGGTGGTGAGCTGGTATGATGTGGGCTCTCAATTACACTAATATTTTTGCAGAATTTTGATTCCTTTCAAACATATTTCATTAGTATTATTTGGATTATTCGGAATATTGTCTTCATCTTTATTGTTATCTGTACAACATTTCACCTGATGTCCCCTCCGGTCTTCTTCGGGTATTTCTTGTCGGACTCGGGAGCCTTCTCAAACTCAGGAACCTTCTTTTTGAACTTAGGAACCTTCTTCTCATAATTGGTTATGACTAGAAGTTTCCCAAGTTCAAAAAGAAAGTTCCAGAGTTCAATAAGAAATATCTGAAGAAGTTGTATAGGTAACAATAAGAATGAGGACAATAGTCCAAATAATCCAAATAATAATATTTCATCATGTTAAAATGTGTATTTGCTTAAATATGATTTTTATTTTTTAATAAAGGTATTGTGATGCGAATTATGCCTTTCCAAGTCAGCAAGAAGTTTTGGATTTAAGTGTCGCCTTATCTCTATCTGCCCTTCAAGAAAATCCAAAAACTCTGATTGTTGTTGGCACCTATACAATTGGTAAAGAGAAAGTTTTCTTAGGTAAGACTAATTTATTTATTTAAATTGTCATTATTCCAATGGAAAGGATTCAAGTGTTGAATTATAAGGGACAGCTTTTATTTATTTTATTAATATTAATTTTGAATATTTAAGAAAGATAAATAAAAAATATATATTAGTTCTTAATTGTGCTTGTGCATTATTTGAAATGAACTTAATTGTTATTAAGAACACATTTTATGATATTTTCGTGTTAAAACATGCAGTTGTATTGATTCAAACAGATTCGTATTTTCACTGTGGATTTACAGTGAAATGAAAATGGCCGACCAATACATACGGCTTCGTCAAAGTGAAACAAACAAGGGGAGGTTACTCTCATTTATGTAACTAATGTTCAGATTACCGAAATAGTTATAAAGGAGAAAGAATGTAGTGTTTGTAGATATTCCTTGTCTGTCGATCTGTAGTATTCCTTAGTCGAAAGATTGTAGTCTGAGTTACTCCTTGTCTGTTAAGCTGGGAGGAAATGTAGCATAATTATTAGGGTCCACCGGAGTTTGATAGTGGTAATAAAGCTGTGGGCGGACTGCTAGAGAAAGAGAGGAAGAAGAAATGAGAAAATAAAGGTTAAAATTTGGAGGAGTGGACACTCAACGGGCTGTTGGTAATTTGACTGAAGAATGACCCCGGAAGAGGAATTGAAAGCTAAAACCGGAAGTTCCGGGTGTTGACCGGAAGCGGAAGTGACAAGGAACGAGAAAGAAGAAGATCGTCCTCTTTTGCCTTTCGGCCATAGCAGGGTTCAGACGGGACTGCTGGTCCCCAGTGTTGGGACAGCGATATAGTTGGTACCATGTTAGAAGGTACAGTAATTTAACAGTGTCCTCTCTCTCTTTCTCTCTGTCTTTTCTTCTCTCTGAAACAGAGCCCACGACACGAGCCTGAAAATAAATGCTAAACCCTTGTGACCATATATCTTACGTGTCTGTTGTGCCTTCTTTATCTACAATGACGACTGCTACTTAAACTTGAGTTGGCTACTTATATCGTTCCGGAGTTTGCCACAAAGACACTTTGGTACTTTGTTATACAACAAATACATTTTTAGTGCCATGAATTTTGAGGTACGCTGACAAGCGCTGCCACGTAACAGAAATCTAGTTCGCAATTAATTTTAGGACAACTTATCAACTACCTTAAATACATTTCAATTAAGGTATATGGTGTAATAGTTAGAGTTGTCCCAAATGTTATTTTAAAATTGTAAACAAGTGCCTAAAACTATTGAAAAAGAGGCAGAATGGCAGATCGCGTCGAAATTGGCCAAAACAAATAGTTTTAAATCTATTAAAAATAAATTGTATATGTAATGATATTTTTCTGTTTTTAATGATCGTCATTATGTTACTACTTATCATTTTAGACAAAAGTTTGACCTTAAATAATAGATTTAATTAATTTTGATTAGTTTTTTAAAAGCTAGCAGTTGACAAATTTGGGTATCTCTAACTAACATGCTGGACTGTGACATCTAGTAAGTGAGTTCAAATTCCAGTCACACTATTATGTTCATTCTCAGACTAATACCCTAGTAAAGGCATGAACCCCCCCTTGTCATGATATGCATTTAGATAAATGACGCTTAGAGTTACCTCCCTTAGTGGCCTATTTTAACCGGTGGGACAAATCCCTTAAGACACTGTTTTCATTCCCTCTTCACTCCTGCCCATAAATTCCTCCTTTCCGCGCTTGATGTCATTCAAGGAAGACGTAGATTCCAATCTCTGCCCACAGTCTCTATTCGGACCTGAAGCTTTTACTATCATGCCTCCACTTTACACAGCCATTCTTATGAAGGTGTCGGCACTGTCTTGTTGCGAGTAGGTAAACTCCTGGTGATCACCAAAGTTAAGCTGCAGTGAGTCGGTTCAATACTTAGATGGGTGACCATTTAAGCAACAGCAGATGATGTATGCAACCTGATATCAAAATGACTTGATTTGGCATTAAATGACCTGAAATAGGGTTGATATTAAGATAGTGAGGGAGTCTATCCTCTTTTTGCTAGCACTAGACAAGGGTTTTTTTTTCTGAGGTGGAGCGCCACACCTACCATCAGGTACCCACTTTACCACACAGATCAGATTACCTAATCTGTGCTATTTGTGCGCTCAGTTGGCGTGGACCAGGATAAAATCAGGAACCTTGTGATTATCTAGGTGGGTGCTCTAGCGACTGAGTTAAACCGGCCCCTTCTAGGAAGTGTAAGTAAGTAAGGCGTCAGGGTGGCCTAAAGTTGGTATCAGCCATTCAGCGAGGGTGTCTATCCCCTTTTCAATAGCGCTAGACCAAGGAGATTGTTTTTGGTGTCTGAGGTGGAGTGCCACACCTACCATCAGCTCCTTACTTTACCGCACAAATCCCTGTGCTACTCATACGCTCAGTTGGCGAGGGCCGGTATTGAACCTTGTGATTCCTAGGCTGACACTCTACTGACTGAGCTAAACTGAACTCACTCACTCCAAGGAGATTGTTCTTGCATCTGAAGTGGAGCGCCACACCTACCATCAGCTCCTTACTTTACCGCACAGATCCCTGTGTTACTCATATGCTGAGTTGGCGAGGACTGGTATCGAACTAGGAACCTTGTTTCTAGCTGAACGCTCTACCGATTGAGCTAACCCGGCCCCTTGTAAATCTAAATAGACTGAGTGCTGATGAATTTTCAACTCTCTTTTTTCTCTTATAGCATTAACATAATGTCATAGTGACTAACGTGCTGGACAGTGACATCATAGTGACTAACGTGCTGGACAGTGACATCATAGTGACTAACTGCTGGACATCATAGTGACTAACGTGCTGGACAGTGACATCATAGTGACTAACGTGCTGGACAGTGACATCATAGTGACTAACGTGCTGGACAGTGACATCATAGTGACTTGACGTGACGTGCTGGACAGTGACATCATAGTGACTAACGTGCTGGACGTGACAGTGACAGTGACATCATAGTGACTAACGTGCTGGACTATGACATCATAGAAAGCAAGTTGAACTCCAGTCACACTATTATATTACTCTCAAACTGATATCCTCAGTAAAGGCATGAAGCCCCCTCATTCCCCAGCTATGGGGGTTCCCGCCAGATCACCAAAATTAAGCAGCGATGAGTCTGTTCAATACTTAGATGGGTGACCATTTAAACAACAGCAGATAATGTATGCAATCTGATATCAAAATGACTTAATTTGGCATTAAATGACCCAAAAGAGTGTTGATATGCCATAAAACAAAACAACCCTACCAAACCCCAGTTACGGGTTGAATAGTACCCCTACTGCTCTTCTGCAAGGATGGCTTTGGCATTAGATAACCTATTAATGTTGATATGTCATTGAACAAAGAAAGCAGACCCAACTTATTTATTAATAATGGAAATTGGGTGTCTCCTTTTAAATATTTGTGTATCAGGTACGTGTCTCTGATAATGTTAATGATTGAATTTTGATTTGTAAATCTAAAAAGATTGATTGCTGATGGATTTTCAACTTTTTTTTTCTTCTTTTTTTCAGCGATTGCAGAGGCAATCAAAAGTAAAATTGGTGTGACGAGGGAAAAAAAGAAAATTCTTGATTGTCAGGAAAATGGCCATCTTAACAAACTTGTCTCTCTCAATATGGATGAATGTTTAGTTCATGTTGTTAAAATGAACTCCCTTAACTACCAGGTAATCTTATTGAATTCTTGATTGTCATCTTAACAAACTTGTCTCTCTCAATATGGATGAATGTTTAGTTCATGTTGTTAAAATGAACTCCCTTAACTACCAGGTAATCTTATTGAATTCTTGATTGTCAGGAGAACGGCCATCTTAACAAACTTGTCTCTCTCTCAATATGGATGAATGTTTAGTTCATGTTGTTAAAATGAACTCCCTTAACTACCAGGTAATCTTATTGAATTCTTGATTGTCAGGAGAACGGCCATCTTAACAAACTTGTCTCTCTCAATATGGATGAATGTTTAGTTTATGTTGTTAAAATGAACTCCCTTAACTACCAGGTAATCTTATTGAATTCTTGATTGTCAGGAGAACGGCCATCTTAACAAACTTGTCTCTCTCAATATGGATGAATGTTTAGTTCATGTTGTTAAAATGAACTCCCTTAACTACCAGGTAATCTTATTGAATTTGTTTTCTTTGATAGTTTCTTTTCATATTTTGTTGTTGATACAATATCTTGGACCCTCAACTGAAAAACCGAATCGAAAACTGCAGTTTGGGGGGGGGGGGTGCGATACCGAAACATAAATTGCCAAACTGCCCAACTCTACTATCCTTTATATTTGTTGTGCTTCTTCCTATTATTTCTAAGCCCTATTGGCTGGCACTTTAGAATACACCAACTGCACCTCTGCAGAAGGGTAAGACCCCCATCCAATGGGGCCACCTGTTGGCCATGGGTGGCATCCCGTGATGCTTAAGGACAGAATGTGGAGCACCCCTTCATCACCACTGCTCCCAGGTCAACTCTGACCCGGAGTAGTAGTACGTGTTAGTGTCCCATCTATGGGTTAAATAGTAAGATGTATTTATTAAAAAAATAGAGTATCCATTAAGAATAAATTTACAGGGTTCCCGCGCGTCCTGGAAAACCTGGAAAATGAAATGTACATTTTCCAGTACTGGAAAACGGGGTTTTTTGTCAAAAATCCTGGAAAATATTTGTAATTTGTCCTGGAAAATTTGAATTATCTGAGGCAAAATTAATGTTATTGTTACACTTAACAAATATAAATAGTAAAATAACAAGGACAGTGTTTTTTGTTTTTATTTTTAACGCTCACCGAATCTACCCAAGATTTCCCAAATTAGTCATAAATATTCATTAAATAGTAAAAATGATTCTGATTGCCTGGGTACTTGTTGATTTCATCTAATGAAGCTATTTTTTTTTTTTTTTTTTTTTTTTTTACGTGACACTAAACATGAACAAGAATTTATCAGTGTCAGGCTACTTTAAAGATGAGATATTTGTTAAAGAGTTAAAGGCTTAAAAAATAAATTCCGTTTTACAAGACATAAAATTTCGCAAAATTCAAAACATTTAACTTTAACATTTTCTTTATAATCATGTTCAGCAGTGTTTAATCGATTAAAATGATTTAATAAAAAAAAAATTAATTAAAAAAAAAAAAGTAAAGTAAATATTTTAGCAAAGCTTAAAATTTGTTTTAAAGGAATATTTTGATTGTAAGTCAAATAATTTTCACAAATTTGATATAAAAAACATCTCCACAATTGACTTGGCATAATTGTAATTTTATAATTCACAAATACCATTATTTATAAGAAAGTTCAAGTAAAATGCCCAGATAAAGTTTAATTGAAGAAGTTAACTAAAATCTTTTTTTCCTTTTTTTTTCTTCTTTGAAAATAGCATTTGTATAAAATAGTTACTGAAAACCAAAAAATGTTTTGTACTTATATAGAATAGCGTGCATGCAAAATCTTGACTGAAAAAAATAAACACTCAAAATAATAATAATATGCAGTAAAGTAATACTAAGATTTAAGAATTACATAAAATTAATGTTAATTCAAAAAGAGCTTTTATTAAACATTTTTTTGAATCTCCGAAAACTGAAAGTTTTCTTAAGACAAATGTTGATTTCATTTTAGTGGTTGGTGGGTGAGGGGTTAAATGACCATGTCAACAATCTAGGTTTTGGGGGTGTTACTGTTTTTAGTAAAAAAAATTAAAAAAAATGTTCACTTGGTAGGGTGGGAGGAATGAATTAATCCAAAAAATCCTTTAGCTGCATGGTGCAAATACACATTCAAAATATAGTTTTATTACTAAATAATTTGTTTTTGCAATTGAAATTTTATTTAAAATTTTAAATTCAGATATCACCATAACTCACCAGCCACAGCCAAATTTGTGCTAAATTTTCCGGGGTGGGGCCATGAAAAAAAATTTTCAGGGTTTTTCATCAAATGTCAATTTCATCTCAGTTACTTTAACTGAGATGAAATTGACATTTGATGAAAAACCCTGAAAATTTTTTTTTCTGTCCTCTTTTTACGATGTAAATAACGAAGTCTCAACTCTCTTCTGGAAAATATTTGTAATTTTAACGTTTGTCTCCCCGGACTCAAGGTACCACCAATTTACCATGTGAAATTTACACCCACTCCCTATATTTAACTCAATGAAACTTGCATAAAGGTTAATATTATCTTGAAAATTTTTTGTCCATCCGAAAGAAGAAAACATCTAAACAGACTCCTAATGATTTTTTTAAAAAGTACTCATCGCGGAGAATTGTCTCCGATTTCCTGCCTCAAAAACTGCTAACCGGTGGTTGCTGAAAAAAAAACACCAGCTACGATTGAAGTCTGTAGTCAAAGCGGTGTCACTTGAAAAAAAAAACAACTTAGGGCGTTTATCCCAAAAACCCAACCCCAACCCACCCTAGTTAAAATTAAGTTTTATTACAAAATTTGTGGGTTCTGTTTTTTCTGGATCACCCTGTATACAGAGTGACCCAGAAAAAACAGCCCAAATTATTTATTTTCTCATTAAACAAGCCCAACCCTAAACCCTAGTTTTTTTTGGGGGGGGGGGTCAAGTGACACCACTTCGGCTTATGGAGTTCAATCGTAGCTGGGGTTTTTTAGCAGCCACCAGCTAGCGATTTTGAGGCAGAAATGAAAAATAATTTAATGGACGATTTTCACAAAAAATTTTCTGGATTGCTTACTTTTTGATGAAAAATATGACTGAAATAGTTTTTTCCTAAAATATATTAGGGGAAATATTTTTTTACAAGGTCTACCCCACCCCTATTATTTTATGAGATATGAAAAATTGAACCAACAAAAAACGATTTTTACTTTTTTTTTCTATAAAGATAAGAGTCTGAAATAATTATATCAAGATATTTATAAGTTTCTGTACGGAGGTTTTTTTAGTAAAAGAACCATGAATACAAAATTCTGCTAAAAAATATCAATAAAGAAATTTAATCTGTTGTTTAAAAAGTGTAACGTAGCGGCGGCGTCACGGTACTAAATTGCAATAGTTTTATCTTCGTTGTAAGGGATGACAATAACACCAAAGTTATCCTCCAGAAGTTATTGAAATAAATTCAAGCTTCTTAACTTCGAGAGAGAGGGTCAGTTTAATTAATTCAGTCTTTAGACTTTCGGTCCTTCGATTAAATTTCTGGGTGACAAGCTTTTTCAGTTGGTAAATATTAAGGCCTAGCTTTTCCAACACCAACTACATGAGATCCCGCTCAGCCAACTAACTCGCATCAACTCTCCCGATTACTGACCCCGATCACCTCACTCTCTCTCCGGCTGACTGCCTCCTGGGCTGACTGACGACTGACCTGTCTCGAGCCCTCGGTTCTTTTATTTCATATAGCTATGAATATAAAAGAACCGTATTTTTATCTCTTGATCTGATAACGGGCAGTTGTTATATTTCTTTGTTTAATAAAACCGGGAAATTTGTTTTTTGCTTTTTATCGGAAATATATGTAGATATTATACAATCCCCCCCCCCCAGTTTTTATATTGGCATATCAATTTAGATATTTTACAACCCGCCCTAGCCTTGTCTGCTGAGTCTTTTAGAATACCAACTGCACCTCTGCAGAGGTGTAAGACCCCCTCCTCAATGGAGCCACCTGTTGGCCATGATATATGATTTATATTATTAAAGCGTATGGCATGCAAAGAAGAAATAATGGACGAGAAGGTTTTGGTTAATCGTTTATTAAAAATAAACAAGGGTTGAAAATGTTGGTGTTGTCATCAGAAGATTAGTAGTAATCTCTGGAATGACCGAGTGGAGTAAGTCAGGAATGGCCGGGGGTCGCGAAGTGCAGTGGGGTGTTGTTGATAATACGTCAGGAGGCTTTCTGTGGCCGGTCAGTGTAGTTGATGGATGTGGGCAGATGAGCCAGCGTGAGTGGGGTAGTATTGTGTTGATGGTACGATGTAGGTAGAAGTTGTAAGTTGATATGGGTGACTTGAGTTGACGGGCGTCCGTTGGTAATATTGATGATAGTAGTAGTCCCTTATGGGTTCGCCCAGTGTGTTCGGGTCAGTGAGGGTAAGTGGTACCCGGCCGGCTGTAGCGTAGGGGTGAAGCAAGGTTGAGTTGGTTGGGACGGTGCGGGTGTGTGTAGTAGTGACTTCGACGGCCCTTTTATCTGCCGGCCGCGATACTCATGGCTTGGAAGCCCTCCGGTCAACTGGCTGGTCCTCAAAATGCCGGACTTATATAGTAACGAGATAAGCTCCAGAAATGCTTTTGGAGCGTTTAGCGGGGAGGTTTTTCATTGGTTGAAAAAACATTAATTAGAGTATATTTTTTCTGTTTATCAATATTGTTCCTTCGACTGGAAGTTATTTCTGAGCTTATGCGCAGATCCATGTTAAATTGGTCACTTTGTTTAGGTACCGTTGGGTTCAATTCCGCTTGTTTTCTCCGACGTGTGTTTTAATTTTTTGTTAGCGAGTGGATGTATTGTGAAGTAAAGATGTGAATCATAAGAGATATCTATCTCTGTTATAACAGCCATATGTGGCGATCCGTGATGCTTAAGGATGGAATCCTAGTGGAATGAGCAGTCCGTGACATGCAACACTCTGCTTAGATAAGGAGACCCATTTTTTGTCTGCTTTTCATTTTAAAAACTAATTAAAATTAATTAATTATTTAAGGTCAAATTTTTGTCTAAGTCAAAAGTAGTAACATAATGAGCATCAGTACAAAAAGCAAAAATAACATTACACATGTAATTTATTTTAAATACATTTAAAACTTGATTTAATTAGGTATTTCTGCTATGATAAAATTAATATATAAAATTCATTTAAGATATGAGTATCATGTGTTAAGTTTGAAATGTCATTATTTTATATTCTTAAAACATATTTTTTTAATAACTACTTTATTTTAGTATCAATCTCTAATATTTTTTGTCACAAACTCTATTGAAAATTAGCCCCCCCCCCCCCCTTTTAAACAGAGCAAATATTGATGTATACTTTTTTCTTTTATAAGATAAATAATTAAATAAAGATTAAATAATCATTGAAATGATATTTTTTTTTAAATATCCAAAAATTATGTTTTAGTTTTATTTCTGATTTTCGGTACTACCTGAGTAGCATCCTTTTTTTTTCTTCTATTCACACCTTTTGTCTTTTGTCTTTTATTCATGCAGAAATTAGTATCAATAATATTATAACCCACTGATATTTTGCACCTCAAAAATAATGGGAGGGTCAAAGTTAAGTGACCTGAAAAAAAATCAGAAAGTTTTGAAATAAAGTAACTGATGGCATTATAAAATTCTTTCATTGATTAAATCAACACTGAAAATTTCATTAAATTGGATAATTCTCCCGATTTTTGGTAAATTTTTTTTAACCGGGGAAGCAGTGTATGTTTGTATTGTATAAACACGGATTTTTGGTTATACCTAGCTTAGACCCTTACTTACTTTAGACGGGCTGTCGGAGAGGCCCCTCCGGTCAATCGGCTGGACAGTGCAGTCAGCCCAAGCACCTATATGATTGCCCCAACCCTTTTTATATATGTGATAGGTGGTGGTGGCTGAGGGTCTTCATGTCCCAGGAATGACATCTAATGGTGAGGTTCCAGTCTGGAGGTCTAGGGAATGTGGAGCACCCCTTCATCACCATTGCTTCCTGGTCTACTCTTTACTGGAGTGGTAGTACGTGTTAGGGTCCCATCTATGGGTTGAATAGAAAAATGTGTATATAAAAAAATTGATTATCCATTAAGAATGAATTTATTTCAAAAGTTTGTCAGCATTAAATGACCCACTGAGCGTTGATTATGCCATAAAACAAACCAAACAAAATCAAACAATCCATTCTGTTTAAAAACATTTTGTTTTTATGAATTTGTACAAAACACAATCCCCTCCCCCCTCTGCCTAATATGACAACATAAATAAACATGAACTGTATTTTTGAGATGAGGCTTGATAGGAATAATTTAGATTTTTGTTGTACTCATCTTTATTGTATGTATATACATATAATGTTTCAGACGTTATATCCAATGGCCTTCCTCGGGTGTTCCCTTTGTATCCAAGTATAGTAATGATCCAACCTGGGAAATCATTTTTAACAGTTTGACAGTTGATCAAACAGGCGTTGAAGAACCTTCAAAGATCTCTTTAAAAAACAATGACCATTGTTTTTTGCATGCCTATCATTCAGACATGTGTCATGAGAGGAATCATGATCATTTAGAAAAAGTTTATTGGCATATCCTGTCCAACTTGAGGAGTAAAATCTGTCATCAGTCTTTTTCGATATTCTTATTTTCAAAGTAATTAACTTTAAAAACAATTTGATTTAGTCTTTTTAATAATTTGGTTCCCCATATTGTGTTCATCTATATACTTGGTCTACTCAATAGGTCACTACAGCCCAACATATGCACTGCTTCTTTAATACGTCTTCTTTTCCAATGTCCTTCCCTATCTATTAACTTTATCCCACAAGGGTAGATGGTTTCCCTTTTCTTTCCATATATGGTTAGCCATACCCGACTGTTTTGTTTCCCCTCACAGAAGATCACAAACCTAAAGAGCATTTTGTGTTCATCTTGGTCTACTCAATAGGTCACTACAGTCAAACATATGCTTCTTTTGAGATGTTTTTTTTTTTCCAATGTGCTTCATTATCTATTATTTTAACTTTGAAATATAAGTTTAATATATAATAGTATATAAAATATAATATAGATATAAAGTGAAAGGGGATTGTGAAATATCTCTTATATATTTGTTGTTAAAAAGTGAGAAACACAGTACAGTAAATATTTGAAATTTGAGATTATTGAAATTTGTACAAATTCAATAAATAAATAAATAAATTATTTTAAACATGGAGGGAGAGGGGTAAAATATCTAAATTGATTTGCCAATTTAAAAACAGCAATGGTAATCATGGCTAAGCAAAAACAGGAGGCCTGACAATTCTATTGTACAGTGTGTCCATAAAGTCTGTTTGCACTTTAAAGAATTTATAACTTTAAAATGCACACTGACTTTGTGGACACCTCCATAGTTAATTGATAGATATAGACATCATCTATAATGAACCCAAGAATGTGTCAATATTAGACGTAATAGTAAATTATGAAATTGCCGCGAATGAGTGCTGTCCTGGAAAATTTTGGAAATGTCCTGGAAAATGATTTCCTAAAATGAGTGGGAACCCTGACCGATATTTTACACCCCAAAAACAGGGAGGTCAAAGTTAAGTGACCTGAAAAAGATCAGAAAGTTTTAAAATAAAATAAAATTAATTCCTTGCTAAATCAACACTGAAAATTTAATTAAAATCAGATATTTCCCTGAGTTTTGGTAAAAAAATTTCAAACATAGGGGTCAGAATTGTATTTAAAAAAAACACAGATTTTTCATAGAATTGACCTACTTAAATTGAAATGGACATTAGAATTTTATTGCAGGCGGGTGTTAAGAGTGTCTCTGTTGATCACGCTCAACTCCCCTTCAGTCGCATATAGAGAGGAAAAGAGAGTTATGTATAATGTAAAGACAGGGATGGGTCAATTTTTGACTTAATTGCAAATTACGACTAATTAGAACCAATTAAAGTGGATTTTTTTTCAAACATTTAGTAATACTAAAACTAAGGTATAATATAGTATAAATTTTGTGTCAGTAAGGTCACCAGCAAAAAAAGCCTTTAGGGATCAAAAATTGAAAATCTCAGCTTTAGTATAATAATAGAAGATAGATAGATAGATATATACACTATATTTTCATGAAAATAAATATCAAAAGAACAAATACTTTATTTTCCGAAATTAATATGCTTAGTTGACTATGAAAAATATCCTAGATAGTTTTTTTGTTAATTGATAGATTTTAAAATGCATCTCTAATATAATAAATTAGATGAATTCATTTTTCAAACTTTTTGAGTAATAAAACTGCCAAAACACTTATTTACCTTGATAATATATGGTTGGAAATATGATAGTTATATGAAACAAGGTAATTCGAAAATACCATTTTACTATATCATTGTCTCTCCTCTCATTTTCACTTTAGCAATGTCACTGTGAGCTTATCTGTTTATGTACATTAAAGTTTCTTAGAAAGTGACAAGCCAAACATTTCTTTGAAAATCTATGACACACTTCATTTATGTAAAAACTTTTTTGATTTTTTTTTTTTTTTTTTTTTTTTTTTAAGGAAAAATCTGTGGCAGTTGGTGTGTATGTATGTATGCATGGATGTTCAGATGAAATTACGAAAATAAAACAATTAATGAAAAAGTAAATATATATATATATATATGTATAGGGATGTGCAGAGATTGGCAAAGACGCTTGTCTCTAAAGATTAGAACTCTTCTGTTTTTTTTACGATAGGTGAAAAAAGATATGGAGGCCCAATGTTATTTAGAGTGACATAATTCTATTTCGTATGTTTCAAATACCCAGATTTGAACTTCGGTTAAACATTGTTGAATAATGAATTTTAAAAGTATTGCGTCAATTATGATTAAAAAGTAAAGATTAATTTTTAGTTTAAGAAAAAAGCGCTAAGTGTTAAAAAAACAAACACGTAAAATCATTTTTTTTGTTTTCATTTTTTTTTTTTTTTACTTTAAAACGGAAAATGTTTAAATCATGAACAAAATTTATTTGTTAAGCACAACAATTTAAAAAAAGAATCAGCAAAATTAAAATAATAATCCGAATTTAATGAAATGATCGGTATATCAAGAATTAAGATCTTATATTTGAAATAAATCTTTACTTTAAATTTTAATTTAAAGTAAAGATAAAGTGGTAGGTATTTTGTTTTTTTTTTGTAAAAACAAACACGAAGAAATGTTTAAGTTTTTTTGTTTTTTTTGAGGAAAATTAGTTTTACATTTCTTGAATGAAAATTTAATGACGAAACATATTTTTAAAAAATCGCTGTTTATAAACTTTATGTATAAAGTTATATTTTGCCGAAAAAACAGAAGCCACAATTTTTTTAATAATACTGTTAATTAATAAAAATTATGGTTTTAGCACCGGAAAAAAATTCCAGACTGACCAATTACAGAATAAACGATATTAGGAAACTTTAAAAATTTCAATAGCGAATAATTTCATTAACAAAAAGAATTCATTTGCCAATAATTTCTGTTAACGCGAATGAAAACAGCCAAAATTTAACAAGACTTTAAGTGTTATTTGTTTGTGGTTGTTTGTTTGTTTTTTGTTTTTTTGTTTATTTATTATAACTACAAAAATGTTTAATAGTTAGTGTTAAAGTGTTATCTGTTTGTGGTTGTTTTGTTTGTTTTTTTTTTGTTTATTTTTTTTTAAATATAACAACAAAAATGTTTACTAGTTAGTGTCAGTATAACAATAAAAATATTCGTGTAAAATATATTTTTAAGAACATTCAGTTTAATTTCAGTGTTCAATAATTTAATTTTTTTATTTTAATTAGATTATGTATTAATTTCCAGTTTACTATTTTTGAAAGGAATGTAAAAAATAAATAAATAAATAAAAGAACAATGTACTTTTTGAAATAAAGTCTTCCTTTATGAATGAATTATAATAGCTTGTGAGATGCGTTGAATTCGTTCACAAACTTGTGAGATGCGTTGAATTCGCTCAAAATCACGTGGTCAGAGAGCAAGATAAATGGCTCTTTTAGGCTTCCATAATTTAAATTGACGATTTTTAAAAAATCGTTTTAATTCTTTTAAAATATGTTGCCAGGTTATGCATGGTTTTTAACTTAGATTTTTTCAAAGATAAAATTCTGGGCTATCTTTTGGTTAAAATTGATAGTTAGTCCATAATAATCTTGCACATATATAATGGACCTTGAAATTTTTAAGGTAGTGAAAAACTCAGTTTAACTTAGATAGAATAATTTTTTTTTGCATCAATTTAAAGAAAACTACATTTTTTAATACTATGAAAAAAAAAAACTTGCTACATTATTTATTTTTTGAGTTTTAAGAAAATGAATTTTAAATTTTAAAATCACTTTTTTAGGTTATTGAATTTATATTTTTATTTTTTTATCTTTCAAGAAATGTAAAAATTAGGGACCGGGATTTTTTTTTCTTCAAATGGTCAAAGGTCAACACCCCCCCCCCCACACACCACACACATTCTGAATTTATAAAAAAAGTATTTTTTCAAGTTTCTTCCATAAAATAAACTAATCCTTATAAAATTAAGTCGTGGGAAAATAATTTGGTGAAAATTTCATTAAAATTGGACAATTCCCTGATTTTTGGTAATTGTTTTAAAATTAAGAAATTAAAAAAAAAAAAAAAAAATTACCTCCCTTTGCACTTCTCTGCACATCACTATATATATATATATATATATATATATATATATATATATATATATATATACACATTAAATATCACCAGTTCTTGCTTTTTGTGAAAAAATTATGAAGATTTGATTTATATTCACGAAGATATCTAAAAATGAAGATATACATAATGGATCTGCGAAACTAATTTCCTAACCATTACAGCACGTTTTTTGTACCCCCCCCCCTCTACTTAGGTGATGCTGGGTATCTGCTTCTAGTAACTAATATTTGTAAAATCAAATTTCAAGAAAATAACTTAGTTATGTTATGTTTAATAATGTTTATTAAAATGTTTAACTACAATAAAATCAGAGAGACCGTTATTAAGTTTTTGAAATAATTTTTTTTTTAAATTTGGGAGGAAAAAAATCAGTTGATTAATTTGTTATTCATTATTGAAAATTACATTAAAAAATCCCAGATTCTGTTTAAGATTAATGATTCCACAATTCTGGAAAAATGGTCCCCCCCCCCCCTACAGGTTTGTGTGTGTAAACTACAAAACATTGAGCAAAGGTTCAAAAATATTTCATAGACGCTTACTTTGAAAATTCATGTAATTTGGAAAAAGAGTAATAAAGTATATGAATTAAAGAAGTTCTGCAAATTTAAATACTTTAAAAGTTCAGAGATACTGGTAGGTACACGTCCTGCATCAATGACGCAGAAAAATCTAAAAGGATGCAGAAAAATTGTATCCATGCATCCCTATGTTTTTTTGTTTTTTTTTTCTTTCCCCACCATTTCCAGCTAAAAATGAATACATTTCAATATTTTCTTCGAAACGAATTACACGGAATGGGGTACAAGGTAGGTATTAGACAGCATTAGTTGTTCATAGATAAAAACTCTACAATTTATTAAGAAATTTTAGTTGGAACCCAACAAATTTCCCGGGGACTCAATCAAATCTGTATGTGCCAGGACACACTAAATTAAGAAGCTAACAGCATCACTGCATGTTAAATTGCATTTTAACATTTGATTTTAAATTAACTCTTAATGTCCTATACCGCCTCATTCAGCCTGCCCGGAAGTCACATTCATTTTCCTAATCTACCCCAAACGATAGCCTTTGTTTAAATGTAATATTAAACATATTTAGAAGTCTTTATTTTTAGGGAAATAACAGGTAACTTTAAATGAAAAGGAAATTTTTAACCATTTTTTGATAAATCCTTAGAGGAATGGGATCTGGGCTTAGAAGTCACATTCATTTTCCTAATCTACCCCAAACGATAGCCTTTGTTTAAATGTAATATTAAACATATTTAGAAGTCTTTATTTTTAGGGAAATAACAGGTAACTTTAAATGAAAAGGAAATTTTTTAACCATTTTTTAATAAATCCTTAGAAGAATGGGGATCTGGGCTTAGAAGTCATTCATTTTCCTAATCCACCCCAAACAATAGCCTTTGTTTAAATGTAATATTAAACATATTTAGAAGTCTTTATTTTTAGGGAAATAACAGGTAACTTTAAATGAAAAGGAAATTTTTAACCATTTTTTGATAAATCCTTAGAGGAATGGGGCTCTGGACTTCTTAAATTCTTAATGAGATGTTAAGAGTTAAAAGAAATGCTTTGATTGTTTTTATGCCTTCATTTTCAAGATATTCCTTCTTTTTTCTTTCAGTCTTTATCACAACATTTGGCAAGATATAAACATAAATTTGATAGAATTCTTGCCTTCAGACCAACTGGATGGACCCATTCTGATAAAAATGAATCATTGTCAGATGTCAAACCAACTTTTAAGAAAGACAATATTACTTTATATGGTAAGTAAAATCAGGTTTGCTTTTAAGAAATGGGATTTTGTTTTTACTGGTTTCATTTTCTGCCTTTATAATGGGAGTGGGTTATAAGTCTGAATAAAGACACAAAGTGTTAGTTTGGTTTGGTTTGTTTTAGAGCATATCAACCTCAGTGGGTCATTTTAATGCCGATAAAGTTTTGAAATAAATTCTAACTTAACGGATACTCATTATTTTTTTTTTTTTTTTTTTTTTTTGATAAACACATTTTTCTATTTAACCCATAGATGTGAGCCTAACAGGTACTACCACTCCACAAAAAGTGTTGAACTATTATTTTCTTAAAAGGAAAACCTTAACTGGTACATATTTTTATCTCCAAACTGAGGAATTAGAATAAAATTGTCTGTCTGTTCAAATTCTTATTTATGTTGGATGTGGCATGCAATGAAACTTGTGTGAGATATTTTAAGTGGAAAGAGGTTGCACAGACCCCAGTCCACTCTCTTGGAGTCCCACTGTTGGTCCAGTGGCAGGGGGAAAGTTAGAGACAACTGGGCTGCCTAGCTGCTGCAGCGTGGTGTCTCAGGTAGTATGGAGTCACTTCACAAGAGGCAAGCCTCCTCAGAAGCCCCAGCGCTTGCACCCAAGCACCATGTTGTGTTGGGGATTTCTGTGAGTAGTTAGTACCCCAATCTTACTATCAATGGATGTGGATGGCTGTTGGCTCCCCTGGAGCTCATCCATCCTTTGACAGCTTTTGTTTTCAGTGATGATGGGTGTCCACACACACACCTTACCAGACAAGCCGCGGCATGCCTGATGGGGGTGACAGTTTAGTTGCCAGCAGACCGACCATGAAAAAGGTAGTACTAGTTTACATTGTATTTACCTCGTACCCCACTTGTACGGGTTAGGCACAAGGCCCTATTAACGTGGGACCACCCACAAACCAAAGCTCATGGGTGGCGGGTGAAAAATTGCATCGATCCCGTCGGCATTCCCCCTCAAAGGGGGGGGCCTCGGGCACTGGGCAATAAACCCAACCCTGCCCCTTTAATAAATCAAGGGGGCAGGTATTGCCTGGGGAGATAGCCCCCTGGGATCAACGCTATTAACTTGTAAAGATCCAGGGTCGAAGCCACTGAACCCCCACCCTGTTGGGCGGGTTTACATGTAGTACTAGTTTACATGGTACTAGTAGCAGTTAAGAAAGAAGACCTGACCTTATATATATATATATATATATATATATATATTGGGAAGCATGTGGTGTAATGGTTAAAGTCATGGGAAATTGACTTGTCGCCCCGAGTTTAAAATCCTGGATGTGGTAATTGCGTTTCACTTAGCACTAATACTCTTGGGAAAGGTATGAATCCTGCTCTCTCTCCAGCTATGGATAAATAGTAGGGCAGACTGGGCTCTTTAACCTTGGTTGGGCAACCGGTCTAGGAGAAGGAAAACTCTGAATTCAAACCTGTTGAACTCCGCTTAAAAAATTGACCTTGTGTCACATCCTGCTCGTGCGGAGGTTTGGTAAATATATATATATACTAGCTAAAGTACCTGGTCCATGACCGAACTAAAAAAAATTTTTTTTAAATCATCAGGAGTTTGTTTAATGTTTCTTCTTTCAAATGGAAAATTTTTTTTTCAAGATAATATTAATCTTTATGCAAGTTTCATTGTGTTAAATATAGGGGAGGGGGTAAATTTAACAGGGAAAATTGGTGGTACCTAATATTTGTTGAAAGACCATTTATCTTAACGGTTTTTAGTAAGAGAAAAGGGAAGTGGTGACTTAATTTTTTTTTTAAAATCCTTCTATTTACAAGTTACATACATTAGAATCATGTTTATTTTATGTTTAGTGTTTAAACACTAAACTTCATATACGTTATTTAACTACCTTTTAAAATTTTATTGTTGTTATTTACTTGTTATTGTAATTTTTTTAAAAACTTTTATATAGAATGATGTTTGTTTATTATTATTAAAACATCGTAATTATTATTCTTTTACTGTTTGACAAACAGTAAAAGAATTTTGTAAATAAGTAAAACAATGTTTGTTATTTACGAAATGTAAGTTAAGTTTCTTTAAATAAGTTATAACTATCTCGTATTTTTTAATTCATGTTTAGATTTTTGTAAAAGCCTTTTTTTTTTTCTAAAACTCTTGTACATACGAAAAAATTAAATACTGATTATAATTAAATACCGGGTACTTTTGCTAGTTAATAATAAAAACAAAGTTGAATTATTATTAATCGTTAAATTAAATGTTTTCGTTTTGTTATTTACTTCGCTGGACAAATTACATATTTAGAAAAATAAATATTTCTAAGATTAGACTGGTGATACGCAAGAAATTCCGAGCTGAAACGATTAGGGCACAAATTTGTCAACTTCAAATTACCAGCAGCGGCGCCATTGTACTGTTATGGGCAGCAGGCAGCGCAATTTTAAAAAATATTATCAGCAGCAGCTATGCCATGATTATCGCAAATCATTTGATTTTTGTTTAATTAATTAATTAGATCCCTTAATCGGTAAAAATCAATAACCAAATTTGGCATGTTTCTTTGTTAGACGGATATTAATGTGTATGCAAGATTTGGAATCTGAGTGACCTCACGTTTTGGAGTTATGCGTCAACACGTACATACCAAACTTCGTTTTATATATATAGATACACACACACACACACACACACACAGCACTTGAAGCCCTATCGGCTGGGCCTTAGAATACACCAACTACAACTCTGCTGAAGGGTAAGATTCTCCCAAATGGGACCACCTGTTGGCCATGGGTGGCAACCTGTGATGCTTAAGGACAGAGTCTGGTGGATAAGCAGTCCATGACATGCAAGACTCCACTTAAGCCTTTACTTAGGCTAGACAGGCGGTTGGAGAGGCCCCTTCTAGTTTCAAATAATTTAAAATTTCAGAAACTCCTAATTATTTAGTTCCATGTGTTTGAATGAATGTTTGTCGTTATAGAATCTCTGTTTCCATGGAAACATAAACTCTTAAAGAGTTCAGAATTTATTTGATAATTGTGACATTAAGTCTGTTGGGATTTTTTTGTTTTTTTTAATCATTATGAATTTAAAAACACATTGTCGTCTGTTGTAAAACAAAACAAACATCTCAGTGAAGTGAATATGATGCTTTTTAAGTAAGTAATTAATATCTTTAAAATATTAGATTTTTTTTTTTTTTTTTTTTTTCCCCAGGCAGTATTTTTTTGAATTTAACTTTTACACCGCATGGAGGGTGTTTTTGGGAGGATTTTTGCTAGTTGGTAATCTATATCTATACATATATAAAGGGCAGTTGTGTGTATGTGTATCCAGAGGAAACTACAAAAATAAAACAATTAATGACAATGTAAATATATTTACACTTTCACTATCACCAGATCTTGCTTTTTGTGCAAAAATAGGGAAGATTTTGTTTATATCTGGAAAGATATTTAAAATTTTGGATTTGAATAGCAAGAAAAGGGTTAAATCATTGGTCGCAGTCGTGATTAAAACATAAATAAAATTATGTAAGACCAAAACAATCAATGGATCTGCGAGACTAATTTTTTATTATCCCCACCTCTACCCAGGCAACGCCAGGTAGTCAATTCTAATAATGGAGATAAAAACATATTTGAACATGTATTCAGTTGTATAGAATGAACATACAATACTATACAATAAATATTTATACATAATATCTGCAGAGGGTTAAGACCCCCACCCCCACCCCTCAATGGGGCAACTAGTTAGCTTAATGCTTAAGGTCAGAAACTTGGTGACTGAGCAGTCTGTGACATGCACTCTACTTTAGCTTTTATTTGGACTAGACAAGTGGTCGAAAAGGCTCCCTCCGATTAATCGGTTAGTTGCATCAAGCCTAGCACCTATATGATTGTCCTGATTATATTGCTCTTATGACAAACCACAACCCTTTTTATTATATATGTACTAGAAGGTATTGGTTTAGAGTTCTTGGTATGATGTTAAACTGCATCTAGTGGCAAGGTTCCAATTCTGGAGCTCTGGGGAGTGTGTAGTGTTGTTTTATTTCCATTACTCCCAGGTCCACTCTGTTCCAGAGTGGTAGTACCTGTTAGGGTCCCATCTATGGTTTAAATGGATCAAAAATGAATTTAAAAAATGTGTTTAAAAAAATTGAATACCGAGCAAGAATGAATTTTTTTTTAAATGTCTTCGGCATTAAATAACTCAACATGGGTTGACATGCCATAAAATTCAACCAACTGTAAAGTTTATGAGCACGTAGGAATCTAAATAAAATTTCTAGTTGGATGACTCTGAATGTTCCATTATAGTAGCATTACAAGCATTTAGCTGAAAAACGCTGACATTTTCAAATTTGCGACCTTAATCAGTTCAGTTTGCAATTTCTCAAGTATTTCTTAACCAATCTTAAAAAGATTTATATGGATGGAAAGAGAATAGAGTAATCTTTCTAAATATATAACTTTTATCGGTTTTCATCAATTGAATTATTTTTTACAGCGAGTTAAAACCGTATTTTCGGTCGAACAGCTGAAAACAAAAATATGACCGTTTTTTGTTTTTTTTTTAAGGATAAATTTTACACGCTGTTTTGTTTTTCAAAATCAAAGTAGTTAATCTTTATCAATATTCTTGAAATTTTGCACTCGAATAGAAGACACCTGGAAGTACAAACGGGGTATTTTTATTTTATTTCTAGGACCCGTGGAAATAAAAAATATGAGAGGGCAAAGTTAAAGGTTATTTGCTTAAAAAATATGAAAGATGCAAAAAAGACGCACATGGTCTGTGATTTTAGAGGCTTTTAAAATTATTTTCCTATAAAATTTGTGAAATTTAAAGATTGCTAAGTGCTTCGGGATTTGATCTGAAAGTTTTGATTTTGAAGAAAAACCTCGAATTTACGTTACTTTCGGTTGTAAAAACAGCCTGTCAACTGACGTCATAAATAGGACGTATTGATTTAAAATCACAATTTCTCGTATATTTATTGTTCAATCTTAAAAATATTCATATGGTTGAAAAGAAAAGAAAATAATCTCTCTAAATATGTAATTTGTATGTGTTTTTATTAATTGAATATTTTTTTACAGTGAGTTAAAAACGTATTTTGCTTAAAAAAAACGAAAATGCGTGATAGGAATTTTTTTCCGAGAATACATTTTACACTCTACATTTCTTTGAAAAATCTAAGTAGCTAATCTTTATCAATATTCTTGAAATTTTGCATTCAATTAGAAGACACCTGGAAGTACAAAAGGGAGCTTTTTTTTTGTTTCTAGGACCCGTGGAAGTAAAATTACAATAGTGCAAACTCCAAGACTATTTGTTCAAAATGAGCATGATAAACGAAAAAGACGCACTCTGTCCATGATATTACAAAGTTTCAGAATTATTTTGATATAAAAATTGTAAAATTTGAAGAATGTTAAGTTCTTCAGCTTTTTATTCAAAAATTTGTATTTTGAAAAAAAATCTCAAATTTATTTGTCCGACAGGCGTACGACTCCTCAGTTAAACAGGCGTGTTTCATCAGCGAAGAATTGTTTATGCACACAAAGTTTAAATTCGCTTATTTCTCGTCCAATTTTTAAAATATTTAATATCAAATTTATAATATATTTTAAATAAAATAACAATCTTTCTAAATATTTAACTTTTATGTGTTTTTAATAATTGAATTATTTTTTACGTCCGTTTCAATTTTGGAAAAAAAACTTGAAATTACGAAAAATGTAAACAAACCAGGTTTGTGTGAAAACATGTAAATAGATAATCTATTTCTTTTATGTAATTCAACATAAGCATTTAGAAATGTATTTTTACATTCAAAGTGATGTTACATATTTTAAATTAATATTATATATATATATGTATACACTATACATATATTTACGTTTGGAAAAATCAACCTGTGCAAACTTCAAT
>CM042144.1:82250889-82718019 GCA_023376005.1 Doryteuthis pealeii
CACAATTTCGTCGTATATTTATTGTTCAATCTTTTAAAAAATTCATATGGTTGAAAAGAAAAGAAAATATCTCTCCTAAATATGTAATTTGTATGTGTTTTTATTAATTGAATATTTTTTTACAGTGAGTTAAAACGTATTTTGCTTAAAAAAAACGAAAATGCGTGATAGGAATTTTTTTCCGAGAATACATTTTACACTCTACATTTCTTTGAAAAATCTAAGTAGCTAATTCTTATCAATATTCTTGAAATTTGCATTCAATTAGAAGACACCTGGAAGTACAAAAGGGAGCTTTTTTTTTGTTTCTAGGACCCGTGAAGTAAAATTACAATAGTGCAAACTCCAAGACTATTTGTTCAAAATGAGCATGATAAACGAAAAAGACGCACTCTGTCCATGATATTACAAAGTTTCAGAATTATTTTGATATAAAAATTGTAAAATTTGAAGAATGTTAAGTTCTTCAGCTTTTATTCAAAAATTTGTATTTTGAAAAAAATCTCAAATTTATTTGTCCGACAGGCGTACGACTCCTCAGTTAAACAGGCGTGTTTCATCAGCGAAGAATTGTTTATGCACACAAAGTTTAAATTCGCTTATTTCTCGTCCAATTTTTAAAATATTTAATATCAAATTTTATAATATATTTTAAATAAAATAACAATCTTTCTAAATATTTAACTTTTATGTGTTTTAATAATTGAATTATTTTTACGTCCGTTTCAATTTTGGAAAAAACTTGAAATTACGAAAATGTAAACACCAGGTTTGTGTGAAACATGTAAATAGATAATCTATTTCTTTTATGTAATTCAACATAAGCATTTAGAAATGTATTTTTACATTCAAAGTGATGTTACATATTTAAATTAATATTATATATATATATGTATACACTATACATATATTTACGTTTGGAAAATCAACCTGTGCAAACTTCAATGTACTTTTCAATCGTACATTTCAAAACAAACTATAACCCAGGAAAAACAGAACCCACAAATTTTGTAAGAAAACTATTAATTTTAACTAGGGGGGGATTTAGGGTTAGTTTAATGGGAAAATAAATAATTTGGGTTCTGTTTTTTTTTTCTGTGCCACACTGTAATAAAATGGGATTTTGATCAGAATTTAGCCGTAATATCATAGGATTTTGAGTATGATTTGCAAGTTTTACCCAATATTTAACATTAATTTTTGGCATGAGAATTTTAAGATTCACACGTAAAAAAATTTGATAATTATCGTATTTTATGGAAATTTCTGCAACAATGAAATTACTATTTTTTTTTTTCCTGAACTTTTTTTAGCTATGTTTTAAAGTCAGTAATCCTTAACTTTTTCCTTGTAAATTCCTACCATAAAATAAACTGAACCCCCATTTTATGTCTGTGTTTTTGCAATAAATGTTTTATTTTTCTTCAAAGTGATGTTATTTATTTGAATTAATACTATACATGTATATACATGCAGTATTATAATGAAAATGTTGAATAATTGGGTGTTAAACTTTTTAAAAAACCCAAAATCGCTGCTATCTGTATCTCTTATTCTCTAAATAATGGGGTTAAAGCATAGAAATACATACAATTTGAGTGCATAATCAGAAAGAACATACAATCTTACATAAGAATACCAAATTCTATCAAAATTGCTCCAAAAATAAAGAAACGGTGAAGAAATCACTGAATTTCTTTTTTTTTAATGGTCCGTGATTTGACATATTTTTGAAACAAAATCATGTCCACATTTGTACCCCCAATTTTGGGGCTTTAAATTCTCATAACTTTTGAACCACTGGGGATATTTACATAATTCAAACGGTTCTGAACTCCATTTACACAGCTCTATATAACTAATGTGATTAAACAACAATAACCTCAAATAAAAAAATCAACTGGGAATGCTAATTATATACTAATATTTGGCAAACTTGTTGAACTGGGGGGAATTATTTCTGGTCTGAAGTAGAGAACTTCCCACTTTTCAAAGGGTGTTTGTTGTTATTGGAGACCAAAAAAACACTCTTTTGTTAACAATGTGATAATAAGATTTATGGTTTGACTCTTATCAAAGCCGAACTGATTTCCTGGAAATCACCATATCTCAAAGGCACTAGATCACATATTTTACCAGCAGCTAAAATTCTGAGAAAAATATCTATTATTATTATTATTATATATACTAGCAAATATATGCATGCTCTGGTTGCAAGTATTTAAGTTTTAATGTAATAGAATATTATATTAAATTAGAAAGGCTAATGAAACTTAATAAGAATGCAGATAAAAAATATTTGAAACGGGGCGGGGGGGTATAATCGAAAAATAAACAACTGAAACTTACTCTTTCGTCACTCCCGTCTTTCATTGCTAAATTTTCCTAATTTACTTTTTAGTTAAAATAGGAAGTAAAGAATAAAATTAGTTATTTCTTACTGTTAATGGATTTCTTTTAAGATTTATCCCCAAAATTTTTGCTCTTATTCATTAAGATAAAACCAAACAATTATAAATCAATAATACTAAGCACATATTTAATAAAATCAAACTTTTAATATCAATATGCAAATTAGCATTCCCATTCACACTGTAAAACGCTATTTTATTGTATATCTAAATACAATTGCATGTTATTAGTATTTAGATATGCTCAACAGTATTAATAATATAAAACAATTTTATTAATAACTGAGGTTTGAATAAAAATAAAATCATGGAGAATGTGATGTTAGTAACTAAGGGACTTTGGTAATAGTTTTGGTTACAGACAGACCAACCCACAATCTCCATTGTAATAAGATATATACAGGGTGTTCACAAAGTCTTGTTGCAGTTTTAGAATTTAAAGAAAATAATAATTCACATTGTACAAATAATAGAATTTAGTAAAAACCAAATGAAAGTTCAACTCTTGTAGTTTTATTTTTTATGCATGTTTTGATTACTGCATTTCAACAAGACGGCCATCTTTGTTGTTATATCTTAAATTGGTTGCAGGACTTATTAGACACCATATATATATATATATATATATATATATATAATACTATAGGGGCCGGGTTAGCTCAGTCGGTAGAGCGTTCGGCTAGAAACCACAAGGTTCCTAGTTCGATACTGGTCCTCGCTAACTCAGCGTATGAGTAGCACAGAGATCTGTGCGGTAAAGTAAGGAGCTGATGGTAGGTGTGGTGCTCCACCTCAGATGCTAAAACAATCTCCTTGGTCTAGCGCTATTGAAAAGGGGATAGACTCCCTCGCTGACTGGCTGATACTGACTTTAGGCCACCCCGTCGACTTTACTTACTTACTTATATATAATACTAATAATATTGTTAGATGTAAAATAAAGGGTCTAGATTAAATTAGATATTTAATTTAACTGAGAAATTACATCAAGTTGGTTAATGTAGAGTGGGGTCCTGACAAGATCAATTTTTGATTGAAACCCTGGTAGACCCTTTATTTTACATCTAACAATATTATTAGTATTATTACTGCTGTATATTTTTAATTGAGCACTTTTGGATTATTTACTGATGCCACTGTGATGGAAAAGTTAAAGCGGCAATCAGATACTATATATATATATATATATATATATATATATATATATATATATATATATACACACACACACATACTTCCATATAAGTGTAAAAACTCACCAAACCATCATTTGGCTATTATAAATTAATTTATTTCCACTGCTCTCTTGATAAAGGAGATCATTCTCTTCAGATAGCCATGCTCATAATGGAGAAAAAACCTTTTGCTGTGCCTTATATGGTCAGAGGTAGTTGTTGTGCCTAGCTACACTAAAGAGGCGTGAAATGTCGAAACACATGTCTGTGGATGACTTATTATATGCTCCCAAAACTTGGTAGAGCTCTCTAGGGGTGACTTAAATTAACTTTCACTGCCAGCATTTATAAAGCAATGATCATCTGTTCACAGACTGGATCTCTCTGGTGATTGTAAAATATATAAACAAATGTATGTATTTAATATAGTTTAAATACCACCCCCTTCATGGCAGCTGTCAAATGACCGAGAGGTTTAGAAGTCGGGTGGACAAGAAGTCAGTCAGATTTCGCTCCCGGTCTGAGGTAGTTGTTGTGTCTAGCCACATTGAAGAGGTGTGAAACGCTGAAACACATGTCTGTAGATGACATATATATATATATATATATATATATATATATATATATGAGAGAGAGAGAGAGGTATTATATACAATTAAGTCACCATGACAAGTAAATTCAGTGAACAACGCATGCAACTTGCGAAACTGGATACCTGTTTCAACCTATATTACACTACTGATGAGACCTAATATAGGTTGAAACAGCTGTCCAGTGTTCCGCACATGTTGTTTGCCGAATTTGGTTGTTGTGGTCATTTAATTATGTGTGTGTAGATATATATATATATATATATAAAATAAATGAAGCACTATAAAGAAAATAAAGTTGCAACTCAGCACTATAAAGTAAAATAGCAAATTGCAAAATTCATACAACAGTAGATTAGAATGCCTTCTCTTAAATTCCAAACAAAGAAAACCAGCATCCCCACCATGTCCCACAAACTAAACTAGGATCAATTGTTTGATCCTTCCCATGATGCACCACACAACAGCATATAAGGAAAATACAAACATGAATATTCGTTTGGTTTAAAAATTGCATTGACGAGAAACTGTCAGTTACCAAGGACTGTTGACTTCATGTCTTCACTAGCCTAACTTAGATATATATGCTCTATGAATAATATTGAGCACTCTTTTCTTATAAATATAGCACACACACATATCTATCTATCTCTCTCTCTCTCTCTCTCTATATATATATATATATATATATATATATATATATATATATATATATATATATATGAGAGAGAGAGAGAGAGATTTTTTTTTCCTAATGTAATTTTGCTTTGTGACTGACAATAAAAACACACATTCAGGTCTGTAAATTATGACAACTGAAAAGCTACTATGTCATAAGGAAGATTTCTTCTTTCAATCTTTGGTTATATATATATATATAAGTAGCACATCAATGAAAGAACGGATTTTTCATGTATACATGATAGTATGTATTTAATATAGTTTAAACACCACCATGACATGTATATGGAGAAAAGTAGACAAACACAGGATGTACTACTGGATGGATGTTTATTATAGGTAGTACTACATCCCATATTTGTCTACTTTTCTTGACATACTGTCGAATTGGTTTCACCTTTTACTCCAATATACACATATATATATATATATATATATATATATATATATTATATATATATATAATCCAAAAATCCGGAGAAGAAATCTTCCTTACGACAGAATTTTTTTTAAAAGGTGTAGTAGCTTGCAGAGCTCAATGTGTGCTCTTATTGTCAGTCACAGAGCAAAATTATATAAGTAAAAAAATATAACAGAATATTTAGATTTTTTGCTTTATAGCCTATTTCATGAAGCCTAGACCCAGTTTCTAATCTTCCCAAGCATCTGATGATTGGGAACATTAGACACTTGGTCTAGGCTTCCTGAAATAGGCTATAAAGCAAAAAATCTAAATATTCTGTTATATTTTTTACTTACTTATATATGTTGCAAGATGGGTATATTATCCTGACTTTTGTGAGCTAGGACTACTAATGGAAGGGGGAGGAAGAAATAAATAAATAAGAGATGATAAAGGTTCAAAAAAATAGTGATGAGCCAAAACAGGATGAACGATGATTTGACCATAGCGTGACCCCGAACTGAGAATTGTGGCAACCGAATCGGTGTTGACCGGAAGTCACATGGTGACGTGGAACAACGAAGAAATGTATCGGTCTCTTTTTGCTTTTGGCCGTCGTAGGGTACGGATCAGCCTCTAGTGGCTAGTGTGGGGTCACAATAATCAAGTAGTGTCTCTCTCTCTTTCTCTCTGCCTTTCCTCCTCTCTGGTACGAGCCCACTAGACGAGCACGATAATAAAGGAGCAGTTGTGACTACATATTTCTCGTGTTGTAATTTCTATCAACACCATTTTAGCACTGTGAATTTGGAGGCACGTGGACGAGACCCACTATATAATATATACGCCGCCGCCACCTTACCGTTATCGTAGTAGCGCTCGAAAAAAAGGACAACGTTACTTATATCATTTTGGTACCGTGAAAATATACCACAACGGTACATATATATGGGTGCTATATTTGTAAGTAAACAGTGCTCAATATCATTGATAGAGCATTTCTATTTAAGTTAAGCTAGCATGCAGATTATGTCCACATCACCTGGTTATTGACAGTTACTCGCTTACGTGATCTTCAGACCATTTGATTTTTAAAATACACAACAACAACAGATATAAAGAATTTGAGTCTCTGGAAATCAAGTTTTGGAAAGCGTTTTACCTGGGGCACTTCTTTTTTTTGTTTTTAACTCTTTGCCTACTTTAAGCCGTGCACCTTGGCTCTCCCCCCCCTCCCCCCTCCCCCACTATACATACCACACCCAAGCAAAGTACAAAAACTGATGGTTAGTTCATTATAATTGAGCAGAAGGACTAATATTACAAATAATAATTCATTTGAATAGAATGAGTTCTGAGGTGAATAGATAATGAACTTTCAAATATCCCACTATACAGGTAAAAAGTACCAAGAAAATTTGGTACAGCCGCAGGGGAAATTTGGTAGGCAAAGATTTAATGAAATTGATGATGAAATTTTAACAAATAAATTTTCGTTTTACCCTGTCTGGGGTATTTTACCCTTCCCTATTCCGTGTATGTTGTGTTAAATAGACTAGCAAGAATATGCAATCCCTAGCACCTATATGATTTTCCCAACCCTATTGCCCTTATGGCAAACCCCAACCCCTTTTTATCATATGGGTGCTAGAAGGCGGTGACTGAGGGTGTACATGTCCTGGGAATGACGTTAAACTCTATCTGATGGTGAGGTTCCAGTTTTTGAGGTTTGGGGAATGTGGAGCACCCCTTCATCATCATTGCTCCCTGGTCCACTCTGACCCGGGGTGGTAGTACCTGTTAGGGTTCCATCTATGGGTTAAATAGAAAAATGTATTTAAATAAAAATGTATTATCCATTAAGAATTGATTTATTTGAAAACTTTATCGGCATTAAATGACCCCACTGAGGTTGATAAAACAAAACCAAACCAAACCAAATCAAGAATATGCACCTTCTGGGTATAAATATTAAAGTTTTAATAGAATGAAATATATTAAATTAAAAAGACTAATGAAATTAAATAAGAATACATATATAAAGATTACACTTATTTTAATTATATTTTAAATGGTTTCTTAAATCCAGTTTTGTTAAAACCAGTATGCAAATTAACCACACTATATATCATGTAAACCTTTATTTCTTAGTGATATATAAGACACATTGCAGGATTTTAAATGCACTAATAACATGGGCTGTTTTGGGGGTAAATCTCAGATTTTCATAGAGACTTTGTTGATAAATAAAATTTATTCTATGTATTAATGATTTTGACTATAAAATACATATTGATAAACTTACACAATTCCTGGGGTTATTGTGACATAAGTGCTGACGTAGTTTCAGATACAGACAGACAGACACTGAATCTCCATTATAATAAGATTGGACATGATTTATTTGAGCTTGAAACTCCAGTTGTGCTATTACATTAACTTTTAGACAAATAACCTTGAATGAAATTTAGATACTTTTTTTTTTTTTAATTCTGAGATTTCCAAGAATTATGGGTTTCTTAATAAGTTGTAGGGTTTTTATTTATGATCTGAGGAAACAACTAAAGCCATCTAACTCCTACCTTGTAACCTAATTCATTTCTAAGAATCTATTGAAATGTATTTACTTGAGTTAGCTTGAAATGGTGGAGAAAGAAAAAAAACACTAGGATTTTTGTGTGTCGGGGATGCAGGACACGTACCTATAAGCATCTCTGCTTATCCTTTGTCTCGTACTGCCAGTCGTAATGATGAGGTATGATAACTTATGTTGGTAATCTGAACATTAACTACATAAATGAGAGTAACCTCCCCTTGTTTCTTTCACTTTGAGGAAGCCGTCTGTTTTGGTAGGCCATTTTCATTTCACCCTAAATCTACACTGAAAATACGAATTTGTTTGAATCAATACAACTGCATGTTTTAACACGAAAATATCATAAAATGTGTTCTTAATTGTGCTTGTGCATTATTTGAAATGAACTTAATTGTTATTAAGAACACATTTTATGATATTTTCATGTTAAAACATGCAGTTTTGATTATGGTGAAATGAAAATGGCCTACCAAAACAGACGGCTTTCTCAAATTGAAAGAAACAAGGGGGGGTTACTCTCATTTATGTAGCTAATGTTCAGATTACCTGTTGTGAAATGAAAATGGCCTACCAAAACAAGCGGCTTTCTCAAATTGAAAGAAACTAGGGGAGGTTACTCTCATTTATGTAGCTAATGTTCAGATTACCTTTATGTTTATCCTTATTTTACAGGTCTTCCCTACAGTGAACACAGCAGCTTTACTGAGATGAAGAGATTTGTCCAGTTTGTTCGACCAGAGAAAATTATTCCAACTGTTAATAACGGTTCTCCTTCCGCTCGAAAGTCAATGGAGGATATTTTCAAATCATGGCTGTCAGAAAAATCAACTGCGATTAACAAATTATTTTGTCTTTCAAAAATAAATTAAATTTCTAATCATTACTGCGATATTTTCAAATGGAATGTGTCTGATCAATCGGCTGGTCATGTCAAGCCCTAACAACTATATAATTGCCCCAGTCCTATTGCCTTTATGGCAACCCCCAACCCTTTTTATCATATATGTGCTCGAAGGCAGTGGCTGAGGGTCTTATTGTCCTGGGTATGATGTTAAACTCTATCTGATGGTGAAGTTTCAATTTTGAAGCTCTGGGGAATTTGGAGTAACCCTTCATCACCATTACTCCCAGGTCCACTCTGACCTGGAGTGGTAGTACCTGTTAGGGTCCAATCTATGGGTAAAATAGAAAAAATTGAGTTTTAAAAAGTTCCCATCAACAATGAGTAAAACGAAAACGTCTTTGACTTAATATAACCCAACAATGGTAGACATGCCATAAAATCCAACCAGCCAATTACCATTCCTGTCCTTGGATTTTTCTTTCTCTTATTGATCGTTCAAGAGTTTGAGATCAGGGATTCCTGGAGGCAGTTGTGGCGTAATGGTTATTGTTGTAGGAAGTGGACGAGGCTGTTTGCTTTTCAGATTGCTCTAATACCCTTGGGAAAAGTATGAATCCAACTATTCCCCTTCCAGAGATAGACTTGTTAACATGGTTGGTAACAAGTCTAGGAGAAGGAAAACTCTGCATTCGAACCTGTTGTAGACCTGGAGAAGGATGGGCTGCATCAGGCTATACTTGCCAAAGACACGTTTGATGGTTGATTAAATCGGGTTACAGGACCAATCAAGAGTCAATCAGAAAAATTTGGAATGAGAAGGCTGAAGAATACATCTGCCAAAATGTGGGTGGGGAGGAATCATGGAATCATTATTATTAATCTTGGAAATGTTGCATAAATCTTCTTGGATACGGATTTGAAAAGAAAATTTTATTTAAAAACGATGTATTGAAATAAAAATTTATTTGGCTAAATTTTATTTACAAAACTTATAAAAAACGTGGCGATTTCTGATCTAATAAATTTTACTTTATGACTTTTCTGGCTCTGTTGTTAAATAAATGAATTTTAAGAATTTCTTTCTTCAGTCAAGATTTATATTTATTTCAGTATTCAGGTATGGAGGTTAATCAAGAAGATTCCTTTAAATCAAATTTATGTTTATATATATATATATATACTAGAAAATACGTGACCCGCTGGGTCACCCATTGTGCTCAGTTTAGATTGTTGGAAAAAATCACATGATGATATTATAGGGACTGGCAAATTGAGCCTAAAATGCGTTTTTGAGAAAATGACTTTAGACCCCCTTAGAGAATATAATTTACAAAAAATCAGGGAATTATCGGATTTGAATGAAATTTTCAGTGTTTATTTATCAAAGAATGATCTTTATAATGCATTATTTATTTTATTTCAAAACTTTCTAATTTTTTCAGGTCACTTAATTTTGACCCCCCTTATGCTGGAGGCGTAAAATTGTTTCGAGTTGGTCATATAATGTACTAATTTCAGTATAAATAATGAGATAAAAGACCGAACTTATGAATAGAAACAAAAAAAATTTTTACGGTTGCTGTTCTATGAGAAAATAAGTACCGAAAATTGAAAAATAAAATGTAAAAAAATAATAAATAATTAATTTTTTGGAGATTTTTTTTTACTCATTTCGATAATTATTTAATTGGCTATTATCTTATAAAAGAAAAAATTATACTTCGATATTTTTTCTGCTTAAAAAGGGGAGGGGTACATTTTCAATTGAGTTTTCTTCAAAACTTATAAGGTTTCTTTTTTCTAACACTTGGAATTGTTCTTTATATTAAACGTAAAAGAAAACATTAAATAGTTAATTTTTTATTGACGTTTTAAAATATTTTTAACAATTAAGCGGACATTTAAATGAATTTAAGTAGAATTAAATGTAAATGGCAATTAAAGTAAAGGAAAATAATTTATTTACTAAAGGAATAGGTATGAAATTATTAGTGAGACCTGTATGGTCTTACTAATAATTTCATTTACCTATTATTTTAGTAAATAAATTGTAGCTGACAATTTAATTTTAATCAACTTATTTTCTAATAAACTCTTGATTTGTTTTGTATTAAAAACTGTAGGAAACATAATTTTTTTTATAAGAAGTATATATTAACATTACCGACAAAAATTTAGTTACCATAAAAAGGCATTGGTTTGTTTGTGTGTGTGTGTTTTTTTTACTCATTTAATTCATACAGTTTTTAACTTCAAAACATTGTAAATTGGTTTAACTTGCAAATCGTCGTCAAATTAAAACGGAAACTTATTTGGTGATATATGACAGTTTAACTACAGTGCATGAATTAACTTTTTTTGCAAATTCGGTTACGGTTTAGGGGTTAATGTTGTTTTTAATTACATATTTCTTAAAAAACATTACTATACATTTAATGTTGAAAAATAATTTTTTTAAGAACATGTTTATTTGAAATTATACATTGCAATAACACAAACAACTGAGATGAATGTGTCTACCATTGGATTCAATAATTAATTTCAATGGTCAATTAAATGTATAGTAATTTGGGGTGTTTTGTTGTTTTTGTAAGCAATACGTAATTAAGAACAACCTTAATCCCCAAACCCCTAAACCGTAACCCAATTCACCAAAAAGTTCATTCATACGCTGTAGTTAAACTGTTCAAATAAGTTTCAGTTTTAATTTTGATGACGATTTGCGAAGTTTAACCCACAAATCTTGATTTTATAACAAAATAAGCTGATTTGAATTATTTCGCAGCTTAATTTATTTTAATTTTTCGGAAAAGACAAACAAAGACAATTTATCTACTTACCAAATAAGTTGATTGTTTCACTAATTTAGTAATGAAAAACTTGTACTGTTTTAGATTTAAGATAGATAAATTACCAAAAATCAAGGAATTATCTAATTTGAATGAGGTTTTTAGCACGTTATTCAACAATGTATTCTTTTAGTTTGTTTTAGTTAAACGGTGGGGGGTGGGGGTCAATGTTTGCTCATTTGAATAAGATTTGGAGAAAGGGAAGTGGGCGAATCTACGGAGGGTTAGTGGGTGTGTGGGGGGTCTCTCACTGCTGGATTTTTTACTAATAAAACTATGCTGTGGCTGTAAGCTCTCTCTTCTCCCCTTAACTGACATATACGGGGAATGGAAGAGAGTCATATATAATCCAAGACAGGGATTGGTTGGTTGTTGACTTAATTGCTAATTACGCCTAATTAAAACCAATTAAACTGAATTTTTTTTCAAACACTGGGTAGTGCTAAAACCAAGGAATATCTAAGTATAAATATTGTATCCATAACATAAATAGAAAAAAATCCTTTAGCTGGCGAAGGTTGATAAACTCAGCTTTAGTATATATATATATATATATATAGGTTTGGTGGTTGGTTTTGAAGGCTATCACAATGCAAGTGTAAAGAAAAATAAGGTAACTGTGGTGTTGTCTGTTAACCTTTAATTTTTAAAAATTCTTAATATTTCCAGATAAAAATCTCATCTACAGAAGATCTCTGAAACTGAAGTTGTTTTATTCCAAACTGTCTGTGTGCATGCATGTGTTTTCCTGTTCAATAGTGTCCGATAGTGTTACCTTATTTTTATTTACACTTGCATTGTGATAGCCTTCAAAACCAACCACTAAACCAATATAGACAATGCTTCAAGTGAATTATAAAACCCTTTTATTTTTATATATATATATATATATATAAGCAATGATCGTCTGTTGTTTACAGACACGGATGTATGTATTTATCAGTTAAAACACTGCTCCTTAATGGCAGCTGTTGATGGCCAAGTGGTTAAGGAACCTGGCTGATGAAAAGTCAGTTGGGTTTTGCTCCTGGTCAGAAGTAGTTGCTGTGTCTAGCCACACTGATGAGACGTAAAACATTGAAACACGGTGTCTGTGGATGGCTTTATATATGTGTGTGTGAGTGTGTTGCGCCTCTTTGTTAAACAAGGCATGAAAAGGAACGAAACAGACTGGAAAGTAGCCCCCACAGCAAAGAGAGCCAGAAGGAAGGAGAGACAACAGCAGCCCCAGCAAGCATCACTGTTTGTGTGCAGTCACTGCACCAGAGACTGCTATTCAAAAAGTGGTTTGCTCACCTACTTGTGAAGATGCAGAGTAAAAAAAAAAATTGGGGGACACTACGCCATCATTTTTAGCAAACGGAAGGATGCCAACAACATATATGTGTATATATATATATATATAATATAATATAATATATATTAGAATTATATAGATGAATAACCTACTCAAGATTCACCAAACGGATCATTGGTGCTAACTGTAATGGATTAATCAAAATAATTAATTGGCTCTAATTAGCCCCGATGATCTTTTTGGTGAAACTTGAGTAGGTTATCTGTCTATATCATTTACTAAATCTGTTCTAACATATTGAGCACTCTTATATTTCTTATAACTCTGCCTTATTCAGTTAAATATTTTATGGACAGTTGAAGTTACGACTAACTCAATATTATATTTCCAAATAAGTCACCCTCTTTTCATATATATGATATCAAGTGTTTCCTTGATAGAATTCAACCAAAATTGAGAAGTCAAACATACATATAAAGATTTGTGTATATTATTTTTTACATGGAGTATTATAAATAAATAAAATGGGAAGATCATACCAATAAGACTGAGGAGTCCAAGAAATGCTGAAATAAATTTATATCTGTACCAAGGTATCCAATTATTTATTTATTTATATATATATATATATATATATATATATATATATATATATATATATATTGCTTAGGAGGTTGATTTAGAAGGCTATCACAATGCAGGTGTAAAGAAAAAAAAAAAATAATAATATGATAACAATGGTGTAGTGTGTTAACCTGTATTTTATTCTTGAATTTTCGAGATAAAATCTCTTTTTCAAAAGATCACTGGAACTGAAGTAGTCTAGTTATGGCATTTCTGTGTTGCATGTTTACATGAATGCGTTTTTTTTTGTACGTGTACGTATGTTGTCATGCGCGTGTCCATGAAAATGCGTGTTGGCTGTGACGTTAAGACTGTATTCTACCACGGGATTGCATGTGAGTATGTGAGCGTATTTGTGTTTGGTGGCCATGGTGATGTATAATATTTCGTGTTGGATGTACTATAAATCAATTTAATCATTTATTATTAATATTATTATTAAACTGCAAGTTAAAGAGTTCTTCCAGGCCGTTGTCGTACCAGTACTGCTGTATGGCTGCACTACCTGGACCCTAACAAAGCGACTAGAGAATAAACTAGACGGGAGCTGCACAAGAATGTTGTGTGTGATCCTGAACAAGATGTGGAAACAACACCCCACAAGAAAACAGCTATACGTCCACCTGTCACCCAAACCATACGAGTAAGATGGACAAGACACTGCTGGAGAAGCAAGGACGAACTCATAAGCGACATCCTCCTGTGGAAGCCAGCACATGGGCACGCCAGTGTGGGCCAACCAACAAAGACGTACATTGACCAGCTCTGTGCGGATACAGGATGCTGCATAGAGGACCTCCCCAGAATGATGAGTGATAGGGATGGATATCCGTGCTAACAGCGCGACATGATGATGATGATGATAATATAAAAATGAGTCTTTCATTTGTTAATAATAACATGAACTAACTTTTCATTTAATTTATCATATGTGCAAAATCTCCATAAACATCTGAATAAAATCAAAAAGTATGATTTTTAAAAAATGCTAAAACTTATATATATATATTTTTCACAAATGCTAACAATAATAATAATATGAAATAATTAATTTTTTAATTAAAATTAACAATGAAATTTTAATGTCAGATACAGTACAAACAATCGTCTGTTGGTTTGTTTACAAATAATCAGAATACAGTTATATTCAAAGGTATTGCTACCAGTAATTCAATGCCTTATCACCCCAGAAAAACGGTCAGGTAGAGCAGTACACTGGGGTTATATCTAAATCTATTTACCAGACTCTTAAATCACATAACACTGGGTTATTAATTGCCGGCTGATAAGGTAGCTTTTAAGTTAGTCCTAACATAATATTAATTCTTAATTTGAAGACATATTTTTTATCAATTCTACTTGAAACTGGATATTGTGAACCTTATTAGATTACAAAAGTGAACTTTGACCAAATAAATAATTTATGATGTGAATAATAAATGCTGTAACAATGAAGTTTTAAATAACATTACAAAAATTGAACATGGAATAAATTTCTTAATTTTATTTTTATAGAATTTCTAATATCTAAATGTTTTGATTTTTTATCTGTTGGAAATGAATATATCAAAATAAAATAAAAATACCAAAAAAAAGGTTTTGATTTTTTATTTGTAATTGATTGTCGAAAAAAGAATTAAAATAAAATGAAAATACCAAGAAAAGAAAGATTTTTTTTTTTTTTTTAGTGAATTGAAGGCGTTTTTATCGACAAATTAATTTTTTTTTTTTTAGTGGTTTGAAGCCATATTTTTATCGACAAGTAAATGTAAATATTTAATTCGTAGAGCAGGTTTTTTAAGGCAGGAGGCCGGGACACAATTCTGCGAATAGCACAAAACTTTTTATTTGGCTTCAGAAATTTTTTTTTTTTTTAGATTTAAATTTGGCACAATGTCAAATAGCTCTACAGGTCAAGCTCTAATTTACTGTGTGACCCCCACCCCCACCTTTGCTTTGGTCCCTGTAATATATGAATCAAATATTATTAGTACTAGCAAGAATATGCACCCTCTGGACATGAGTATTTAAGTTTTAATGTAATTAAATATATTAGATTAGAAAGATTAAATAAGAACGCATATAAAACGATTACACTTATTTTAATATTTTATTTGCTTTCTATATAAAAATCATTCATAGGATTGATTTTAATAGGTTGGCAAATAAAACAATCATATCAGATTAATAACACTAAATAATTATTTATTAAACCCAGTTTTGTTAAAATCAGTATGCAAATTAACCACACCATATATTATGTAAACCTTTATTTCTTAGTGATGTATAAGACACATTCCAGAAATTTAAACACACTAATAACATGGGCCTTTTGGGACCTGTGTCTATTAATGAAATTAACAGCGTCGATCCCAGGGGGCTATGCCCCCAGGCAACACCTGCCCCCTTGATTTAAAGGGGCAGGGCAGGGTTTATTGCCCAGCGCCTGAGAAGCCCCCCTCGAGGGGGAATGCCAACAGGATCGATGCATTTTTTTGTGTCTACCACCCATGAGCTACTCACGCCCTCATAAGTGGAGTGAGAGGCAAATACCCTAATAACATGGGCTGTTTTGAGGCAAATCTCACTCAGATTTTCATATTCTATGTATTAATGATTTAGACTATAAATTAAATACTCATTGATAAACTTAGACAATTCCTAAAGGTATTGTGATGTAAGCAGTGACTTAATTTCGGTTACAAGCAGAAAGACACCAAATTTCCATTATAATAAAATGTATAAAAAACACTTAAATCTAAGAAAAAATTCAAGTTTTCTGGGTTTTTATAACAATTTAATTTTTAGAAAGCTATGTCCCCACCCACCCAAAAAAACAATTTGGCGTTACCCTGGTTTTACTGCTTAAATGGACGCATAATAAATCATACACATGGGTGTGTTCTATTTCTCAGAATACGTCCAGGACAAAAATAAAAAATAAAATAAAGAAAGAAGGAAAGAAAGAAATAGATAAAAAAGAAAAAAAGAAAGAAAGAAAAGGGGTGGAGAAAACAAAGAAAGAGAAAAAAAAGGAAAGAAAGAAATAAAGAAGGATGCGCTAGATCATCTGCATAGTCTGCATAGTACTTGTAGACTTGCTGTTTCATTCATTCGATCATAGTTAGTGTCTTTTGTTCTCAAAGAACAGAAAACATCTCGAAAAATTTCCCTATCCATTTTACACACTTTATTTTTCAAAGTTTAAATTTATCAGAAATGTATCAAAAATACCATGTGTGATTTTCTTGGATCATGGGTACTTGTAAAATATGTTTATATTTAAGTAAATAAGAAAAAAAGAAGGAAAGAAAATGAGTGGAAAAACAAAGAAAGAAAGAGAAAATAGGAAGAAAAGAAATAAAGAAGGATGCGCTAGATCATCTGCATAGTCTGCATAGTAATTGTAATATCACAAAATATGTTTGTAATAAAAAAATTGTTGTCTTTAAAGCTGAATGTAACGTGTAAATTGAGACTTTAACTTCTTAAATTGATTACCAAGCAACTGATTCATAATAGAATTTGAACTCATATTAAAGCAACATTGTACAAACGATGACAAACAGTTTATGTTGTCTGTATAAAGTCCACTTAGATCTTTGAATTGCCCTGTTGTGACAGTTATCATTACAGCTTACCCAATAGGTTTCTCAAGGCAAAATTTTGCAAAAACGAGGATTTTTAGTGCATTTTAGTAGATGATCTTTAATGTTTCCTCAAACAATGATGCTAGTAAAAGATCTAATTTTTGGTATCAGTATTTAATATACTAACACACAATTTTCGCATAGATAGACAATTTGATATTTATAAAAAGTGAAAAATCGACCTACTCTATTGCCCAATCCCAATGGCTAGCTCCCATGTTGGGATAGTTTTAAAAGGAGATTGGTTGCAACTATACAAGCCACAGGACAACTCCAGAAAAAATGAATTTCTGGTATACATACACGTGAGAATAAGTTTTAGTTTATTTAGATGTGAGCTGGCACCCTATCAGAGTGGATGTCTCTTAGAGTTTGCTACTGCTCTGCGTCAGAATCAATATGGGCAGGGTTCCGAATAAAAGCTTGATCAAGAAACAACAAGTTTTATTTTTTTAATTGAATATTAAAGACAATGACCAGCCCAGCACAAAGAAAAATCAGCAGAAAGAAGAAGACCAACCCTTAATAGTAATCCCAACCAGAGAACATGGCATCCAGACAAGTAGATAAAGTAAGCAGAATGTAAAGTAAGACTATCAACTATTATCATCTCATCTATGTCTCTGTCTCTCTCTCTCTCCACCAATTATATTCACCTGAGTAAAGGGGTATATATATATATATTTACCAACCCCTCCGCATGAGCAGGATATGACACATGGTCAGTTTCTTACGAACAGCAATTAATAGGTTTTAATTTCCTTCTCTGAAATCAGTTGCCATACCAAGATTAAAGAGCCCAATCTGCCCTACTATTTACCTATAGCTGGAGGGAGAATAGTTGGATGTATACCTTTCCATGGGTATTAGCACTATGTGAAATGCAACCAGCCTTGTCCAAGATTTGAACTTGTGTCCTGAGTATGACATTAGACTGCATTTGATGGTGAGGCTCCAGTTCTAGAAAATGTGTCTCAGCCTGCCCTACGATTTACCCATAGTTTCCTCAGTCTGCCTTACTATTACTTATAGCTGGTGGGAGAACAGCTGGATACATACCTTTCCCAAGCATATGAGCTCTATGTGAAATGCAAATAGTCTCATCTAGAATTTCAACTTGGTTCGCTATGTCCATTTCTTATGACAATAAACATTACACCATACACACCTCTATGCACAGAGGGCAGATGGGCCCTCTAGTTCTAATTCTGAATTTAATTCCCTTACCAACATGTTAGGGCAACTTGCTACATTGAGACAGGTCAGGGGTAATTCCTTGTTACTGGTACCATGTAATATAGTACAACATATTGCCCTTATGGCAACCCCCAATCCTTCTTATCGTATGAGTGCTAGAAGGCGGTGGCTGAGGGTCTACATGTCCTGGGAATGATGTTAAACTCTATCTGATGGTGAGGTTCCAGTTTTGGAGGTTTGGGGAATGTGGAGTACCCCTTCATCACCATTGCTCCCTGGTCACTCTGACCCGGAGTGGTAGTACCTGTTAGGATCACATCTATGGGTTAATAGAAAAACATGAGTTTATAAACAAAATTGTATTATGAACAATAAAATGAATTTATTTCACAACTTTGTTGGCATTAAATGATCCACCGAGGTTGATATGCCGTAAAACAAACCAAACCAAACCAAACAACATATTGCCAAGTACCTCCCTCCCATTTCCAAGAGATAAAATCATGGGGAAGAGCTTGATATGTTGACCCAAAGACTTGGAAAAGTTTATGGGATTATGAAAAAAGAAAATGGGGTGGGGTATAACATTAAACTGCTTTTTTTCTGAAACTCTGGGGAACTCACAATATATAGATTTCATCTTGGATGATTTGGACGATCTCATTTTTAACAAGAGGGTGTTGCAAGATGATAATGGTTGTACAATTAAGGAACACAAGTATTAATATATAGATAATTTCTTGGTGTTGGTTATCAACTAATACCCCGCTAATTATTATATCATCATCCAAACAACTAATGTCTTTTTATTTTTTTGAGAGCTGCCAGTTCTTAAAAAGTCAGGAAGAAGAAGCAAAACTCTTGTTATAAACCCACTCAATATCTTGGATACAGAGAAAGAGACAGATAGGTAGATTAGAGATGATGGTCTAGATTCTGCTGACTGCATCTAACTCGGCCGCCATCTTCTTAAGGCTGACTTCTCTTCAGGGCTTTCTCTTAAGGGTTGGTTCTTCTTTTCCCTGTTATAATAATAATAATAATAATATCTTTTTCAGCTAGTATATTAGGTCTGAGACCTGTCAGCTGTCCTTATAAACATTCATCTTAATTCCACAGAATATTTATACTCTTTCCACAGATTATCTAACATTGCCTTAAAGGAGTTTAGAGATAGGGCATTCACTATCAATGATGGTAGTTTATTCCATGTATTCACCTCTCGGTTACTAAAATAATTTTGTCTTGCATTGGCTTTACAAAATTTTTTTAAGAGTTTTAATTTATGACGCCTAGTATTGATATTTTGAGCAACGTTTAGTAATCAAAGTTTGTTGAATAAAATCCATGTGTATATAGACTTCAATCATATCCCCTCTTGTACATTGATAAACCAAACTTGGTAAGTCAATCTTCCTAAGTCTTTCTTCATACAAAAGGTTTTTAAAATTATTCATTACTTTAATAGCTCTCAATGAGTTTTATGTCCTTGATTAGTCTTGGACTCCAAACCACATTAGCAAATTCCAAATGAGGTCTTACCAATGCAATGAATGAATTTTTCAGCATTTCCTTATCCATATATTCATATGCCCTCCGTATTAATCCTAATATTTTGTTTGCTTTATTTACTGTTGGGCTGGTCATTTATTGTTTGAATTAATCAATTAACAAGATTTGGTTGTTTTCTTATAAAGCTTTTATTTAACAACCCAGCCCAGGATTCGACAGTGCAGTGAGTTACAAACACTTGTAGACTGCCAGCTCGCATCTGACTAACTATCTCACACCTAATCTCGCATTTTTCCAAGGGGTCAAGTAAAAAGATTATTACCCGTCAATAGGACCCTGTTATTCTGAATCTAACGGACCCTAATTAAGATATTCTAACTACAGGTACATACATAAATCATAAGCTGCTTATGAAATTATGTAACACATGTGAATTCAAAGATTCCCTTACAATAGAACATTGGTTGTCAAACTTTATTGTATAGTTATACACCAAGAAATATATCTAGTTTATACAACCAGGGCTGTGGAGTCAGAGTCGGAGTCAGAAGCAATTAAGAGTCACTGGAGTCAGAGTTGGTAGAGTTTTACCAACTCTGACTCCAGTTGAATTTACACTTTATATGGCCCTAGTTTAGTCTGTAAAGTTATACAGGTCACACTCCTTATAAATAGATGCCAATCATAACCCTAATGGTTATGGAAATTTCCCCACCTCCGATTTTAAATCTAATGGACCTCGATTCAAATATTCTAACTACAGGTACATACATAAATCATAAGCTGCTTATAAAATTATGTAACACTCTTGTTACCTTTTATCTCGACAGTTCGATTAATTTTCAACAACTATTTCAAAGGTTAGCTATAAAAAGATCATTAGACACATGAAAATCTGATCTTACTAACAAATTAATACGACAATTCTTCTAAGCTGTAATTGTATCAGTGCTACTGTATGGCTGCACCACTTGGATCCTAACAAAGCACATAGAGAATAAACTAGGTGGGAGCTGTACAAGAATGCTGCATGCGATCTTATAAAAAATCATGGAAACAACACTCCGCAAGATAGCAGCTGTATGGCCACTTGCCCTCTACCACACAAACCATCCGAGTAAGATAAACAAAACATGCTGGATACTGCTGGAGAAGCAGGGACGAACATATAAACAACATTCTCCTATGGAAGCCAGCATATGGGCATTCCAGTGCTGGCCGTCCAGTAAAGACTTACATCAACCAGCTCTGTGCAAAGACTGGATGCTGCACAGAGGACCTGAGTGATGTTGGCGAGAGATTGTCAGGGATACCCTTGCTGCTAGTACAACATAATGATGATGACTCTTCCTGAAGATAATTCTGAAAGAAGCATCCTTTGACTATAACACAAAAATTCAACTTTCTCCACAAGATGTTACACAATTCATAAGTAGCTTATGATTTATGTACGTACTGTAGTTAGATATTTGAATGAAGTTTGTTAGATTCAAAATGACGTGGTCCAGTGGAAAGTTACCTGACATTTATTGATGAGTAATAACCTGTAGTTAGATATTTGAATGAAGTTTGTTAGATTCAAAATGAAGTGGTCCAGTGGAAAGTTACCTGACATTTATTGATGGGTAATAACCTTTTTTACTTGACCCCTTGAAAAGTACGCAATTAGGCATACGATAGTCAGATGTGAGCAATGAATCCAGAGTGAGCAGACTTGCTCTGAGGATCAGTCTCCCCACGGTAGAATCATGGGCTGGGTTATTGAATTAAAGCTTTAGAAGAAAACAACAAGCATTGTTAAGTTAATTAAAACAAGAGATGACAGCCTGAAAAAGAAGATCAACCCCTAGCAGAAAGCCCTGAAGAGAAGTCAGACTGATGAACATGGCGGCCGGCTGAGTTAGAAGCAGTAAGCAACTGTTAACAAGTAAGAACCCTCATTCCATCTCTACTACTCCTATCTGTCTGTCTGTCTGTCTGTCTCTGTCTCTCCATTATATACCTGAGATATGTTAGTGGGTATACAACATTGGGATATTTCTGGTAACCTTCAAATATGTGAACTGCTCAACAAATCTTTGTAGCTAACCAAGTCTTGTACAGAGAAAATTTGGTGCAAATTTTCAAATCAACCTTAAAATTAGTTAAATTACTGAAATAGATCACTACTTAGGACTGAGCCTATTCTAGTAGTGACCACCCCAAGCAGATTTAACAGGTTTGAATTCAGAGTTTTCCTTCTCCTAGACTGATTGCCTAACCAAAGTTAAAGAGCCTAGTCTGCCCTACTGTTTACCCTGGAAGGAGAGTAGTTGGATTCATACTTTTCCCAAGAGTATTAATGTTATGTGAACTGTAGCTTCATCCAGGATTTGAACTCGGGTTGACAAGTCCATTTCCTACGACTCTAACCTTTAGATCATGCGCCTCCAACGTGCCTTAAAAACAAAAATATCTTCTCAAATTCAAAATGACAGCAAGTTCATCTTTTTTTTAAAAACAGGATAGAGCTAGATTTTTCAGACAATTATTCTCATCTTTATTGCAATATACACAACGTTTCAGATGAAGTTCCCTCTGGCCTTCTTCAGGTGTTTCTTGTTGAACTTGGGAACCTTTTGTAATTAATAATAAAGATGAGAACAATAGTCTGAAAGTTATCAAGCCTCATCACAAAAATTCAGACAAATGATTGAGCTATTATGTTTTTTCGGCTAAACTTGCAAATTGGTCAGCAAATTAAAACGAAAAGTTTTTTGGTGGTCACCCATGACAGTTTAACTACAGTCTATGAATTAATTTTTTTGTGAAATGGGTTACGGTTTAGGGGTTTGGGGATTAAGGTTGTTTTTAAATTACATATTGCTTAAAAAAACAACAAAAAAAACAAAATTACTATACATTTAATTAACCATTGAAATTAATTATTGAATCCAACGGTAGACACATTAGTCTCAGTTGTTTGTATTAGTATTGCAATGTATAATAAATAATTTCAATTAAACTTGGTTTAAAAATATATTTTTCAACATTAAATGTATAGTAATTTGTTTTTTTGTTTGTTTGTTTAAGCAATGTGTAATTAAAAACAACCTTAATCCCCAAACCCCTAAACTGTAACCCATTTCGCAAAAAGTTAATTCATAGACTGTAGTTAAACTGTCATGGGGTACCACCAAAAAACTTTCTGTTTTAATTTTCCAACCAATTTGCAAGTTTAGCCGTTTTTTTTTTTACATTTTTCTTATTTTGTAGAAAATAAATGTTGTGGTTTGTTTTTGTTGTTATTGTTGTTATTTTCTTTTGTCAGTTTATTTATGCAAGAAATGTACAATTACCAAATATTCCGGTTTCTAATTCAAGATATAAAGTAGGGGAGTCCCCGTGGAATAATGGCGAACGTACTGGACTGTGGAATCATAGTAGTAAAGTATTTATTTATTTTCCTGACATCCCACTGTTATATCAGAGAGAAGATATCTCTTATGATTCACAATGCTTACTCACAAAATACACCTCGCTAGCATAAAACATCAAAACTCAAGTCGGAGGCAACAAACGGAAGTGAACTCAATGGTACCCTCTCACGAAGTGACCAATTCGACGCAGTTCTGCGCATAGGCTCGGATTGAGTTACGCTTGAGAGGAATTCCAAAATAAACAAAAAATAATATTGTAAGGATCCGGATTTTCAACCAATGAAAAATCTTCCCGCTAAACACCTCAAAGGCTTTCTGGAGCCCATCTACCAGCATATAAGCTCGGGCATTTTGAGAATCGGCAGTTGGACGGACGGCCTGGAACCGAGAATATCACTAGACGAGAGGATCAAGGAACTGCTACGCACCCACACCACGCACCTCGCCCACCCGGACACTCAGCCTTACTTCAACACCTCACCGTAGCCGGGCGACATCCTTACCCCCTGACCACTACAGCGCTACCCGCTACAACTCGCTGAGATATTCCTGACTTTATTCCCGCACCAAGTGACCGTATCCACTTACAACGGTATCCTACCGGCACGAACTCAACTCCCTCGGCCACTACTACATTCCCTGACCATCACTATTCCACTGAGATATTCCTGACTTGGTCCCTACACCAAGTGACCGTATCAACTCAACTTCTACCTCACGCCTTGCACCAGGCCAAGAGAGATTCCGACGTATCATACGATACCCACCTCACCGACCCCTCGGCCACTCCAGAGAACTACTACCGTTATCTACGGCGACAATAACAATTTTCACACTCGTTATTTAAATAAACGATTTTTATTCAATTAATCTTGTCCATTATTCTTCTTTGCAAACCATACGCTTTATGGGATAACTAAGATATAACACTGGTGTCAGAACGGGATAACTAAGATATATCATTGGTGTCAGCGTGTTGCAATGGAGAATATGGACTATACAAGATTAACTTGCTCGGAAATTCTCGACTTTATTAGAGACCAGATGAGTTCCTCCAAGAATTAAGAACTCGCCCCACACCCCCAAACCAGAAAATATACAATTTTTGAAAGCCGACTTACACAGGATGATGGAAGCCTGGATCATGCCAAGCCGACAATACCACCAATAGCCCAGATAGTCGCATCCAAGATAGATTAAGGCGTCACAAATCCTACTTGACGTTATGAGACTGAAAAACGAATTCAGTCCGGGAGATGACGTGAATCAATTTATCACAAGCCTGAACGTGACCTATACGACCCACGTCACGCCCGAGATTGCCGTTATCCTGACCTTGGAAACGAATTCGTCAAGGCTGCCAAGGATTTACTCGACTACAGCATATTTGAACAGATGATAGAGTCCAAGCAGGACACATCTACCTTTGAAAAAGGCATACCTCATAGCGACCCATGGCAACAAGATTGACAACACAGCCTCACACAACACTGCACACACTGCAAAAGATTCCACAACCAGCACAGTGATTGAAACTGACGTAAATACCATAGCGACCCATGGCAACAAAGACTGACGACAGCAGACAACCAAATAATGACCCTACTACTACTACTGACGAAATACCAGAACGGGATTCCCGTACAAACGATTGCCACCACCACACCACAGGAATGCGAGCACGCTAAAGAACCCGCTATAAGCAAGAATTACTTGGACCCACTCGCTCACACGGACGCGACTGCCCATATTCACAACCACTACTAGCTCGGACGGATGATGACAAACCATCCATAAGCATCAGGACTGTATTCCCCATGCCTTACCCCAACTCCATAATCGCCATCCAGACAATACCCCTTCAGGAAAAACTCACACCATTTTTTCCAAATCCAGGTACATCCACTCTAGTGTTAGCGAACGAAAAACTCCTTCCAAAAGTAGATGTACCATAAAATAGCCTTCGTCTTCGTCGCTCTGCGCTACACGTTAGCCATCATAATTAGCTTCAAGCGATACTTTTCTACCACACCAGGCGAAAGAGACCACACGACCAAAGCTATCGGTGGGGTAAACCAGCAAATATCTCTCCACCACAGAGAAAGACGAAAATTATCCCCACATCTTAGCTCCAACTTAATCTCCCAAACCACGTGAAGAGAAAACCACGAATATCAACCAATGATGTCGATAAACTATCTCCCAAAGCAAAATCACCATTCAACGCACGCCACCCTAACCAACGAAGGGACTGACCTAAAAATGGAAGCGAAACAAAAATTTTGTACTAAGACCAACATTCTCACCATTTTCATCATGTGACACTCACATGAATGCACATTATTCCCACCTCCACCTCGTTATGGGGCAAATAAGTCAACTCACAACCACAATCAACAACATAAAAACAAACTAAACTATATCGATAATACTAATATTAGGCCTATTTCATACACGTCTTAAAAGAATTCTAATTTATTCATCTGTCAACACAGCACCTACATAACCATATACACATTGTGAATCAAATTGATATCTTGGGGAGCTTTGTTATATCAGAGAGAAGATATCTCTTATGATTCACAATGCTTACTCACAAAATACACCTCGCTAGCATAAAACATCAAAACTCAAGTCGGAGGCAACAAACGGAAGTGAACTCAATGGTACCTCTCCAGAAGTGACCAATTCGACGCAGTTCTGCGCATAGGCTCGGATTGAGTTACGCTTGAGAGGAATTCCAAAATAAACAAAAAATAATATTGTAAGGAATCCGGATTTTCAACCAATGAAAAATCTTCCCGCTAAAACACTCAAAGGCTTTCTGGAGCCCATCTACCAGCATATAAGCTCGGGCATTTTGAGAATCGGCAGTTGGACGGACGGCCTGGAACCGAGAATATCACCAGACGAGAGGATCAAGGAACTGCTACGCACCACCACACACACGCCCTCGCCCACCGGACACTCAGCTTACTTCAACACCTCACCGTAGCCGGGCGACATCCTTACCCCCTGACCACTACAGCGCTACCCGCTACAACTCGCTGAGATATTCCTGACTTTATTCCCGCAAAAGTGACCGTATCCACTTACAACGTATCCTACCGGCACGAACTCAACTCCCTCGGCACTACTACATTCCTGACCATCACTATTCCACTGAGATATTCCTGACTTGGTCCCTACACCAAGTGACCGTATCAACTCAACTTCTACTCAGCCTTGCACCAGGCCAGAGAGATTCCGACGTATCATACGATACCCACACCTCACCGACCCCTCGGCCACTCCAGAGAACTACTACCGTTATCTACGGCGACAACAACAATTTTCACACTCGTTATTTCAATAAACGATTTTTATTCAATTAATCTTGTCCATTATTCTTCCTTGTAAACCATACGCTTTACGGATATCCTAAGATATAACACTGGTGTCAGAAGTGGGATAACTAAGATATATCACCACTAAGCTGGATTAATATCTTTTTAATGTTGGGAGCCACGCAACAACTGAAGATTGTGTAAAAACCGCATGGTCCCGTCGGCATTCCACTTCAGGAGCCCCTCCTCACACGCCAGGTAATAAACCCGGCCCTTACCCCTTTTAGGTGAGGGTGTAGGTGCTGCCAATGAGGATGTCACCCTGGGACCACATGATTTATTTTACCTCATTGAGGTGCAAAGTTGCATAAAATTCTAATAAATCTCCCCCCGCCCCCCTCTGTCTGTCTGTCTGTCTGTCTGTCTGTCTGTCTCTCTCTCTTCATTGTTAGCGTGGTAACCTTGTGCACCAACTTAAAAATGACAATTATGCCTTCCAAGAAAAGTTTTACTTTTACTTATCATTTCAAATTCTGCAGTGCAGTGTATGTGTGTGTGGATGGGGGGGGGGGTGAGCGAGTTGAGTTTAAAGGTCAAAATGGAAAAAAATCAAGTTTCTGTAACAGCAGCAGCAGCAGCAGTAGTAGTAGTAGTAGTATAAATACAAAGAAGCGAGGAAGTCGTTGTCAGAATTTCGTTTTTTTGACGTGTTGACCGGCTGCGTGTGTTGAGATAAGAACATCCAAAGTCGATCACTTCTCGTGCGAGCAAAACCATGTCTTCACCAAGGTAAAACTCTCTCTTTATTATTATTATTCAGGATCGTGATAACTGCAAGAAAACTAGTTTAATATATATATTTAAAAAAAAAGTAATCTTCATCTTTGTTTGCTTTTTTTTAAATGATTTTTGTCTAAAATTATTCTTCGGCGTGGAACTTCAAGTTCGAAGAATAATAGTCAAAAATCATTAAAAAAGCAAAATCTTAATAATTAACAACTTGGTTTTTATTGAAAAATTTTAAAAAAAACAAAAAAAACGTACATCTTTTTAATCAGAGGTTAAATGACTTTTACTTAAAAATTATAGGAATTTCAGTACTTTTCCATTTAATTTCAGTTATTTCATTTTATTTATCATTTTTCAGTTAGATGAATATTTTTCAAATGCATTAAGAAAACGGTAACCCCTTTATTTTAGTCCCTTCGATTAAAAGTTCCTTTGATCACTTAGCTAACAGAATACTTGAATTGTAATTATTTGACTATTTTTTAAAGGAAAAATGTTAATTTACTCACAATACTTTCTGGGTAAAAAATCAGTGTTTTTATCTTAATAAAAACCCTGTTTTGAAATAAATAAGCTGTTTTTTTTCTTATTGTTTGCGTAGTGACGCTTTCTTTCCTATACACCATGATATCAGCTCCACTTAAAAAATCAACTGAGTAGCAAATTAAAACCTATTTTAGTGATCGATCGCAGTTTAAATTGAGAATTACACATGTTTTTCAGTGGTTATGATCTTTGATCGTCCCGGTCCCCTGGCCTAATTTACGCTGTTTTAGAGTACCGGCGTCAGGCGAATTTCCGGCCCAACTTAGATATTTTCCGAGTCATGTTCTCGTCGGCAAATTTAGATATTTTACTCCACTCCAGCCCCGAGTTTTATCGGCAAATCAATGTAGATATTTTACAACCCCACCTTGTGACATCTGTTTTGAATTTTTTTTAAATAAATAAAATGTCTAAATGTTTATAGGTTTCTAAAATATCTATATTGATTTGCCGATAAGAATCGGGGGTGGAGTCCCTCTATAATAACTACATTAATTTTCCGAAAAAAACATGACTCGGAAAATATCAAAGCTGGGCCAGAAATTCGCTTGACGCCGGCATGGTAAAACACAGCGTAAATTAAGGCAGGCGGCCGGGACGACTAAAGATAAAAATTACGCGTTTTTCTTTATGAATGTAAATGAATGTAAAATATCTCGAGAATCATCGGAATTAATGGCTTTAGTTTGCTTCTTCAAATGTTTCCTTAATTTCGACAAATTGAATAAACAAAATGAAAATCTAACAATTTGTTTTTCTAGAATATGTTTCTAAGTGAAAAAAATCCCGTTAAATGAATTAAACACGTGACTTTTCGAGCACATGATTTTTTATTTATTTATTTGTTTTTGTTTTTTTTGTACCCTTACTCCAAATCTCAGCGATTAAAATTTTTGTTTTGTCTTGTCTCTCGAATTTTTGGGTATTAAATTTCCTCTGATAAAAAAATTGGAGCAACAGAAAAAAAACTAATGTCACTTGACTACGACAATGCTATAGAACTTTTTTTCTTTTTTTTTAAAAATTTCTTCTAAAGTTGGTCCCTCTAAAAATCTTTGGCCCTAACGAAAGATTGTCACACCACTCCGTTTTTTTTTTCATTTAACAATAGGAAAATAGGTCTTTTATGCCAATTTTATTTATTTTTTACAGAAAACTTACTCTTGTGAATGTAAGGATTTTTTTTTCACATGCCTAATGAATTTGAATTTTTAAACAGCTCAGTCGGTAGAGTGTATGAGTAGCACAGGGATCTGTGCAGTAAAGTAAGGAGCTGATGGTATGTGTGGCGCTCCACCTCTGACGCCAAAACAATCTCCTTGGTCTAGCATTAGTGAAAAGGGGATAGACTCCCTTACTGTTTGGTTGATACCGATTTCAGGCCACACTGACAACTTTACTTTATTTGAACCTACAGATAGTACCCTAATAGGTACTACCACTCCAGGTCAGAGTGAACCTGGAAGGAATGTTAAGAAGGGGTACTTCACACTCCCCCCAGATCTCCATCAGATGCAGTTTAGTGTCATACCTAGGACATCCCTTTTTGAATTCAGTTTTCTTTCTCTTAGATTGGTTGCCATACCGAGGTTAAAGAACCCAGTCGTCTCTACTCACAGATTGGGGGGGACAATAGTTGAATTCGCAAGGGTATTAGCACTGTGAAATGCAAACAGCCTCGTCCAGAATTTGAACTCGTGTTACTGTGTCCATTTCCTTCAATAACCATTACACTACAGATGCCTTCATAATATATATATATATATATATATATATATATACACACACACACACACACACACACACACACACACACACACAAGCTGAAATTCCAAGGGTCTCCTTAAACCAGATAGAGCTCTTTAGTAGTCTTCACATATATATGTATTTGTCAGTAAAAATTTGTCTGTGAAAATTCCCTTCTTGCTAGTGGGTGTGCCGACAGCCTGGTGGTTAGAGGTTCTGACTGATGAAAAATTGGTTGAGTTTTGATCCCGGCTTGAAGCAGCTTAGAAAGTCTAGCACTGAGGAGATGTGATACATCGAAACCGGACTGTCTGTGGATGACTGACTCTCTCTCTCTCTCTCTCTCTCTCTCTCTCTCTCTGTCTGTCTGTCTGTCTCTGTGTGTGTGTATATATTTTCATTTTTAAACTCCAACGGCGTAAAAAAAAAAAAATCCCGACACTACATTTTAAGTACAAAATACAAATTTATGCCTAGAAAACAAATACATAAAAAGTTAGATTTGCCTCAAAACAATATTAGTGCATTTAAAATCCTGCAATGTGTCTTATATATCACTAAGAAATAAAGGTTTACATAATATATGGTGTGGTTAATTTGCATACTTAACAAAACCAGGTTTAATGAATAATTACTTGGTGCTATTGATCTCTAATTGTTTCATTCTCCAATGTAATAAAATCAATCCTCTGAAGGATTTTAATTAGAAACCAATTAAACTAAGTGTAATATGTATTCTTATTAAATTTTGTTAGTCTTCTAATTTAATATATTTCATTACATTAAAACAGAGGAGGGTGCATATTCTTGCTAGTATTAATAACATTTGTTTTATTATCAAAATTTTATAAAATTGGGTGCATATCGCATAAATGCATCTTGATCTCCTGCCCTAAAAAAAACGCTAAGCGGTGCCTGCTGAAAATCCAACCCGTACTACTTATGAATGCCCTAGCTGTTTGAAGGCGATATTTTACCCCCCCCCCCTCCAAGTCTTTTTCTCGACAAGTAAATGTAAATATTTTTAACCCCCCCCCATTTAAAATATTTTTTTAGTGGTTTTGACAGCGTTTTTATCTACAAATAACTTTTTAGTGGTTTGAAGGCGCTAAAAGTAAGCCACTACCCAGGTTTTTGATCAACAAGTAAATGTAAATATTTTTTAAAAAACATTTAAAATATCCTTTTTTTTTTTTTTTTTTTTTTTTTTTCGGTATTTTTTATTTATTTTAATTCAAAACAACTGGCATGTATTTTTGAATAAATACAACTGATTAGTATTATCTGTGCTATTCGGACTATTGTCCCCATCTTTATTGTTATTTGTACAATGTTTCGGTCGATATGCCCTCCGGCCTTCTTCAGGTATTTCTTTTCGGCCTCGGGAACCTTCTTTTCGGCCTCGAGAACCATCTTTTTCGGACTCTGGAGCCATCACGGAACTTCGAACCTAACCCTTTATTCAGTACTCGGGGGGTATCCTGTTCTCATTCTGCTAACCATAGCTGGGGTAGGAGTTGTTAATTATTTTTCTATGTTACTGCCTCTACTTAGGATTGAACCCGGAATCCAGAGATAACTGTCACTTAGAACTGTATACCTTATCCACTAGACCATGTGTCCAATAATGCAGATAATACTAATGATCAAGACTCATCTCAAACATTCAGAGAAATAAAATACGACTGAATTTCGAAAATAAAAACAATCAATACATTATTCATAAATAGCACAGGTTGGATTTTCAGCAGGCACCGTTTTTTTAGGGCAGGAGGCCAGGACGCATTTATATGATATGCACCTAGAATTGGTTACAGAATCCTAAAAAGAACATGCTGCTTAAATTATGACTATGAAGATCTGTGTGTTGTTGGTCATCATTATATTGTTGCAGTAAATAGACTGAGCCAAGTTAAAATCCTAGAAGAAACTGTTTGCATTTCCTTTTGCTCTAATGCCCCTAGGGGAAAGGCATGAATCTCTCATCTCCTTCCAAATATCTGGAAATAGCAGGGCTGACTGAGTTCTTTAATATTCTAGTTTAGAAAGAATGATTAAAATTCCAAACCAAGTGTCACGGGGTTAGCAATCACCCCATTCCTTCCCATAAAAACCCACTTGTTACAAAAATCATGTTGTGTTGTAGATGTGTGATTTTACAACACAAAAAATCTACAGGATCTGCAATTAGGATTTTTTTTCCTTTTTTTTTTTTTTATTTTTTTTTTTTTTTTTTTAAGTCATGTGACTATTTTCCTATTTTTTTTTTCTCTTTACTCTCTCTATCTCTCTTTCTCTCTCTCTCTCTCCCTCTCTTTTATCTTCTCTCTCTCTCCTCTCTTTTATCTTTCTCTCTCTTCTCTCTCTCTCTCTCTCTCTCTCTCTCTCCCTCTCTTTTATCTTTCTCTCTCTCCCTCTCTTTTATCTTTCTCTTCTCTCCCTCTCTTTTATCTTTCTCTCTCTCCCTCTCTTTTTATCTTTCTCTTCTCCCTTCTTTTTCTTTTTCTCTCTTTTTTCTTTATCTTTTTCTTTCTTTTTTCTTTTATCTTTTTCTTTCTTTTCTTTTTCTTTTTCTTTTTTTTTTCTTTTTTTCTTTTTTTTTTTTTTCTTTTTTCCTCTTTTTTCTTTCGTTTTTTCCCTCTTTTTTTTTTTCTTTCGTTTTTCCCTCTTTTTTTTTTTTCTTCTTTTTTCCCTCTTTTTTTTCTTTCGTTCTTTTTTCCCTCTTTTTTTTTTTCTTTTTTTTTTTTTCGTTCTTTTTTCCCTCTTTTTTTTTTTTTCTTTCGTTTTTTTTCCCTCTTTTTTTTTTTTCTTTCGTTCTTTTTCCCTCTTTTTTTTTTCTTTCGTTCTTTTTTTTTTTTTCTTCTTTTTTCCCTCTTTTTTTTTTTTTCTTTCGTTCTTTTTCCCTCTTTTTTTTTTTTTTTTTCTTTTCTTTTTTTTCTTTTCTTTCTTTTTTTTCTTTTCTTTTTTTTTTTCTTTTTCTTTCATTCTTTTTTTCTCTTCTTTATTCTTTCTTTCGTTCTTTTTTTTTTCTCTCTTTTTTTTCTTCTTTCTTTCGTTCTTTTTTACTCTCTTTCAGCATTTACCCCGTTGCCCTTTGTCTTTCACTCTATCTCCTCAGACGTTCTCTATGTCCTCGTTAGAATATGTCTATGAATTATTTGAAATTATTGCCTAAGATAAACCTTATCAGCTTTTCAGATAAAACTTTTTATCTTTTGTATAATTTAATGAAATTAATGAAGCTCATTTGAACTTCCTACTAATTATTGTTTACTAGACTGGTACAAGGCCAGAAGCATGAAACTCACTAACAATGGTCTACAAGCATAGAGTTCTTGTTATACAACTTGAGCTACTCAATTTGTTCATTGCTGTTACAAATTTCTTAATCCACTGTTGACAGAGTTTGGAATATTTTGACTATATCCTCTTCAGAGGGGTAAGAACTACCTCAACCCCTAAAAAAGGGGTGTCCTGGGTATTTACCCAATCCCTCTACACAAGCAGGATGTGACACAAGTTTAATTTTTAAGCAACCCATATACAAAAAGACAGGATTTGGCATTAAATAGCCCACAAGAGTTGATATGCCATTAAACAAAATAACCAACCAACTAACATTTAAAAATTATTTATACCAATTTATCAATACACATGAAGTTACACACACACACACACACACAAGGTCTGGCATCAAATGATCTACAAGGGTTAATGGACCATATGACCTTAAGGCACTCCTTCCTCGATCTCAACTCGTGGGGACACTTTTCTCATTTAATCCGGTTGTTTGTTAGGGGTTAGTTTTATAATTAAAAAAAAAATCTAAAAATTGTCTGTAAACAATTAACCAGATATTGACAGTGTAAATGAAAAGATGTCCCCATGAATTGAAATCGCAAAAGGGGTGTCTTAAGGTCATATGGTCCAGGTTAATATACCGTTAAACACCAACCAACAAATTAATCATAAAAAAGAATTTAGACACACAATTCCTATATTTATATAAACTAAATTCCACTACTGTTGCCATAGAAATACTAATAATTATTGTCAGCTGATGGAGTGTTGGATATGAATGGATGCGTGATAGGAGTAAGGTTCATAAGTTTCAACAATGTACATTTTTATAACTTGACATTTTAAGATATTATTGTCTATTTTAATTTATTTGAAATCTGTTTTAATTCAACTGAATTTTAAATTCTCAATTCTTTCTGATTTATTTATGGACTCAAATGAAATTTTAAAAAACAAAATTATAAAACATTCAGCTTTTTTTGTTTTATTTTAATGACTGAACTTTTTTTGTTGTGTCCTTAAAAAAGGGATACAATCAGATAATGTTGTAGTTGGGTGGAAGAACTAGTCAACACGTTTGTAGATTTAAGATAGAGGGTTTTATTGCAGAGATATACAATAAGACAGACAAGGAATAGTGAGGTACGCTATTTATCCTCAAAACCAGCCCAGCATAATGCCGTGCTCACTATATATATATATATATATATATATATATATATTAGTCCACATGGGTGAGACAGTGGAATATTCCATTACAACAGTTTTCAAATGTTGTTCTTATTTAAAAGAAGAAAACAAAATAATTATTAAAGTCTGTGTTGAAATTTTTGCTGTCTGTAGATTTCTCACGCTTCTATTGTTTCTGAAAAACTAGTGGTTTCTTTGGGGCAAAAATGTGTGTTCCTTTTCAACAAAACTTTGGTTCATGTAGTGGATTTCACGTACAAGTTTAAAATTTATGTCTTAGGAATTCAAATAATGTGCACAATGAATTTTCATGTACAATATGAAAACCTACTTTTTGGATTTGAATGAATAAAAAGAACAGCTGACAACATTATAATACAAAGTAGTTTGTAATTAATTTTGTTTTTCATTTTTAAAAAGTTATATAGAACTTTGTCACTAAAGAGACCATAACCATTTGCACAAACAAAAATAAGAGGACAATATGACTAGAAACACACAGTAATTAGCCTATAGGAACAACTACACTATCATACAAAAAATCCACTTAATAAACTAGTAAACATACATATACAGATATGGGGTTAAGTAAATAAAAAAATCCACTTAATAAACTAGTAAACATACATATACAGATATGGGGTTAAGTAAACAAATAAAAAAATCCACTTAATAAACTAGTAAATACATATACAGATATGGGTTAAGTAAACAAACAAAAAATCCACTTAATAAACTAGTAAACATACATATACAGATATGGGGTTAAGTAAACAAACAAAAAAATCCACTTAATAAACTAGTAAACATACATATACAGATATGGGGTTAAGTAAACAAATAAAAAAATCCACTTAATAAACTAGTAAACATACATATACAGATATGGGGTTAAGTAAACAAACAAATGTGTTTATTTTTATATGGCTTTAAGCAGACAATTTTTGGAGGATATGTGCTTAATTGAAGTCATACCTAATTTTGAAAATTAATTAGTTAATAATTAATGAATTTAGGCGGGCATATATGTTCAAATGTAAGGCTAAACAAATCGAGAAAATGTCAATCCCTGAATGTACATTTCGACCTATTAGGTCTCATCAGCAAGGTTATAGACCTGGGAGACTGCTCCGTGTGTGACTCGAAACCTCGACTGTCAAGCTGACAGGAGAAGTTTCTAACCATTACACTAGCTTGCCATTCCCACATTCTTCTACTATATATATATATATATATATATATATATATATGAAGCCAGACAAAAATAATTAGGTTGAAAAGGATTTTAACAATTCGAAACATTATAGAAAAATATAATTAAAAAAACAATTTCAAAGAAAGAAATTAATAAAATGAAAAAAAAAACAAAACAAACAAACAAAATTCAAACCACTTTGTGAACTTTTTTTTATTATATATATATATATAGTGGTGGAAATAAATATAAGACACCCCATTAGATTGTCAATAATTTTCTTATTACTGCACAAATTCGTCTGAAAATGTGTGTGGTACCTAGATCTGATGGTATTAGTATATATATTAGATTTTATAACAACTTTCCACCAAACAAAAGTTATTAACAAAAACTTCGTTTTCGAGGGTGGAAATAAGTATAAGACAGTTTTTTAAATTTGCCTATCTGGTTTTCTTCAGAATGCGAAAGGAAAAATAAGTGCATGTGCAGATTATAAAAAGACTCTTATCATGATTTTTAATCCATGAGTCCTATTTAAACATTTCATAATTGAATTTTGACACACCTAGTGTATGTGTATGTGTGTATACGTGTGTGTATATAAACAATACTAAAAAAAACAATTGTAAACTAGCCAACTCCACTAACATAGAAAAAGGATAGCCAACATTTTGAAAAGCATTTTTTTTTTTTTTTTAACCCCTTACTGTCTTTTTTTCAGACATTTTTGAACCATGACTCCCCCCACCCACCCACTCGACACTCAAGATCATTATTTGTATCATTATTTATTTTATTTATTTTCAGCTTGATTCCCACATTAATCGACACTCTTGATGTGGCCGATTCAAGATTTGATGCTGTGTTGTTGGTCACTGATAAAATAGACAGATTGACTGGAGCCACATCAATTTTCAAGGATGTTCTTTCTCAATATGGCGAGGTAGGTTTCTAAAAATCCTTTGGGGTGGATTGCTTCTTCTATCCACTTTGATATGTAAAAAGTAAGTAAAGATGATGGGGGTTGCTTAATGTCGGTATCAGCCAGACAGTGAAGGAGTCTATGCCCTTTTCACTAGTGCTAGACCAAGCAGATTGTTTTTGCATCTGAGGTGGAGCACCACACCTATCATCGGCTCTCACTTACTGCACTGATCCTTGTGCTACTCATACATTGAGTTGGTGAGGGCCGGTATCAAACCAGGAACCTTGCGATTCCTATACCAGTGCTCTACCGATTAAGTTAAACCGGCCGTCCATTTGATACCCACCCCCATAACTGGGAATCCTTTTAAAATGTCATTTTCCTTATTTCTTTAGCTGCATTTAAACTTTTCATTTCTCTACCTTTGCATTTCAGTCCTGTCGGCTAAGGCTTTAGAATACAGCGACTGCACCTCTGCAGAGGGGTAAGACCACCCCAATGGGGCCACCTGTTGGCTGTGGGTGGCGACCCATGATGCTTGAGGATGGAATCCTGGTGGATGAGCAGTCCATGACATGCAACACTTCACTTAGGCCATTACTTGGGCTAGACAGGCAGTCGGAGAGGCCCCCTCCAATCAATCGGCTGGCTATATCAAGCCCTAATACCTATATGATTGTCCCAACATTATTACCCTTATGGCAAGCCCCAGCCCTTTTTATCATATGGGTGCTAGAAGGCGTTGGCTGAAGGTCTTCATGTTCTGGGAATGACATTACCCTCTAACTGATGGTGAGGTTCCAGTTCTGGAGAATGTGGAGCACCCCTCCATCACCATTGCTCCCAGGTCCATTCTGACACGGAGTGGTGGTACCTGTTGGGGTTCCATCTATGGGTTTAATAGAAAAATGTGTTTTATAAAAAAAAAATTGAGTATTCATTAAGAATGAATTTATTTCAAATCTTTGTCAAGATTAAATGACCCACTGAGGTTAATATGCCTTAAAACAAAAACCAAACAAACCTTTGCATTTACTGAATAATTCTTGTTGCAAATTTGCTATGATCTTATGGCCAAAATATTGGTGCTTATCTACAGAATATCTTGTAGGGATTACATTCCTTACTTGCCACGGTTCTCCCTACTTGATGTGATAGGGGACACAAGAGGTAATTACCTTCCGTGTCTACCATTAGGCACTAGGTGGCATAGTGAGCAGCATTATAAAAGGAAAAGCGGCAACGTCTAAAGCCACTTCTTCTGCCTAGCCTTGACAGAGATAACAATGCAGCAGTTGCTTTCCTGTCTACCTCGTAGCACATGACAACATGCTCAACATGTAAATTTACATGTTCTTTTCTATTAGCTATATATCAAGGACTCAAGACTTTCTCTACTAAAAGACTATTTTTCTTTTAGGACATTTCTCTTATACAACTATGTATAAGCACTTCCTTGTATCTCCTGTCATGTTTGTATTCTATTCTGTCAAGTTTGTTCAAGCAATAAAATATCCTTGTTATTACTTTGTCGGGAATTGTTCTTGTATTTATTCTGTACTAGAAGCAGCTACCCAGTGTTGCCTGGGTAGAGGAGGGAGGTAAAAATGCCTAGTGCATTGATTTGTCTACTTTTGAGATTTACAGATGTAGGGCATTTTAAAGTAAAATTTCAATGCTATTTCTATGTATGTTTTAATCTTTTAAATATCTTTGTATATAAATCAAATCTTTATAAATTTTGCACAGAAAGCAAGAACCGATGATATTTAATGTATATGACTGAAACAGTCTTATTTGGATAGTGAATGTATTATATTTCTAGTATTTCTTTTCTTTATTTTATATATTAAAACAAAATTAGCATAAAATTTTATGGGTGTGCTATTCTGTACAAACATCAAAATATTCTGATTGTTAACTTTGGAAAATAATTCCCAAAATAATTTTCATTTTTTCACTTCTAAATAATATGCAGAAAATTGAGGATAACATTGAAATATGATAAATCTTTTATTTTCCTTTTTAGTTTTGTTTTGATAGCAGTTGTTTTTAAATTACAGAAAATAAAAAGTTAAAAAAATGACATTGTTTTTCTTATTTTTTCAAAAAGTTTTTTTTGTTTTTTTTTGTTCCATGCATATTAAAAATATTTCCCAATGACATTTCAGATTTCTGACCTTGACAGTCTGTGTGTGCTACGTTGTGAAGCTTTGCCTGCAAAACGTTTGGTAAGTTTTTCTTTTCCTTTTTTTTTTTCCCCTTTCTTCTAGAAATAAAAACAGAAAAAAGTAGGGTGTATTTCGCATTTGTGTGTCCTGGCATTGATTATATTTTTCAGCAGACACCACTGTTTTTATCGATAAATATCTTTTTTTTTTTCTTTTAGTGGTTTGAAGGCGTTTTTACTTAATGTGATATGAAAGTCATATTTTACCCTCTCCATCAAGTTTTTTATCGACAAGTAATTGTAAATATTTTATAATTATAATTTTTCTTTTTTTCCTGGTATTTTCATTTTATTTCAATTTTATTTCATCTTTTTTATTTTTTTGATATTTTTAAATATAAAATGGGGAGCTTATTGTTCTCAATTAGTTTCAACCTTAGGCAAAAATTTTGAGGGAAAAATTGTTTTATGAAATTTTTTTTTTTTAAGTTTTCAAAATAGTTGATAAGCCACAAAAGAAGGGGTGGAAAATGTACTGGTGAAATGGCATATCCATTTGAGTGAATTTTTATTTTAAACAATTTCCAGAACATTTTTGGTGTAAAGTTCAAAGTTTATTTTTGAAGACTAAAGAAAACTGTTTTGGGTTATTTGACAGATTTGGTGTCCCACCGGTCCTATAAACCGAGACTATGATGATGTCAGGAGGTGGGGAGAAGCTGCTGAGAAAGGAGCAAAGAAGTGAGTATATTTTAAAGACATTTCTAGTTATGTAGCTTGTCTTCTCTTGTGGGCCAGTCTGATAATATTAACAAACAAATTAATCAACTTGGCAGTTTTTTTCTGAAGATTCTCTTCCAAAATTCTACTTAACTTCTACTGAGAAAATTGTTATGGTCTGGTTAGGGGCCAGACATGGAATAAACTGCCTGCATCTGTTGTAGGCTGCCGGAGCACTGAATCTTTCAAAGCCTCCATGCTTCCTGTAGTCCGCCAACACTATACCTGATGCCACTCTCCACATACACATGCACACACATATATGCATATTACTACTGTGAACTGTTCATGTTCCTGACACAACATTATTCTGTGTACTTGACATGAGACTTTGATGAGTTGTGGTGCACATGAGCACTGTACACAATAAATTTATTATTATTATTATTATTATTATTATAAAGACACAAGAGAGGAAATGAGTCAAACAAATATATTAACAAAGAACAGTAGTACAAATATATACCAATGAGTCTGTTACACGCGAGGCTGTCTTATCGGCTGTCTGCTGAAATACTCTCACTTAAGTGCAGAACCTGCTGCTATTTATAATTGGAAGAGTTCATGTGTGTGTTGTAAATTACTATAACAAAGATGAATTTAACAGAACCTGAAAATGTTGCAATTTTATCTTATAATGGACATTATGTAAATGTCTGTCTGTAACCAAAACTACATTACCACTGACATCATGATTTCTTTAGTTATTTAAGTTATATTCATAACGATTATATCATTATTTAATCTTAATTAGCATCTTATTTATTAATGATGTCTCTATTAAAGTTTAACTAAGTTAGATTTGCTGCAAAATATTAAATGCAAACAGCCTCATCCAGCATTTGAACTTGTCTCACTGTGCCCATTTTCTATAATGGTAAACGATGGTATGCCTCCACAAAAATCATATGTAAAAAAAAAAAAAAAATATTTTCATCCCATTTATGTGTCATTGGTGGTTTAGTTATAAATTTTTTTTTTAGATGGGACAACAATGCTTATTGGGTTAACAGATGTTGTAGTGATTTTTATCTTTTCACAGCCAACTTGAAAGATTTTTTATCAAATCTCACTTCAGTACATAACTTGTATTCTTATTATAATGGAGATTATGTGTCTGTAACTGAAACGGTAATCTGAACATTAGCTACATAAATGACAGAAACTTCCCCTTGTTTCTTTCACGTTGAGGAAGCCGTCTGTTTTGGTCGGCCATTTTCATTTCACCGTAAATCTACACTGAAAATACAAATTTGTTCAAATCAATATAACTGCATGTTTTCACACGGAAATATCATAAAATGTGTTCTTAATAACAATTAAGTTCATTTCAAATAATGCGCAAGCACAATTAAGAACACATTTTACGATATTTTCATGTTAAAACATTCAGTTGTATTGACTTGAACAAATTTGTATTTTCAGTGTAGATTTACGGTGAAATGAAAATGGCCGACCAAAAGAGATGGCTTCCTCAAAGTGAAAGAAACAAGGGGAAGTTACTGTCATTTATGTAGCTAATGTTCAGATTACCACTGAAACTACATCCGTTGACATCTCAATTCTCTTAGTTATTTACATTTATATTAAATAATCATTTAGTCTTAATTTGCATCTTATCTGTTAATGTTTTTACTAAAGTGTAGCTAGTTACATTTGCTTCAAAATAACCCATGTTATTAATGCATTTAAAATCCTGCAATATGTTATATATCACTAAGAAATAAAGGTTTACATGATATATGGTGTGGAAAATTTACATAGTGGTTTTAACAAATAATTACTTGGTGTTATTGATTTCTAATTATTGTTTCATTTTCAAACATATCAACTATGTATAATTCTATATGGAAATCAATTAATATGAAATGAAAATAAGTGTAATCTTTTTATATGCATTCTTATTTAGTTCTGTTAATCTTTGTAATTTAAAATATTTTTTTACATTCAAACTTAAATACTTGAGCCTGAAGGATGCATATTTTTGATAGTATTTCATTACAAACTTCTTGTTACCAAAGATACCAGATACGTTTTTTATTTAAAATTGGTTGCTACTCTCCCTATCATGAAACTTGTATCTTTTTCAGAGCATTCGATCTGGGCTGTAAAAAACCCCTTCTTGTACCTGTTATTCATAGCAGTTTTCCAGAATCTTTCAAAGTCACTGTGCTTGGAGCTCTTCATGGCTTGTATGTGGTAAGTAAAGAAAACATTTTTTTTTTTTTTTTTTTTTTGTCAAATTGTTATAATTCTTTAAAATTATTAAAGATATGAAAGTTTTTATTTTTGTTTCTCTTTTGTTTTTTCTGTTCAGCCTATTGAAATTCGTGAGGATGTTCCAGAGAAAGCCAAAAAGGCTGAGGTTTTGGGTATTTGGGTGAACGGCATCAAAGATCCTGCCAGTGAACTGCAGATAATCCAAGCTTTGGAAGAAGGAAGGTAGATAATCAAACTTTTATCTCTTTTTTCTTCTATTTCTCTTTCTTTCTTTTTTATTGTTTCTGTTTCTCTTTTTTTTTTTTTTTTGTTGATATTATTCTATCAATTATTTTCTCTAACTTTTTAGTTCTTTTACATTTGAATCATAAAACCAATTATTTTCTAATGAACCCATTTTTCATTTTTTCTCCTTGTCAGAGTTGTGACCCGGGACATTGGTGGTTCCGACCCAGAAAGAATGTCAGCTCCAAACGTAGTAAAGTACATGAAATATGTATTCCAGGGTTCTGATATTGATGTAATTATACATTCACTCTTTTTTTCTCTCTTTCCCAAATTTTCTTTTTTCTTTCACGGAGATTTGTTTTCTTGAATGATTTTCAAAAATATTTTCTCTAGACATTTTTCCTTTTATTTTCAAACAAGAAATATTCACTTCTTGTGCCAATTGGAGGACCTGAGTAACTAGCAGAATATTATAAAATGTTTATTGATTGTATTTTGTTTTAAAATAACTAGAAAAATATTTTAAATTAATTTTCTTGAATGATTTGTTCTTATACTATATATTTGAATTTTTCGGTCACTATAAGGGAAACCTTACTTTTGGGATTACTCGTGTATATTGTGTAAAATTTGTATATTTCTGTGTTCTCTATCTGAGGATCATGGTCAAGCAAAAAGTCCCAGGGGTGTGAATTTTGTATAGATATTGGCAACATATGCATTTTTGTAGTAGGCGCTGTGGCAGTTTTTGTATACCTATATCATACCAGCTGACCGCCATATCATTAAGGAAATGTTGAACCTCATGATTATTGCAAAAACAACCAAGTTGACAATAGTTTTGACATTTCTTTCCTTGTTCAGACTGGATTTTTCTTCTATAATCTAAATGTTAATTGTTATTCTGTGTTACTCTCACCCTTAGCCAGGATTGAACCTGCAGTCCGGAAATGACTGTTACAGATTGTTAACTATTGGACAGTGGAACAGTCAAACACCTCCTCAGCTTAATGGCAGTAGTGGCAGTAATTATTTAAGCTGTTATAGTGGGTTCATTGGAGAACTAGTAACTGCATGGTTAGGCTGCAACATTTGAACTTATCAATCGTAGCAGAGCATAGTTTTGAAAACATGTAAAAAATAGGCTTAATAAATATTTTCACTTTTTTATTTATTTATTGTTACGGTTAATGTGGCCATTTTAGGGCTGTAGGTGAAAGTAGTTTTACAATGGAGATCTCTTGTAGCATAAAGTTTGATCATTTCTTGAAGTAGAAAGATGTAGTATCAGTTTTAATCCTTGTCCGCTGATCTGTGCTTAATTGTATCTTGGACTTTATCCTGTATTGAAGTAGAAATCTGTACAATCCTCGTCTGCTAGTCTGTACCTCGAGCTAGCAACTGTAGGACAATTTATCAATGCCTTTAAATAGTAAATTAAATACATGTTTGGCTGACTCAGCTGTTTTGGAATAGTCTATAAATACAAGTTGTGATCTTCAGCACACCTTATACCTTGTAAACAAACAACCGGGAGTTTATGGTGAAAAGCAAAAGGTATTCCTTTCAAAACAGCTCCCAGCTGGGATGCTTATTGGTTACTTGGTCCGAGACAACATGTGTTATACATTAAAGGCTTTATTTGAAAACTGACCGACTACTGCTGCTATTAGCTAGTCAGTGAGGAGGTAGGATGTGACAGGAAGTGTTGATGTGAGTCAAGCAATAGAACAGGGGGGGTTGCAAGAGTATGCAACACTGATAACCTGGCCTTCTTGAGTCTTACAAAATGCTTATCCTTTATCATTCTCTTCAATAAATGGTGTTCCTCACTGTCAAGAGTGATAACTTAATTTAGTTTTTCATAAAAGAAAAGGAAAAAAATTTTAGAAAAGGAAAAAATCACTTCGGCGGGGTGGCCTAAAGTCAGTATCAACTAGACAGTGATAGTCTATCCCCTTTTCACTAGCACTAGACCAAGGAGATTGTTTTAAGCATCTGAGGTGGAGTGCCACATCTACCATTAGCTCCTCACTTTACTACTCAGCATGTATGAGTAGCACAGGGATCTTAGTTGGTGAGGACCGGTATCAAACCTGGAACCTTGTTTTTAGTCAGACGCTCTACCAACTGAGCTAAATCGTTTTAGTCAAAATGAATAAGTTTTTTTTGTTTTCTGATTTATTTTGTTAAAAAAATTTTATGTATGGAAATTAAAACAAAAATTGTTGATGATTAAATGTAATTTTTTTTTGCTTTGTCTCTTTGTAGATTTCAGTTGAAGATGATGTGAATTTTCTTGAGAGAAATTATCCTTTGCTTGGGGCTGTCAACCGAGCAACACGCAGTAAGTTATCTTGTCTATTTAAGTTAAAGTTAAGTTTAGTTGGTTGGTTTAATGGCATATCAACCCTTGTGGGTTATTTAATGCCAAATCTTGGTTTTATGTATACACACACACACACACACACATATATATATATATATATATATATATATATATATATATATATATATATAATGTAAGTTGGAAATGAATCTGACAATATGTTGAATGGATAAAATTGATTTAATTCATCTGTGGCCTATGGAACGCTCGAAAAACGGTTATGGTCTAGTACCGCATTACCCATAAAAGAAAATTGAATGTTTATAGGTCCTGTTGAGTGTTTTATTGTACTCCTCGGAAACATGGACATTGTTTAGAAGACATTTGAAAATTCTTGAACACTTTCATCAGAAATGTTTGAGATGTATTCTAAACATCAAGTGGAATTCCAACACACCTAACACAGAAGTCCTTGCAAGGGCAGGATGCTCAAGCATTGAAACTCTTATCATAACGGCTCAAATGGGCAGGTCATGTTGTGCGTATGAGTTATGCTAGATTGCCAAAGCAACTCTTTTTTTATGGTCAGCTGCGTGATGGCAAAAGGCCGCAGCATAAGCCTAGGAAGAGGTATAAGGATTGCTTAAAAAACAACCTTGTAAAAATAAAAATAAATCCTGACAATTGGGAAAAGCTGGCACTGGAGAGAACTGACTGGAGAGTTCATGTGGATGATGGCTGTACCAGTTTTGAGAGTGAAAGAATCGTGCATGAAAACCTAAAGCGTCAACTTCGAAAGGGTTACACCTGTCATATTGGAGAGAACATGGAGGGTTGGAAATGTCTGACATGTGGTCGAGTTTTACTTTCTAAGGCTGGCTATGTCAATCTTAGGAAGTCTCACCTGGGTCAATCCATGTAGATTCCAGGAGCAAACAATGTGTCTTGTGCTATCTGTGGCAAGGTCTGTAAGGCGGCTTCTGGTCTTAAGAGACATATGGTGGTGCATAAGCATCAAATTTTATCATCTGAATCATCTCATTCAACGGGAAGGAAGTCTTTTCAATGTTATATTTGCATCAAACTTTGTGGATCTGCAGCAGGTTTGATGAGTCATTTGAGGGCTCATGCAAGGAAGGGTTCTGGTGGTGGAGTTGTGGGATTGTGAGGGACGGCAATGATCTGTAAAGATTATGCTATTGCTATGTATGTATGTAAGTTGGAAATGAACCTGACAATATGTTGAAAGGATAAATAAAGGAAAGAATGTTGAATGGATAAAATTGATTTAATTTCAGTTACCAACACATGTTTCGGCCAGGAGTTTGTTCATATACACATGTATTCTATTTATTATTATTTTAAATATAAAATAAAATAATGATAATTGAAAATTATAAAATATTTAAGCATACAAAGAAAAACAGCCTTCATCAGGGTAAAATGTTTATTTGAAGTTAAAACGGTCAAAATAAAGAGAATTTTGAAGTGTTCGAAAAAAGAATTAAAAAAAAATTATTTGAGAAACACTCCACAGCTGGAGAAAACGGAGTGAAATTTGGTAACGGTTATGGTTCACACACACACACACACACACACACACGCATATATAATGTAAGTTTAAAAATGGAAGTAAATCAGACAATATATAAGATATATATAAAATATCAAATATCTTGAAAAATGGAAGTGAATCTGACATATATATATATATATATATATATATATATATATATATATATATATATATATATATATATATCATGAAATATCTTGCCCTGATGATGGCCGTTCTTCTGTATAATTAAAAAAAAATTAATATTTTTTCTATTATTTTATTTTGTATTTAAAATAATAATAAATAGAATAGAATGTGTAAAAGGACAATCTCTCAGTTGAAACATGTTAGCAATCCAATAAACAATTTTTATCCATTCAACATTTTCTTTCCTTTTTATTTATTTATTTTTCAACATATATGATCTAAGAATTAACAAATAAAAATGAAATTTATTGCATACAGTGCTCAGGTGCACCACAACTCATCAAAGGCTCATGTATAGTACATAGAATAATGTACTAATGTCAGGAACATGAATAGTGTACAGTCATAATATACATGTTTATGTGTGTGTGTGTGCGCACGTGTGCATATGTCTATGGATGGGGATATCAGGTATAGTGTTGTCAAATTACAGGAAGCATGGAGGATTTGAAAGATGCAGTGTTTCAGCAGCCAACAACGGATGGAAGCAGTTTATTCTATGCCTCAGCAGCTATGAGCATGAAAAAATGTTTCCAGAAGTCATGAGAGCTATGCTGTTTTCTGACTTTGTATGCATGCCCATGTGTGTTAGAAAAATGGAAATCAAAAAGATGCTCAAGGCTGCTGTTGGTAAAATGATGGTTAATGACCTTATGACCTCAAGTCAGTTGCCAGACGCCAGAATTTCAATGAATAATTTTTATTAACTTCATGGGTATTTGACTCTGAAAAAGATTCATGCACTAATAATTCCTCATTGTTAGATTAAAAATCTTAAGTATAGTTTAATTAAAGTTTTTGGCCTGGTTGCTTTATTTAATGGCATATAAACCGTCGTGGGTTATTTAATGCCAAAACCATTATTGTAGAATAGTAGTGTTACTATTCAACCCATAGTTGAGATTAAAGTTTATAACTCTATTCCAGCATTGTCTTGTGAACTATTTTTATATTGATAGAATAAAATTTCATCTGCTGTGAAACAACAAATAAATGTGTGAATTGATAGAAACTGCAGTATAATGTCTCAGAATCCCTTGGGGTTTTAAGAAAAAAAAAATATATATATATATATTTCCTATATATAATTTTGACTTTTTTTTTTTTTTTTTTTGACTGTTGTCCTCATCTTTATTGTCTGTAAAACGAAAATTATACACATCAAGACTAATTTCAAAAAATTCAGATGAATTAATATTTCGTATTATTTGAATTATTCAAACTATTGTCCTCATCTTTATTGTTATCTGTACAACGTTTCAGTCAATGTGCTTTCCGGCCTTCTTCAGGTATTTTTTGTCAGTAAAGATGAGGACGGTAAAAACAAAATTAACCATATTAAATATTTATCTGAATTTTTGAGATGAGGCTTCATAATTTGTATTATTTGAATTATTCGGACAATATTTCAAATGATACAAATTATGAAGCCTCATCTCGAAAATTCAGATATTTCATATGGTTATTTTTTTTTTTTTTTTTTTTTTTTTTGTATTCTAGATTGTTTTAATTTTTTTTTTCTTTTTTCTTTCCAGCTCTAGATCGTCATTCAGCTCGAGTGATAAAACTCGAATATAAAGGAGGTGCTTCAATTGAAGAAAATATTTTTCTGGTTGGAAAGGTAGGCAGCCATCTTTCATTCAGTTTTTATTTTTCTCATAGCTTTTCTTTATTCAATATTATCATGTCAGCAGGGCTCAGAATATGCTGATTGTATCCCCCTGTAGAGAGGTAAGCCCCTCCCCCTCCCCCAAAGGGATATATGTCCTGGGTATGATACTAAACTACATTTGATGATGACGTTTCTGTTTGGGAAAGTGTAGAATATTCCTTTATTACTATTACTCCCAGGTATACTCTGACCCAGGGTGGTAGTACATGTTAGGGTCCCCTGTGATAGTGTGTGTCCCATCTGTGGATCAAATAGAACCATTTTAAAAAAAATTTGTATTCGGTAGGGCCATGTAAGAACCCCCCTCCCCCCCACAAAAAAAAAAACCTAGACAAGATTTATGTTGTTGAAATAAAGGTGATTTGATATGTAATTTTTTATCCTTTTTTTATCCTTTTTTTTTTTTTTTTTTTTTTTTTTTTTTTAGTAGAAAAATGAATTTAATACATTTTGAACAATTCTTTTTTTTTTTTTTTTTTTCTAATGTATCAGGGTATCACTTATGATACTGGTGGCCATGATATTAAGGCTGGAGGTCACATGGCTGGAATGCATAGGGATAAGTGTGGTGCTGCCGCAGTCGCTGGATTTTTTCAAGGTCAGTCCATTTTTTTTTTTTTTTTTTTTTTTTTTTTTTTTTCTCCTTTTTTCTTTTTTTTTTTTTTTTTTTTTTCCCAATTTCTCTCTTTATTAACTGACAATCAATTTGCTTGACATTTTCATCCATTACACTTTTTCTTTTTTCTTTTTTTTTTTTGTTTATGTGTTTTATTGGTGACTGAATTTTAGTTTTCTGGGGCAAAAAAGAAACGTTTGATTTATTTTCTACATAAATTTCTTTTCTGTTTTAGGTTCTGTCAGTCTTGAAACCAAAAGGAATCCGTGTTATGGGTTCCATGTCCATGGTACGCAACAGTGTTGGTCCAGGTATGCAAGGTTTTCCCCATTACAAGTGTCAATTTCCTCCAACCCTTAATCTTTGAAAGATCTACTATTTACATTGCAAAAGATTTTCTCCAAAAATATTTTTCTAAAATTATTTTTCTTTCTCTTTTCTGTTTTTTTTTTTTTTTTTTTTTTTTTTTTTTTTTTTTTTCAAATCAACAACTTCAGTTTCTGAGATCTTCTGTAGAAGAGATTTTTATCTCAAAATATTAAGAATTATTTTAAAAATTACAGGTTAACAAACACCATAGTTACCTTCTTTTTTTCTTTACACTTGCATTGTGATAGCCTTCAAAACCAACCACCAAACCAATATAAACACAATGCTTCAAGCAAATTATATAACCCTTTTCTCTAAAATTATTTTTCTTTCTCTTTTCTGTTTTTCTGAATCCAAAAACCTAAATCATAAATTACAAACTACTAAAATAATTTAGATCCCTGATTGTTTTACAGTGTCGTCCATGTTTTCTTTCATAAAGTTTGTATTTATTTGTTGATTTTCAGATGGTTATGTGGCTGATGAAATTGTGACTTCTCGTGCCAAAGTTCGTGTCCGTGTTGGTAACACCGATGCCGAGGGACGAATGGTCATGGCTGATCTCTTGTGTTTCATGAAAGAACAGGTTGGTTGGAAATTCTCAAAGAGTCTTTGACCCTTTATCTACCATAGCACCCCCAAACCGGCCGACTATCAAAATGCCAGACCACCCAGAAATGCCAGAGATTGTCATCTCTTAGAAAATGGTTTAGAGTTAAAAAAAAAGAAATGGTTTAAATGAATATATTTCTATTCTGTAAAAGATCAGCGATACGATACTAGCTTGTCAACCATTTCACCAGGTTATGGCAGTGGTAAATAAAGGGTTAAAAATGTTAAGGAGGTTGTTACATAGGCAATTCTGAATGAATGTTGGGGAAAGGATGGATAAAATTAATGCTTTATAAATAGTTAACCCTCCTGCTACTACAGGACTTGAACCTTTACACTACAAAGTTAAATGATTAGAGTCTTAGCCTCACCTTTTGAAGACTTTATTAGTTTGGTTGTTTAGTTTTACGGCATATCAAACCTTTTTGGGTCATTCAATGCCGAATGAAGTCATTTTGATATCAGGTTGCTACTGTGTTCCACCTGCAATGCCATGTGCATTGTGTTACAATTGTACCTGCTGTTTGATTTTATTAGTAACTTAATTGCTTAAGAATCATGTTATCTTGAATCTTCATAAAGTTTTTCTTTTAACATTTAAAAGCATTCACGCTCACACGGGAATACAGTTATTTAAAAAATAACGTCATTTTCAAAAAAAAAAAAAAATTCATTTAGGAAGAAATGCCATAGCTGTACTGCTTCAGTTCAATTCTTTTGATAAAGAGGTATTACCTCGAAAATTCAAGAAATAATAAAAAATACAGGTCAACACACAACACCATTGTTACCGTATTATTATTTTTTATTTATTCCAAACTGCATTGTGATAGCCTTCTAAATCAACCTCCTAACCAATACATACACAATGCTTCAAGCAAATTATGAAACTCTCTTATATATATATATATATATATATATATATATATATATATATTTTTTTTTAAATCCATTTTTAATATTTCAGGCCCTGAAGGTGAAAAATCCTCAAATCTTTACTATTGCTACTCTAACCGGTCATGCTGTTTTGGCGATGGGACCTGATTACACTGTAAGTCGAGCAACAAATTTACATCCTTTGTTTTTTTCTTCCTTTTAGCATTTATATATATGCACATCTCAATGGCTGTGAATATAGAGTTCTACAAGCCTTTTGAATTCATACTACTATCCAGTCTTTCATTGCTAAATTTTCCCAATTTAACTATTTTGTTAAAATAGGAAGTAAAGAGTAAAATTAGTCATTTCTTCTTGTTAAAGATTTCTGCTAGAGATAACTATCACTTAAAACTGTCTTAATCCAACACCTTTATCCACTATGCTATGTGTCCAATTGGACAATTCAGTGTGAATTTTGGGAACTTATAAACCTAATGTCTTGTTTTACCTAGAAAATAAAAAAGAAGGTTCCTGAGTCCGAAAATAAAATAAAATCCCATATCAATATTTCTTTAAGTAAACTGAGATTAATAATTTCTCAATTTTTTTTAATTTCTTAAAAAATATTTTTATTCAAGGCCATCATGGATAATGGTCCAGCCAAGAAGAAAAAAATTTCCAACGAACTGCAAACAGCCGGAGATTTGATGGGAGATCCTTTTGAAATTTCCAACATTCGCCGTGAGGTAAAAACTGGATACTTTTATTTATTTTCTTTTTTTAATGAAGGATTTTTACAAACCTCAAGAAACATGTATACAACTTTATTGATCAGACAATTTTTTAAACCTAGACAATAAAATTATATCATTTTATCATGATATTCTTATACTATGTAAAAATAATGTGATATATATATATATATATATATATATATATATATATATATATATATATATTATTTTTTTTATTGACTGGTCATGAGTTTCACTGATTAAATTGTTACTTTCTTCAGGATTATGAATTCCACAAAGGCAAATCTGAATATGAAGATGTTTTGCAATGCAACAACCTCCCCTCGAGCCAGACCCCTCGTGGACATCAAACCCCATCGGCTTTCCTCATTATGGCATCTGGCATGGACAGTGTAAGTTGTTAACGTTTCTTCCATTTTGAAAAGGGGAGACAACTCCATCATATACTTATCTGTATTTATAAAATGAAGCTTGGTATAATTAATTTTGATATTTCCGACTGTTGTCCTCATCTTTTATTGTGTATAAACACAATGTTCAGACCACTGTAACCTCAGGTTCTGTTCAGATATGTTTTAAAAATTACTTTAAAATAAGTCATCCTCAGATGATTACCCTGAATTCAAACGTTGTTTCGGAGCTAAAATCATTCAAGGGGGCTACAAGCAGCATAAATGCTCCCCAACTTATTGACAGAATTATGATTAGATATAGAATAAATTTTTTTATTTTTTTTTATATCTAATCACATTTTTGTCATTTTTTTTTGGGGGGGGGGGTGGGTGCATTTATGCTGCTTTGTAGCCCCCTTGAACTAATGGTAATGATTTTAGCTCTGAAACTACGTTTGAATTCAGGGTAATTGTCTGAAGATGACTTATTTTAAGGTAATTTTTTAAAATTTCATAAAAACTTAAATACTTACATCCCAACAGCACATATTCTAGCAATATATGAAACCAAGATTTGGCATTAAAAAACCCACAAAGGTTGATATGCTCTTAAATACTAACCAACTGCAACAACAATTTTTTTATTTTTTTAAATTTTTTTTTTTATTTTCTTTATTTATTTTCAGCATGGTATTGATTCCAACAATCCTATTCCTTACTCCCACATTGATGTGGCTGGATCAAGCGGTCCCTTCCCTGGGGTGCCAACTGGATCTCCAGTGCTCTCATTGTCTTACCGTTACATTATGCAACGTCTTTAAATGAACAACTTTGTGTGAGACAAAATCTACTTAAAAAAGATTCCAGAATTTTTATACATTTTGATCAAATTCATTTTCTGAAATATTTTAATCTTTTTTAAAAAGAAAACAAATCTTTTAACAGCATCTTTTTTCATTTAAAAAAAAAAAAATTCAAAATTTTTATGCATCTGAAAGAAAGTCTATTTTTGTTAATGTGAATTTTTCAACCGATTTTGTTTCTTTCTCAAAACAACTTGGTTTGTAATCCACAACAAATAATTCTGTATTTCATTAAGAATAAAGTTTTACAATTTGTAGCATATTAACTCTTTGTTCTGATTTTTTTTTATTTTTATCTTTTTTTAAAATTTCCTTCTTGTGTTCTCTGTCACAAAATATATACACACAAGTCGAGTGGCAGAAGTGAGGACTTACTATATTCTCAAAGGAAGCAGGTTACGCTTTGTTTGGCGTATAGGACTTTGATCTAAGATCGAAGCCGTATCCTTCTGAATATGAAAAGGTGATACTTGAGCGTAGCACTGAAGATTGAGTTGACCCAAGTTCCTGTATGTTAAAACCAGATGCCTATTTGACAGCTACAAGCACATGTATAAATAGACCAGGAGAGACAGAGGTAAAAAGCATGTTACATGTTAGAGACAGTAGCTGCATGAGGTTTAGAAGAAACACCAAGAAGTAGAAGTCGGCTGCAATGAGACAGCAACTGGAGGAGGAAAAGAACAGATTAGTCTGCCAGTAAGTGTTGGATTCGGTTTTTTGAGCTCCCTCAACAAAGACTTTTTGTGTTAACCTAAATTTTATTTTTCCCAGAACATATCTATATATTAATACTCTTATTTCTTAAGCTTCCGGCCATTATCATCTTGCAACAACCTCTGGTTAGAAATGAAACTGTCCGAATCATCTAAGATGAAATGCAAAAATTTTAAATACTGATTATCTGGTGTTGCTTATCCCCCAAATTCTTACTTATCACTATTATTATCTCAGCTAAATAATGGGCTATTCCGTTTTTATCAGAAAGAAATAAAGAAAAAGAACATGCTAGACAAAAAAAGAAAGAGTAAAGGAAAGATAGAGAGAGGGTAAGTGCACATAAATGATAATGCTAATATGTTTCAATCGAACAATGAAAAAGAAAGAAAGAAAAAAATTGTGAGAGAGTTAAATCAAGATTATTATACTTTTTAGATATTGAACTATTTCACAATAGCTCTTAAGTAAACATATCAAATGTTGTAATATTTAGATTATCATACTGTGGCATATCCACAGGTCCTGCTAGTTGCTTGATATTTCTCTAATCAAAAAGAAACATGAAAGAGATATAAATGTCTGAATCACTTTGACAAGTGAGTTTGCAGAAGTGACAACGCTAAGCTGATTCCATCGAACATGATGAAAAGATGAAAAAAAGAAAAGAAAGGACAAAAATAGTGAGAGAGTTAAATCAAAATTATTATACTTTTTAGATATTGAACTATTTCGCAATAGCTCTTAAGTAAACATATCAAATGTTGTAATAATAAAATTATCATATTGTGGTATATCCACAAGTCCTGCTAGTATACTTACAATAAAAAAAGTAAAGTTGTCATGGTGACCTAAAGTCAGTATCAGCAGACAGCGAGGGAATCTATCCCCTTTTCACTAGCACTAGACCAAGGAGACTTTTGGCATCTGAGGCTGAGCGCCATATCAACCATCAGCTCTTCACTTTACCGCACAGATCCCTGTACTACTCATATGCTGAGTTGGCAAGGGCCAGTATCGAACCTGGAACCTCGTGGTTATTAGTTGAACGTTCTACCTACTGAACTAAACCAGCCGTATAATTTTTTAGGATAATTATATGATTAGATAATAATATAATTATAATGTATCCTCTAATTATATTATTATCCTTTACATAATTGATGATCCTAATAAAATTTTGATTCCCAGAATTTGAAATTGTTTTTGTTTGTTTTTTTTTTTTTTTGGGGGGGGTAGGCATTGATCACTATTATTTAACATTTATCCATCCAACCACAATTTGTTTTACCACCAAAAAAAAAAGGGGGGGGGTAGGCCAAACCTGGAATGATACTAAGACATTGTTGGACAGACACACAAATGCAAAGAATTTCAAGGAAGACAGTCATATAACAAAATCTAGCAACAAGCTAACAGCTCCAGACCTTCAGAAATCTTCTGGCAAAGAGATTTTTATCTCAAAATATTAAGAATAGATCAAATGTAAACAAACATCATAGTTAACTCCTTTATCTTTACACTAGCATTGTGATAGCCTTTAAAACCAACCACCAAATTATAAAACTCATTTATCTTTACACTTGCATTGTGATAGCCTTTAAAACCAACCACCAAATTATAAAACTCATTTATCTTTACACTTGCATTGTGATAGCCTTTAAAACCAACCACCAAATTATAAAACTCCCCCCCCCAAAAAAAATGTAATACAGCTATTGTCATCCTACAAAATAATACCAAGTTTATTAAAATTACTCGACCTAAAGAGAAATTATTGAGTTGAAATTCTTTCCTGGGTTAAAAAACATGTCCTTTCTTAATCGAGATCAAAAAGGGGTGCCTTAAGGTCATATGGTTAAAAAAATGGTGCGTTTGAAGTATAAATAAAATAGCATGTTTCCCCAAAATAAGACAAAGCTTATTAATTTTCACTCTGAAATATAACACTAGGGCTTATTTTCAGGGGATGTCTTATTCTTTACATTACAAAGTAGAAATTTCTAAATAAACAGAAATTATGAAAAATGATCTATATTTATTTACCATTAATATGTTCTTTTATTCAAAAACTCATTAACGACAATTAATTAAAAAATGGTATGATTGTGAAGAATACTTATTTCTTTTGTCTGTCTGCTGCTCACAACTAGGGTTTATTCTAAGAGGAGGGTTTATATTAAAATCATCCTGAAAAATCACATTAGGTTTTGTTTTTTTTTTTTTGCTTTTTGTAGGTAGATCTTATTTTGGGGGAAACCTGGTATTTGCTATGAACATGATTTTGTTTAATAGAACCGAAGGCTCAAGGAAAATACCAATCAAGTTTAGTTTGGAGGATTAAACAACTTTCAGTGCATATTGCATAAATGTGTCCTGGCCTCCTGCCCCTAAAAAACGCTAAACAGTGCCTGCTGAAAATCCGACCTGTGCTACTTATGAACTCCCGAGCTGTTTGAAGGCGTATTTCCCAAAAAGTTAATGTGATAGCATTAACTTTTCAAGAAAAATGTAAATGTAAATATTTTACCCCACCCCCTTAAAATATCTTTTTTTTCGGCGTTTTCATTTTTATTTTCATTCAAAACAACTGTCACAAATTTTAAAATAAATACAACCAAGTTTCGAAAATAAAAACAATCAATACATTATTAAACAAATAAGAAATCAAAATATTTAGATATTCTTTTTTATTTTAATTTAAAATAAATGTTACAAAAAAAATTTGAATTAAAATAAAATGAAAATACTAAAAAACAAAAAAAGAAGATATTCTAAAGGGGGGGGGGGAGTAAAATATTTACATTTACTTGTTGATAAAAAAACCTGGGCGTGGCTTACTTTTAACTCCTTCAAGCCACTAAAAAAAGTTATTTGTCGATAAAGACGCCTTTAAACTGCAAAATAATATTTTAAAGAGGGGGGGGTTAAATATTTACATTTACTTGTAGAGAAAAGACGGAGGGGGGTATCGCTTTCATATTGCATTAACTTTTCTGGAAAAATGCCTTTAAACAGCTAGAGAGTTCATAAGTAGCACGGGTCGGATTTTCAGCAGTCACTGTAACTGCCGCTAAACTGACCAGTTAATTATATCTTATTTTTATATAGTTACTAGCAAAAGTACCCGGTCCATGACCGGAAGAAAACATTTTTAGGAAATTTATTTTTTTTCTATAAAGATAAGAGTCTGAGTCAGAAGATTTTTATAAGTCTCAATGCGAGAACTTTTTAGTAAAAGAACCATGAATACAGAATTCTGCTAAAAAAGTATCAATAAAGAAACTGACCGTATTGTAAATAAATGGACTGTTTTACTTATTTTTCACGATAATGATGAGTTATTTTCCCCAATTGGATAATTTGATCTTTGAATTAACTGTTTTTCTTTGTAACAACTCTTTATGTTCATTGTTTCTTTTTTGTGAGATCTTTAAAAAAAAGTTCAAAAATATTTACGTTTCTTCCTTCAATATGGCCTAAACTGATCATGTGACCTATTTTGGTGGTACCTAATGCTCAGCAAGTGTTATTAGCAATTTGAAAATAATAATAGTATTTAGGTTTTTTTTTATATCCCCTTTTTAAGAATTTGAATGATTTTTTTCTAAAACGTTTTCATATGTAATACAATTTTAAATTCAGTTTTTAATTGCTTGATGAGTTAGAAATACAATGTAACATTGTAATTTCTTTCTCTCAATTTTTTGTACATGACAACAATTCAAATCCAGTTCTTAATTGCTTGTTGAGTTAAAGTTAAAAGAAATGAATTAATTTAATTTATTTTCCTTTTTTACTCCTAAAAATGTATCGATAAAAAAGAAGCTGAGAACGGAAGATTTAAATTCTTCGTATTGTAATATCTATTTTTGCTTAAACTCAAGATAGTATTTTAAAAACATTGTTTTAAAATGTTTTCATTAGTTCTCTAAAAAATTAACCATTTTTTTACCATTTGATATATATATATATACAAATGTATTACATTTGTATATATATATATATATTAAATGGTAAAAAAAAGTCTTATATAGGGTTACATTTTCATGATATTTTTATTTACATTTAAAATATTTTTTTTTTTTAAATGTAACCATAAACTTGTATTTTGAAACAATTTTAATTTTTCTACAATTTTTTGTGCATGACAACAATTTGAATTAAAGTGAGTGTACAATTTAAGAATATGGACAAAGATTTGATTTTACGTTAAAATTTATTCTGAAAAAAAATCATACTTTGTATTATCATCAAAATATTTTTTAACACGCTCTAAAAAATAATTTAATACAAATTACATATTTAGAAAGATTATTTTCTTTTCTTTCTAACCAAATAAATATATTAATGGTTGGACCAAAAAAAAAAATTTGATTTTACGTTAAAATTTAGTCATAGTTGTAGCAGACATTTTGAATGACTGCTAGCCAACAGGCAGCTGATATAGGCAGCAGGCAAGCTCCTGCTGATACACCCAGCAGCAGGAGCAGCTATACGATACTTTCCGAAAATTCTTTGATTTTTGTTTAATTAATTAATTATATACCTTAATCAGTAAAAATCAAAAAATTTGGTGTGTTGCTTAGAAGAATATTAATGTGTATGCAAGATTTCGAATCTGAGTGACATTTCATTTCGGAGTTATAGGTCGACATGTACATACCAAACTTTCTTTTATATATATATAGATTTTTGTTTATAAAAATTAACTACAACCACAGTATCCATGATTTTTAAAAAATCATAATGGAATTTTAAGATAGAATCATCCTAAATTTTTCTTTACTGGAGATTCAGCGTGTTTCCATTTCATAGACTGTCTTTTTAACTCTGGCTCAAACTTATGTTTAGCCCAGGGGAGTTCCTGTGGCGTAGTGGTTAACGTGTTGGACTGTAACATTGTAGTGAGTTCTGTGATATGAACCTTTAAGAGTTACTGCCCTTTGTCTGGGCACAAACCCAACGCAGAATAAAGATGGTTTCTAAACCATAACGCATCTTCCGAGTTATACTCCATTTAATTTAAATATATGGTGGAATATGGTGGATGCGCTGAGATAGGAACATTCATCAGAAAAAAGGAATATAACACCGAACAAGACTAACTGGAAAAAGTTGTCAACTTTGTGGATGAATTAAACTAATTGTCCTAAAACGCCGGACGCAGCTGGGAATGTTCAAAGAAAAATTCTGTTATATCAGAGAGAAGATATCTCTTATGATTCACAATTCTTACTCACAAAATACACCTCGCTAGCATAAACATCAAAACTCAAGTCGGAGGCAACAAGCGGAAGTGAACTCAATGGTACCCTATCACGAAGTGACCGATTCGACGCAGTTCTGCGCATAGGCTCAGATTGAGTCACGCTTGAAAGGAATTCCAAAACAAACACCCCAAAGGCATTCTGGAGCTGATCTCATAGCATATAAGCTCGGGTATTTTGAGAATCGGCAGTTGACGTACGGCCTCGACGCCGAGAACATCACCAGACAACCAGGATCAAAAGGCCGCTATTTTCCACTACCACGTCGCGCCCGCACCTACCCGACACTTACTTCAACTCATCACCACGGCCGGCCGATACCCTTACCTTCCCTGACCATCACTATTCCACTGGGTCATTCCTGACTTGGTCCCTACACCAAGTGACCGTATCAACTCACAACTTCTACTACCTCACGCCTCGCACCAGGCCAAGAGAGATTCCTGACGTATTATCATACGATACCCACACCTCACCGACCCCACGGCCATTCCTGACTTACGACGCCTCGGCCACTCCAGAGAACTACTACTATTATCTACGGCGACAACAACAACGTTTTCACACTCGTTATTTTAATAAACGATTTTTATCCAATTCATCTTGTCCATTATTCTTCTTTGCAAACCATACGCTTTTACGAATATCTTAAGATATATCAATTCTAAAAACAAATTGAAAAAAACAAAAATTGTGAAAAGGGGGGATGTGATAATATGAACCTTTAAGAGTTACTGCCCTTTGTCTGAGCACAAACCTACCGCAGAATAAAGATGGCTTCTAACCAGGTCTCGACATTAATGTCGTCCCGTCGACGATAAAAAATTACATCCGGGACGATCAATATGTTATCCTGGACAGTTTGCCGGGGACGGTAAAAATTTTTCCTAAAAGTTGGTACTACATTCCAATATTGGCCGTCCAGTGATTGCCCTAATGCTGACCTCAAAAAACGGTCTAGTTCTAGACTTAAAATTACTAATGGCAACAACAATGAAGAAATAGACACAGTCACACAGTATATATTTTTATGATTGGAAAATGTCCGCATAAAGATGGAAATAGAATAAATTTTAGTTAATAAAATGTTTATTTCATTATTCTTGATTATAAATAAATGTTTCTGTCAAGAAACTTATTTTTTTCTAGTTAGTAACCTTTTTTTCTCGTTGTGTGTACATGTGTGACAATGAAGCAAAATATGAGTTATTTGAACTGAAGTTTAGTTACCTTTTCATTCGAAGAAGTTAATTTGTTTCTTGTTAGTTGTATAAATCATATTTTCAAAGACGTTCATGGTTTTAGCTTCCTTTAATTATCAAATGCTGATCCATTGATAAATTTATTTTCTTCGTGCTTTCCATTCCATCTATCAACCTCAAAATAGGTGCCGCCGAGACTCTAGCAAATTCGCTACTCTTGGCAATTTTCTAGCTATTTCTGGCAGTTGGGGACAATTTTGTGGCTATATTTGTACATATTGAAGTCCTTTTCTGGACATATTTTGATACAAATCTAGACCCAAACTTTAAAAAAAGTATCAACTGTCGTCTATTTATTTACGTTTTTATTGGACAGGTTTGCAACTTGACTTGAACAAGTTTTCTTCTTTTACCAGAAAGCATTTTAGGAGGCGTCAAAATTAGTTATAATAATTTGTATTAAATGCTAGCAGGTTTGAATAAAATAATTTATATTTGGACAAAAATCCATTTCCTAATGACTAGGAAATAGATTTTTTGGTCTACATATCCTGGGAATGACGTTAAACTCTATCGGATGGTGAGATTCCAGTTTTGGAGGTTTGGGGAATGTGGAGCACCCGTTCATCACCATTGCTCCCTGATCCACTCTGGCCCGGAGTGGTAGTACCTGTTAGGGTCCCATCTATGAGTTAAATAGAAAAACATGAGTTTATAAACAAAATTGTATTATGCATTAAGAATGAATTTATTTCACAACTTTGTCGGTATTAAATGACCCACCGAGGTTGATATGCCGTAAAGCAAACCAAACCAAACCAAACCATCATTATTCTTAGCGATATATTTTTAATAAAATTTTCTTGAATAAAAAAAAATACGTCTTCGTTAGCCCGTGAAATTGGAGAATTAGTTGGATATTACGGCTTGTCAACCCTTTGGTTATTTTAAGCTGAATACGTTTTTATCTAAACCATTCTTTTTGGGTATTCAATTACAAAAAACAACAACAAAAAAACACGTTATTTCTTGCTTTAAAAGGGTTGGGGAAAAGAATTTGGTTTCAACCTATATGATAAACTTTGTCTTTCGAGGGAGGGGGCATTCATAGAGGGGATTAGGGAGTCTTTTAACCGGTTTCCTTGCTTGTCACAAGCACTTGTTGATCTGACCAGCACTCATTCGCGAAATAATGACATTTCAAAGTTGTATTGGGGTTAGTAATGTGAGGTCAATCGCACACCTCCCAAGCTCTCTCCAATCTCTACCAAAAACAGATTTTCTTACGTTTATAAAAATTAATTTGGTCTCAATGGATGTCCTGTTTGCTTTTCGGGGAAAACTATCCGAGACAGTCTGAGAGTAAAAATGGAGGATGACCTTAACTAAACACTTGCTTGTCGTATGCACCCACTGACCGAGTTGAGCAGTTTTTTCATGAAATTGAAATGTTTATTATTTACGGATTTATTAAATAAATTATTTAAATAATAAAAGGTGTAGGCAACGCAATTTTTCATCTTATCAAGGTACCACCAATTCAAACGTTGGGTATATTGGCGGAGTTCCGTCCCGGCCTCCTGTCTCAAAATCCGCTAGCCGGTGGCTGCTGAAAAAAAAACCCACCAGCTACGATTGAAGTCCGTAGCGAAGCGGTGTGACTGGGAAAAAACAACAAACAAAAAAAAAAACAAAGAAAAATAACCAACTTAGGGTGTTTTTAACGAAAACCCAACCAACCCCAACCCTAAACTCCTCTAGTTAAAATTAACTGTTTTATTACAAAATTTGTGGGTTCTGTTTTTTCTGGTTTCCTGGATACAAGGTGACCCCAAAAAACAGAACGCCCAAATTATTTATTTATTTTCACATTAAACTAACCCTAAACCCCAACCCCAACCCTAACACTAACCCTAATCCTAAACCCTAGCCCTAGTTTTTTTTTTCAAGTGACACCGCTTCGGCTACGGACTTCAATCGTAGCTAGGGGGGGGGTCAGCAGCCACCAGCTAGGGATTTTGAGGCAGGGGGCCGGGACGGAACTCCGCAAAGAGTACCAAACTGACAATATTTGTAATACTTATAGTCTTTTCTTTGCTTCAGTTACACTATAAGTTCAACTAAAAAAATGTTCCGGAGTTATTCTGAAACTACCACAAAAAATCTTTCAAAAATCGTTGAAAACTAATAATCGGTTATTTAATATACACAAGAAAACAATTATGTCGAATACAGCCACCCATACATTTAAATGTATAATTGTCAAAGAGAGATAATATGTAAATTTGCAGTCCCGGTATCTACATAAAAATCACCCTTTTTCAAGTAAAACGGTGTAATTTTTCCCAATCGGATAATTTGATCTTTGAATTAACTGTTTTTCTTTGTAACAACTCTGTATGATCGCTACTTTTTTTTGCGAGATTTTTAAAAAACAAAGTTAAAAAATATTTACTTTCGTTTATTCAATATGGCCTAAACTGATCACGTGACTCGATTTTGGTTATACCTAGTGTTCAGCATGCCTTGATGTTCGTCTTACTCGGGCGGTTTTGTGTGATAGGGGATAGGTGGTCGTATAGCTGCTAATGATCACGACTCTACAAAACGAGACCAAATTTTGGGGGCGAGGCTATTATAGTATGAATGAGTTTAGTGCTGGTACAATTTTATTTTATGTTACCACAAGATCAAGTGCTCCATGAAAATACTATGAATGTTTAATCTAATTTAATTAATCTATTTTTATTTATTTATTTATTTTTAGGGTGATGCAATTCTTTTCTAGCCCATATAGCCTAAATACTTTTCAAATGCAATTGCATGTGTCAAATCGGCCACCAATGAGAAGAGGTTGCTGATGAAAGGCGTATTCAAAAAAGGACGTTCTAATAATAAGTGCGGTGAGTTAGAAACAACTATACGTATTTTTAAACAAATTATATTCTAGCCTCATTTACTATCACACCTAATAAATAAATATACAATAGTAGCGAGCTTACCTTCCCTTGGCAATCCAGAAAGAACTATACCAAAAATAACATTATACACGGAGAATAGTCACGTGACATTACAGACTAACCACATGGTATCACCAAGTATCCACTGGCGTATCGTTAAGTCGCACAGCGCTAAATTCAAACACCCTTATTCCGTCGCCTAGAAAAGGTAAGTCATTTTGTCCTAAGCTGTCTGTTCAAAGCTCCAAATACAATGCGTGTTCGAACGAACTTTTCTTCTTTATTTTTTTCTTTCTTTTCCTTCTTTTTCACCATTAATTTTTATTACTTCCAAATTTATTTCCAAGTTATAAAAATTGTGATTATACAAAAAGATTTGCTGCATAAAAAAAAAAAATCACCGAAAACAATTGCAGTAATTAAAACTTGGGATTCCAAAATTTTAGGAACTACTTTAATGACGCCTGATAGGGTGGCTTTTAAGTTAGTATGGAATATGTACAAACGTTTTAAAAAAAAATGTATTTTTTTTTTTTTTTTTAATGATCAAATATTAAGCTTCAGCCTTGAGGATGACCTCAGAAATTTTTCGGATATTATAGATCTTATGTTTTATATTTTATTTTTCTCGGCTTGAAAATCGGCTTTCCAAAAACCTTATTTCAAACAAGCACTAAAAGTGTGTGTAATAATCAAATAAGCTTCAATCAGGTTGTGAACATTATGCACCACCAATTTTCCCTGTGAAATTTACCCCACCCCCTATATTTAGCACAATGAAACTTGCATAAAGGTTAATATTATCTTAATTTTTTGTCCATTCGAAAGAAGAAACATTAAACAAACTCCTGATCATTTTTTTTTTAATTTTCAGCTTACGGAAATAATGAAAATTATGAACGAAAAACAATGTTTACATTTTTGCACCGTTAAATCAATTGAAATTTAACGTAACCAAAAACAAGTTATGACTAGAGGCTTTTTTTAAAAATTCTATGAAAAATAAATTAATGGTCCGATTTTAACTGAAATTTCCAAAATTGCTTACCCTTTAATGAAAATTTCTGAAATAGTTTTTTCCTAAAATTATATTAAGGGAAATATTTTTTACGAGGTCTCTTCCCCCCTCCTGTTTTATTTTATGAAATATGAAAAAATGAACCGACAAAACGATTTTTACTTTTTTTTCCTATAAAGATAAGAGTCTGAATAATTATATCAGAATATTTTTATAATTTTCAATGCGAGAGCTTTTTAGTAAAAGAACCATCAATACAGAATTCTGCTAAAATAAATATCAATAAAGAAACACCCTGTTGTAAAAAAAAAAAAAAAAAAAATACGAACTGTTTTACTTATTTTTCACGATAACTGTGAGTAATTTTTCCCCAGTCAGATAATTTGATCGTTGAATTAACTGTTGTTGTTTTTTTTAACAACTCTTTATGTTCGTTGTTTCTTTTTTGCGAGATTTAAAAAAAAAAGGTTAAAAAATATTTACTTTTCTTCCTTCAATATGGTCTAAACTGATCACGTGTCATATTTTGGTGGTACCTAGTAAATATTAAACTATAATATTGTTATATTTAATAGGTGCATTTCACATCAATACAATGGAAGTTAGGACCAGTTTAGCTCAGTCTGTAGAGCGTCCGACTAAGAACCACAAGGTTTCTGGTACGATACCGGTCCTCGCCAACTTGGCGTATGAGTAGCACAGGGATCTGTGCGGTAAAGTTAGGAACTGATGGTAGGTGTGGTGCTCCAACTAAGACGCTAAAAACCAATCTCCTTGATCTAGCGCTAGTGAAAAGGAGATAGACTCCCTCGCTGTCTGACTGATACCGACGTTAGGCCACCCTGATGACTTACTATTTACCTTTATAAAATCATATCAGTGGTCTGGTCTGCTAGATTTAAATTATGATATTGTGGTCTATATATATATATATATATATATATATATATATATATATATAAACGCTTCATATAAACGCTAAAAAAAATTGATTTTTAACATCTCAACCATTTCACGACTGGTTTTTGACATCTCAACCACTGATCTCATCTGATGATTGGATTACCATGAAACTTTAAGTTATGAGTGTGAAACCATAATATTACCATTGATTATTTATATATAATATATTGATTTCTTTTCTTTTTTTAAATTTTGTTATCGTTTTTATGTTAGCGAGATGTCGCAAATGTCATATTTAATAAAATATATTAACAAGAAAATTTGTTGCACGCATATATACTAGCGATTAGTAGATATGGGAGTGGTATTACTAACTTCACTACAACTTTGAAATTAACATTCTAATTTCATGAAAAAACTGTTTAACTAGGTCAGTGGTTACATATGACAAGCAAGTGTTTAGTTAAGGTCATCCTCTTAGACTGTCTCGGATAGTTTTCCCCGAAAAGCAAATAGGACATCCCTTGAGACCAAGCGTAAGAAAATCTGTTTTTGGTAGAGATTGGAGAGCTTAGGAGGTGTGCGATTGACCTTACATTACTAACCCCAGTACAACTTTGAAATTTCATTATTTCGCGAATGAGTGCTAGTTAGATCAACAAGTGCTTGTGACAAGCAAGGAAATGAGTTGGTATATCCAAATAGGGCCACGTGATCAGTTTAGGCCATATTGAATAAACGAAACTAAATATTTTTTAACTTTATTTTTTTTAAATTTCGCAAAAAAAAGTAACGATCATACAGAGTCGTTACAAAGAAAAACAGCCAATTTCAGTTGATTTAACTGTGCAAAAATGGAAGCATTGTTCTTCAATCATAATTTTCATTATTGCCGTAAGGTGAAAATTTAAAAAAAAAAAAAACCATCAGGAGTTTGTTTAATGTTTCTTCTTTCGAATGGATAAAAAATTTTCAAGATAATATTAATCTCTATGCAAGTTTCATTCTTTTAAATATGGGTGGGGGGATATAACAGGGAAAATTGGTGGTACCTAGAAATGAGTTACGTCAGACTCCTAATCACCTCTAATACTCCTCCCCTGAAAAGGAAAGTCTATGGCATTAAGGTCTGCCAAAAGTCCCGTCATATGTGTATTTTTAAAATACACATATGACGTGACTATTTCACAAAATAAATTTCCCCACCACCAGCATTGAAAATAATTTACCAAAAATCAGGAATTATTCGATTTTAATGAAATTTTAAGTGTTGATTTATCAATGAAGGAATTTTATAATGCATGAGTTATTTTTATTCAAAACTTTCTGATTTTTTTTTTTTTTTTTTTTTTTTTTTAAATTTATTTTTCTTTCTTTCTTTGGGTCACTTAACTTTGACCACCCTTTATTTTTGGGGCACAAAATACCTGTGGGGTTATATACTTTGAAAACTTATTACAGAATGAATAAAAAGACCGAAGTTGTGAATAGAAGAAAAAAAAATTCAGGGAGCTACTCCGGTAGAAAATAAATACTGAAAATCTGAAAATTAAATGTAAAAGAAAAATTTTGGGACATTTTTTTTTTTTTTTTTTTTTTTACTATGTGGTCTAAGTATACGATTGCCTATTATATTACAAGTGAATAATTATACATCAATATTTGTTCTGTTTAGGTTTTGCCAAAGTGCTTTTAGTCTATGATATACATACATATTTACCAACCTCTCCGCACAAGCAGGATGCGACACAAGGTCAATTTCTCCTAGACCGGTTGCCTAACCATGGTTAAAGAACCCACTCTGCCCTACTATTTACCTATAGCTGGAGGGAGAGTAGGATTCATACCTTTCCCAAGGGTATTAGCACTAAGTGAAATGCAATTACCATGTCCAGGATTTGAACTCGGGTCGACGAGTGCATTTCCCATGACTTTAACAATTATACCATGCGCTTCCTAGTCTATGATAGGTTGAAACCAAATTCTTTTACGTGTCAAAGAAATATATTTTTGTAGCAATGTGATGAGACCACATGGGTGACCACAAAGTGTCAAGAGGTCAAGAAATTAAGAAAGTTTGCCTTCTTTGCTTACTCTCAACATCAGGGTGTCCTATCATGGTATAATAGTTAGCAAGAGAGTCTTGCAGATCCATTACTACTAAATAGCGAGTTTGATCCTCTCAGGATTCCCCACACTTGCGATTTTTTGTGTTGCATCCTGACAGGTGAACAGGTTGGGTAAAAATATCTGCTCCCTCTCCTCATCAAGTCGGACTGACCATTGTATGTGTGTATTCCAATGCGCCCACTATTCACTGACGCATACATGCATGAGAAAAAAGGCCGCCCTTGTGGTGGGGGTCCAGTGGCTTCGGCCCTGGATCTTTACAAGTTAATAGCGTCGATCCCAGGAGGCTATCCCCCCAGGCAATACCTGCCCCCTCGATTTAAAGGGGCAGAGCTGGGTTTATTGCCCAGCGCCTAAGGCGCCTTCCTTGAGAGGAAATGCCAACGGGATCGACACAATTTTTCCACCTGCCACCCATGAGTCTCTGCTTGTGGGTGGTCCCACGTAAATAGGGCCTTTGTGCCTGACCTTGTACAAGTGGGGTACGAGGAAAATATCATGCATGAGAAAAAAGGCAGATGGAATAAAGAATCAGACTGATGTGTTTTTCTGTTGGTTGGTTAGATTTTACAGCATGTCAACCCCTGTTGGGTAATTTTATGCCGAAGACGTTTGGTTTTATTCATTATTGATGGGTACACAATTTTATTTTTCAAACTCATTTTTTATCTATTTAACCCATAGATGGGAGTATTATTGTCCTCATCTTTATTGTTATCTGTACAACGTTTCGGCTGATATGCCCTCCGGCCTTCTTCAGGTATTTCTTGTCGGGAGCCTTCTTTTCGAACTCAGGATCCTTCTTGTCGTAATTGGGAGCCATCACGGAACTTTGAACCTAACCCTTTATTCAGTCCACGGGGGTATCCTGTTCTCATAACGCTAACCATAGCTGGGGTAGAAGTTGTGTTAATTATTTTTCTATGTTACTGCCGCCACTCAGGATTGAACCCAGAATCCAGAGATAACTGTCACTTAGAACTGTCTTAACCTAACTACCTTATCCACTAGGCCATGTGTCCAATTCCGTGATGGCTCCCGACTACGACAAGAAGGTTCCCGACTTCGACAAGAAGGTTCCTGGCAAAAAATATCTGAAGAAGGCCAGAGGGCATATCGGCCGAAACGTTGTACAGATAACAATAAAGATGAGGACAATAGTCCGAATAATGCAGATAATACTAATCATCAAGCCTCATCTCAAACATTCAGAGAAATACCATACATGAGACTATAACAGTTACTACCACTCCAAGACAGTGGACCTGGGAGTAATGGTCATTAAGGAGTACTCCACATAACCCCAGAGCTCTAGAATTGGAACTTCATCATCACATAGTTTAACACCATATCGAGGACATTAAGATCCTCAGCCACCGCTTTCTAGCACATATATGATAAAAAGGTTTTGGGCTTGCCATAAGGGCAATAGGGTTGGGTCAATTATATGGGTGCTAGGGCTTGACGCAACCAGCCGATTGATAGGAGGGGGCCTCTCCAACCGCCCGTCTTGCCTAAGTAAGGGCCAAAGTGGTGTGTTGCATGTTCATGGACTGCTCAGCCACCTGGGTTCCATCCTTAAGCATCATAGGTCGCCACCCACAGCCAACAGGTGAACCCATTGGGGATGGGTGTCTTACCCTCCTGCAGAGTTGCAGTTGGTGTATTCTAAAGCCCTAGCCGACAAGGATGGTTTCAAAATTAATTTCACAAAAATAAGAATCTGAAAGTAGCAAGTGTAGCGAACGCTGAAAAAAACAGTAATCACCCGTTGATAATAGACAAAAACGATTACATGTCAACTGGTGATAGACTCCATTACTAGCAAAAGTATGCCTCCACTGGGTGTATGTATTTAAGTTTTAATATAATAAAATACTTTATTATCCTAAAGCTGAGTTAATCAATTTTTGCTTCCTAAAGGCTTCTTTACTGTTTAGTTTAAAGACAAGAAAGTTATACTAAATTATTCCTTACTTTTAGGATTAAATTATGTTTGAAAAAAATTCTGTTTTAATTGGTTCTAATTAGTCGTAATTTGCAATTAAGTAAAAAAAACGACCAATCTCTTACTTTACTCTCTGTCTATCACTTTCTTCCCCTCTATGTATCTCGACTACCTCCTTGTTATATAATGTTAGTTTCTCTAGAGAGTTGAAAGAAAGAGAGAGAGCTGGGAGAATTTGAAATGTATTTTTGTTAAATTTCACAAAATGATTTTAAGGTTTCGTCCGGCCGTATTTATTTAAAAAATTTTATTAGGTTTGCTAACTCCCTTTTCCCTAATCTCAATAATCTACCCAGAGCTGAATGGGAGACCCAATGGGTCACATTTTGTCTAGTATTATATTGAATTAGAAAGATGAGCGAAACTAAATAACAAATATAGAAATATTACACTTATTTTAATGTTTATTTCTATATAAGTGCTGGTTTAATACCATATTAACCCCTTATGGGTTATTTAATGCTGAAATTTGATTCATTAGGGCTGGTTTAGCTCAGTCAGTAGAACGTTGGACTAGGAACCACAATGTACCGGGTTTGATACTGGCCCTCGGCATATGAGTAGCACAGGGATCTGTGCTGTAAAGTGAGGAGCTGGTGGTAGGTGTGGTGCTCCATCCCAGACGCTAAAATAATCTCCTTGGTCTAGCGCTAGTGAAAAGGGGATAGACTCCCTCGCTGTCTGGCTGATACTGACATTAGTCCGCCCCGACGACTTTACTTTACTTTTTTATAAATGTTTGATTATCTATATATCAATACTCCTGTTCCTTAATTGTACGACCATTATCATCTTGCAACACCCCTTTGGTTAAAAATGACACCGTCCAAATCATCCTAAATGAAATGCAAAAATGTAAATCTTGATTATCTGGTGTTGCTTATCCACGGAATTCATATTTCTTATGAGTGAAAAAATATAAGAGAGTAGGAGAAAGAGGGTGGGCGTGTGGAAGCAATTATGCTAATCTGATTCAATTGAACATAATGAAAAGAATGAAAGAAAGAAAAAAAAGAGTGAGAGTTAAATGAAGATTATTGTACTTTTTACATATTGAACTATTTGGCAATAGCTCTTAAGTAAACATATCAAATGTAATAATCAAATTATCATGCTGTGGTATATCCACAGGTCCTGCTAGTATTTATATATTCCAAACTATCACTATACGTGGACAAGTGTAAGTGTAGGCCATATTAGGTTAATTGAACATGATTTGTCTGCTTTCACTACATATCTAATTTGATTGATTGATCGATCTTAACAGCATATCAACCCATCTAGGGTTATTTTATGCCAAAGGTTAGGGAAATCCTGTGGTATATCCACAGGTCCTGCTAGTAATAATAACTATTTATATTTTCAATATTCCACTGCAATATTTTTTTTTTTTTTTAATAGTATGAATATACCTGGTTGTATATGCGAGATAAAATTGATTTATTAAAGTTCAAATGGTCTTTGAAATTCCATAATCTTTGCTCTCTCTCGCGTATCTTTCTAATAAAACAAGTGCAATCAGCAAGTCAGAAGATAACGTTCTTCAAGGTCAAGGGTCATCTTTATCATACATGAAACATGTGCAGCAAAAATGAATATTTTTATCTTGAGCATCTGGATGTGACACTGTACTGATTCTGGTGGTGAGACTCCACTTCTGTAGTTCCGGAAAGTGTACAGACACCCATTTGTTGCCATTACTTCCAGATCCACTCTGATCCCGTCTACAAGTTAAATAGATTTTCAGTCCTATACTCCACAAGTCAAACAAGGAACAAAAAAGAGTGAAAAAGAGAGGAAAGAAGTCACCACCAACAGCAACTCCAGCAAGCATCACTGTTTGCTTGCAGGCACTGCACCAGAGATTGCCATTCAAAAATTGGTCTGTTTAACCACTCACGCAGTTGCAGATAAAATTTAAAATTTTTTTAAAAAAAAGTGGACACTATGCCATCGTCTTTAGTAGACAGAAAGGGTTAAACTTGAAAATCGTTGTTAAAATTAAAACGGAAGCTTATACAGTGTATGAATGAACTTTTTTGCGAATTGGGTTACGGTTTAGGGGCTTGGGGATTAAGGTTGTTTTTAATTATGTATTGCTTAAAAAAACAGCAAAAAAAAAATTACTATACATTTAATTAACCATTGAAATTAATTATTGAATCCAACGGTAGACACATTAGCCTCAGTTGTTTGTATTAGTATTGCAATGTATAATTTCAATTAAACTTGGTTTTAAAAGAAATTATTTTTCAGCATTAAATGTATAGTAATTTTTAATTTTTTTTAAGCAATACATAATTAAAAACAGCCTTAATCCCCAACCCCTAAACAGTAACCCAATTCGCAAAAAGGTTCATTCATACACGGTAGTTAAACTGTCATGGATCACCACCAAATAAGTTTCCGTTATAATTTTGACAACGATTTGCAAGTTTAACCCTTTCTGTCTACTAAAGACAATGGCATAGTGTCCACTTTTTTTTTTAAAAAGTTTTAATTTTTTAATTTTATCTGCAACTGCGTAAGTGGCTAAACAGACTAATTTTTGAATGGCAATCTCTGGTGCAGTGCCTGCAAGCAAACAGTGATGCTTGTTGGTGTTGTCTCTCCTTCCTTCTGGCTCCCTTTTCTGTGGTGGCTTCTTTCCTCTCTTTTTCACTCTTTTTTGTTCCCTGTTTGACAAGGAGGCACCAGGTCACATGGTCTTCTGCACAAGCCTCCCATGTACTGGTGTTGATGTGGCATGTCTTCATATTCCTCTTGCAGACATCTTTAAAGCACAAGCATGGTCTCCCTACTCGCCGGGTGCCTTCTACTAATTCACCATACAGTAGGTCTTTGGAGATGCGGCCTTTGTCCATCTTCCTGATGTGACCAATCCAGCGCAGGCTTCTCTCACAGATGATGGTGGACATGCTGTTCATGTTTGCCTGTTCCAGCACGTCTGTGTTGGGCACTTCGTTCTGCCAGCATATGTGTAGAATGCGGTGTAGACATCTGAGGTGGAAATTGTCCAGTTTCCTCTTGTGGCATGAGTATGTGATCCAGGCTTTGCTACTGGAGAGTACTGAGAACGCACGCTTTGTAGATGTGTAGTTTGGTTCTCTTAGTAAGGCTGGCATTGTTCCAGACTTACTGGCTCAGTTTGGCCATAACTGCCACCACTCTCGCGATTCTGCTGTTAACTTCACTGTCAGTGGAGACTGAATTGGCAATGATGGACCCAAGGTACTTGAAGCTCTCCATGGCTTCCAGGTTCTACCCGTTGATGACAATGTTCGGAGGGGTGTCTACACTTTGTGCCATGCACAAGGAGTTTACAGGATAATAGCTAAATTAGATCTATTCCTCTGACTTTTTGGGATGAGGCTTGATAATTAGTAATTCAGGTACCTGAAGAAGGCCGGTGGGTATATTGGCTAAAACATTGTACAAATAACAATAAAGATTCGGACAATAGTCCGAATAATCCAAATAATACTAAATGAGATCTATTATGTAGATCAGTACTTCTCAAACTTTTGAAGTTACGGACCAGTTGACATTTTTTAAAATTTTTTTTATTGATGCATGGTCCTGTGTATGAAATTAAAGAATTTGTTAAACTTTGAATAAAAAAAAAAAAAAAAAAAATGTATTTATGCAGGCATGTTAGAATTAGCTTTATTTAATACAGAAATCTTCTATCATTATAAACTAACCCCCTCCCCTAGTCAATGGGAACAGTGAGACTGCTTCTTATTTGTCAAGTCTTGGCTGAATAGTAGAGAATGCCACATGCAATGGTTCTTGAATATCCAAATTATTCTTGTACTTCATTTTTATCACATTTATTATAGATTATTTAACGTAGATAAGATTAAACTGTGACAATATCTGGAATGACGGCAAAAAGTAGAATTTTTGGACATCATGATAGATAGTTCTGGGAGTACTTTAAACAAGAATCCTAATAGTGAAGGTAATTTTAAATTCCAAAATAACAAGAAATTCCTACACAAGAACATAGAGTTCACAGTATAATGCATGCATGTATGTATGTTTTGTTTCAGTGAGGACAAGCACTCAATAGTTAATCAGTTAAGAGAAAGTTCTTACCACCTGACAAGAGACATTAATCTCCCTACTTCCTGTCCCCTGGGCATAGGAGAGTTCTAGCCCCTACATCTTTCTCTAATTCATCTTTTTTTCTTCCATATTTATCTTTCTATACATTTTTTTCTATTTGTCCTACTTGCATTTCTATGAAGAAGTAATTAGTAAAATTAAAATTTTCCATAGGATTTATATTACCTTTGTTTTATTTACATTCCAAAACCAAGAGATCATTCTGAATGCAAGCATTTAGACCAGGATTTCTCAAAGTTGTTTACATAGAACCCCTGGGGTCTATAAGTATTCGGGGGGGGGGGTCTACAAGAGGTCTATGGAAACTATTAAGTCTTTTTAGTAATTAGAAGAAATTAATACCACAAGAATCCTGGAGAACATGCAATAAAAAAGAGAAATAAAAAAGTGTCCTTACAATAAAAAGGAGCTAAGAATTTTGTCCTCCAAAGAATTAAGAATTTTTTTTTACAATTAGTACAAAATTACAAAATAATTTTCGAAATAGCATTAAATTCAAATTTTGCCTATGGAATCTGTGTGATGGCAAATTGCACATGCTTTTTCTACTTGTGAAAGAGTTCCACAAATTGATTGTTTTTTAATTATTGAATTATATCATTAAAGTGTATGCACGATTTTAATGCTCAATGACCTCTCTTTTCTGAGTTACAAGTCCACTCGTATATACCACAACAAACACAAATCCTTTATATATACAAGGTGTGTCAAAAAATATCGAGTTCTTTTGTACTTTTTGACACGCCTTGTTTTCTAAAAAAAAAAGTTCCATTCATTTTTTTTAGAATACAAGGTGTCAAAAAAAGTACCAAGTTTAAAGCTGTATTTACTAAGATAGAAATGAAGAATGAATGGAACGTTATTTTTTGTCAAAATACAAGGTGTCAAAAAATACAAAAAATCTTGATACGTTTTTGACACTCCTTGTATACACACACACACATATATATATATATATATATGTCATCCACAATGTTTCGACATATCACGTTTCTTCAGTGTGGCTAGACATTTGTAAGTTACCTACAGCCAGGATAGAAACGCAATCGATTCAGCATCAGTTGGACAGCTTAACCGCTCACCTATCATCACCTACAGAATGGGAAGATGATTTTAACTGTTTTAATACACACATCTGTATGTATGTATGTAAAGGCCGCCATAGTGCTCCATCTCTTTTATAGGAGAGCGTTGCATTTACGCTTTAGTTGGCGGTCATCAGCGAAATCGCCTCCAAAGTGCTCAACCCCCTGGGGATGGGGAGCATATATATATATATATATATATATATATATGTGTGTGTCAGATCTTAGCCCTGAAGAGCATTAAGCGAAACTAATAGTAGGTTCGTCTGACTCATTAAATTTATCTTTATTATTTGCTCTACTTAGGTATTGAGCACTTTTTACTTATTAGCTTATTCTCCTAGTATATATAGATATATATATATATATATATATATATATATATATATATATATATATTATAAATATTGTAAATAATTATTTTTTGTATATTTGCTATGTGTATATTTAGGGAACTGAATGTTAAAAAAAAAAATTTTGATCTAAAAGAAAGAAATTAATCATTTTAAACCAAGTAATACCTAGACGGCTGGGCGGTCAGTTGGTCACGTCAAGCCCTAGCATCTATATGATTGTCCAAACCTTATTGCCCTTATGGCAAGTCCCAACCCTTTTTATCGTATATGTGCTACAAGGTGGTGTCTGAGGGTCTTCATGTCCTGGGAATGACGTCAAACTCTATCTGATGGTGAGGTTCCAGGTCTGGGGAATGTGGAGTACCCCTTCATCACCATTGCTCCACTCTGACCCGGAGTGGTAGTACCTGTTAGGGTCCCATCTATAGGTTAAATAGAAAATTTGTTTATAAAAAAAAATTGAACTTAAAATTTTTTCGGTAATCCTTAACTTATTCCTCGTAAATTCCTACCATAAAATAAACTGAACCCTCATTTTATGTCCGTGTTTTTGCAGTAAATGTTTTATTTTTCTTGCACCCGTTTTTTTACAATACTAAGTATATTTTCTTCATTTGTTAAAAAAAAAATATATATATTTAGTATTGTAAAATAACGGGTGCAAGAAAAATAAAACATTTATTGCAAAAACACGGACATAAAATGAGGGTTCAGTTTATTTTATGGTAGGAATTTACGAGGAAAAAGTTAAGGATTACCAAATTTTTTACCAAACTATTACTATGAATCTTTCAAAACTTTGCCGGCATTAAATGACCCACCATGGTTGATATGCCGTAAAACAAAACAAGTAATACTGGACTTTGCTAACAGTAAAATGTTTATAATCGTGATATAATACACATTATCTTTCCAGTTGAGATTTTGTGTTCATAGTTTTTGGTTTAGGTCAATAAACAGTGTTGTGTTTATTTTCTTTTTTTTTTTCTTTTTTTTTATGAAAAATATCAGAAATCCCAGATTTTGACAATCTGGTGTCTAAGGACAAACAAACTCTAAGGTGAACATTGCCTGAACTAAAAATATCAAGACTTCTTTTTAAAAAAGTCCAAACAGCAGATAAGCTGACCAAAAGGTTCAATGTCCAGTTTGTTTAAGAATCAGATAAATCTGACCCTTATAACAAAGAAAAAAACAAAAAACAAACAATGAGATAAAAAATGTGATATGTTTTAACTTGAGGTTTTATCAAAGTAAAAATAATAAATCTAATTTCATTCCATGTATCTACTTTGCACTTTATATAAATATGTTGAATTGTAACTTTTAATCACAACTGTTTATCAGCTGAAAACACCAACATATTTGAGTAACTGTCCTGACTTGTGAGTTCTATGGTGTTTTCATCGCAACGGATATTACTTTTCCTTTAATAAGACTTCACAAAAAGGTAAACCATTTTATTTATTATATATATATTTTTTTTAATTCAATATAAATTTTAAAACTGTTTAACCTCAAAACCCCCTTTAACCTCAAAGCTCCATTTTTTTTTTTTTTTTTTTTTTTTTTTTTTGTGGTAAGCGAATAATTAATCCTTTTCCAGGCAGATGTGTCATTTTGTCATTTTGCAGTAGCTCAATGTAAGGTATTTGCCAATTGGCTGCTCGTTGACAAATTCAATGTTAATGTATAGAAACATTGCTAGGAAGCCCTACTGTGATGTAAGGATTGTGTAAAGATTTTTAAAAAAATTTTTTAATTTTTTTATTTCTTCAAAATATCATGATTAAAAGTGAGTACTTTAATGCTTCCATACTTTTGCACTCTGACACAATATGATTAAATTGACTTGTTTCAACATGCACTCTATTTTGCAAGATTTTTTGTAAATAATTTGCCCACTTTACAAAGATTTTAAAAATTGTCTGTCTGTCTGTCTGAAAAGGTTGAAATTCATCACATGAGAGAATTTCTTTTTCAAATGTGTTTGTTTGTTTGTTTGTTATCTAACCCAAGAAAATATATAAACAAAATCTTATCCAACTTTTTGGACCTGTTTGTATACATAATGATTCAAGATTTGTTATTATCAATGTGATTTGATGTAAGTCATGATTTAATGACAGTTTATCAGATTATGATAAAAGCATCTAATGGTGAAGTTCCAATTTTGGAGCTCTGGGGAGTGTGGAGTACCATTACTCCCAGGTGACTCAGTGGCAGCACCTGTTAGGGTGCCATATATGCGTTAAGTAGAAAAAAATGAGTTTTAACTCTTAACATCCTGTTGAGAATTTTCTAAGTCCAGAGCCCCATTCCTATAAGGATATATAAGTAAAAAAGTAAAGTCGTCGGGGGCGGCCTAATGTCGGTATCAGCCAATTAGCGAGAGAGTCTATCCCCCTTTTCACTAGCGCCAGACCAAGGAGATTGTTTTTTGCGTCTGAGGTGGAGCGCCACACTACCATCAGCTCCTTACTTTACCGCACAGGTCCCTGTGCTACTCGTACGCTTTTTATAATGAATTAAACCTACAGGTGTGTGGGGGAGATGCTAGTTTGAGGGTTAAGTAGAGAGAGAGAGAGAGAGTGCGACCGATAGATTTTATGATTCCATCTTCCTTATTTGAACTTGAAATTTTTAGCAAACAAAGAAAAGAAAATATACAAATTGTAAAAGTATGGTTGATTTGCAAACGTTTTTAAACACAGGACAAAATTATATTTTGAACGTTAGTCTTTTAAAAATTAATTTAAAAAATATAAAAAAATATATATATAAATGTCTAAAATGGCCTTTTCATTAAAATTTACCTGTTATTTCTCGTACATCAAAGACTGCAAAATATGTTTAATATTACATTCAAACAAAGGCTATTTTTGGGGGGTAGATTAAGAAAACAAATGTGACTTCCAGCCGGGTGGAATGAGGTGGTATAGGACTTTGAAAATTTGAATACCCATCAAACAGAAATAGAAAAAAATGTCTGGCATAAAATAATCCAAGGGTTGACATGCTGTAAATACATCAAACCAAGCAAAACCATAATAAAGGCTCATAGAGTTTTCTCAAGTTTTCACTCCTTACATCACATTACCCAAAATGATCCATACATAGAATAAAGAACAACTTTGTATTATATACAGTCAAAATTTGAATACGCCACCTCAGACGGTTCTTATTGTTTTCAAAACAAGTTTTAATAAATATGTGCCCGGTATTATATATTTATATATAGTTTGTTTTATTTTAACATATATTTAAAGTTATCTAATGTATAGAGTTTTATGAGAAAATTATTTACAAGTAAGAAATAGTCTTTTTTTTCTGTATGAAGAGGTTAACTAAAAAGTTTACAAATAAATAAATACATACGATTTTGTGTAAAACTTATGTGTAAAATATTCAAAATTTTAATTTTTTTTGTTAAAAATTATTAATAGTTTAATTAATAATTGATAAATGTACACAACATTTTATTTGAGGGAGATAGAGCTAAGTTTCCATTTCAAACTTTTTTTTTTTTTTTACTCCTTTAATAAATTTGATTTTTACTTATAATACAAACCCTCTGTCATTGAATTTTTAACTCCCACTCGCCTCAGACAATATCTTTCAAAAATTAATTTTTACACTGCCCGGAGGGTGTTTTTGTTGGGTTTTTTTGCTAGTATATATTATTTAGTTTGCTATATTTATGAATAAAGAGTGCTAGATACAGTTAATCTTACCTGATGACTCAGTTTCTCACCTATGTGATCATCACATAAAATCTGATGATTGCATGAGTCACTAACTGCCATTGTCTCTGTGTTTATACTATCCTAACATTTATTTATATTACATGTTTTCCTTAAACAGAAGCATCCAAAATTTTCAAATGTTCTTTTTAAAATGATAATGGTATTTACTCAAATAATCATTATGGAAGCAGATGCTAAAGATTAGTTGCTTTGAAATTATTTCAAAATCTATTTGGGTTTACTATTATTACTTTAAAATCTTATTATAATGGAGATTGTATGTTTGTCTGTCTGTAACTGAAGCTATATCACTACTCCAGTCACAATTCCCTTAGTTATTTGTCACATTCTCCATGATTTTATTTTTTATTCAAACTTCAATTATTAATAAAATTGTTTTACATTATAAAAACTGTTGACCATATCTACATGATATTTTCCACGTACCCCACTTGTACGGGTCAGGCACAAAGTCCCTATTAACGTGGGACCACCCACAAGCCGAAGCTCATGGAGTGGCATGTGAAAAAATTGCGTCGATCCCGTCGGCATTCCCCCTCAAGGGGGCGCCTCAGGCACTGGGCAATAAACCCAGCCCTGCCCCTTTAAATCAAGGGGGCAGGTGTTGCCTGGGGGGATGGCCCCCTGGGATCGACGCTATTAACTCGTAAAGATCCAGGGCCAAAGCCACTGGACTCCCGGCGTGGGCTGGATCTACATAGTATTTACCGCGTACCCCACTTGTACGGGTCAGGCACAAAGTCCCTATTAACGTGGGACCACCCACAAGCCGAAGCTCATGGAGTGGCAGGTGAAAAATTGCGTCGATCCCGTCGGCATTCCCCCTCAAGGGGGGGCGCCTCAGGCACTGGGCAATAAACCCAGCCCTGCCCCTTTAAATCGAGGGGGCAGGTGTTGCCTGGGGGGATGGCCCCCTGGGATCGACGCTATTAACTCGTAAAAAGGTCCAGGGCCGAAGCCACTGGACCCCCGGCGTGGGCCGGAGCTACATACTAATAACATGCAAGTGTATTTATATATACAACAAAATAGCAGTTTATAGTGTGAATGGGAAGACTAATTTGCATATTGATATTAAAAATTTGATTTTAATAAATATGTGCTTAGTATTATTGATTTCTAATTGTTTGGTTTTATCTTAATGAATATGAGCAAAAGTCTTGGGGATAAATCTTAAAAGAAATCCATTAACAAGAAAAAATAACTAATTTTATTCTTTACATCCTATCTTAACTAAATAGATAAATTAGGAAAAATTACCAATGAAAGTGAGTGATGGAAGTTTCAGTTGTTCTATTTTTTGATTTCAAATCTATTTTTCTGTTTCAAATCTTTTTATCTGCATTCTTATATAGTTTCATTAGCCTTTGTAATTTAATATAATATTTTATTACATTAAAACTTAAATACTTGCACCCAGAGGTGCTACCTTGACTTATGAATTTTCCAAGTTACGAGCTGTCATTTGATAAATTTTTTAGCTTTTTATTGCAAGGTAAAATTTGAGATATGATCAAATATGATTCAGATATACTTATGTGAATAAGTTCACTAAAAACATAAGTTTCCAAATTTATTATACCAAAGAAATTCAATTAAGTATGAGTGGAAAAAATACTTGTGATGATCCATATTGTCTTTTTAATCTGATGTTTTGTATGCTGCTATGTGTTTTTTATAATGCTAAACCTGAAATTTACCTCAAAATTTTATGAAAACTAAACAAATATTTTTTTTTTTTGTGGGATATCATAAATATAGAAATTTCTTCATCTCAATTTTACCATATTTTTTAAATTTTTACATTTACATTTTTGTAAATTACATAATATTATAAAATAATTTTTTTGCCACACATCTTATGCAATAAGTAAACAAATTTTTAAAGCTTATAATTTTTTTACTACTTCTCAACATAAAAAAATAACTTTGTTTATGTTGGACTTATAGGATATAACCAAAGGGGAACCACCCTTGACTGATAAATTATTTATTAATTTTCCCATTAAACTAACCCTAAACCTAACCCCGTCTTCTTTTTTCCTAGTAGATCAATGAATAAATAAATAATTTATCAGTCAAAAGTGGTTCCCTTTTGTTTATGTTGGACTTATAGGAAATAACCATAACTTTTATGTTTAAATTGGACAGGTTTTTATTGAAATATCCTGCAGATAAGTGGGGAAACCATGGCAAAAAAACCCAAAAAAACCAATAAAGAAGAATTAAGTCAAGCAAAAGTGTAATGAACAAAACTTGTAACAATTAAGGAAAACCAATTTATTTCTTTACATTTTATTTTATTATTTATACAATATAGCGCTATTTGTCTTATTTAAAAATGTGTAACAAAAACAGTGTTTTGGGGGGGTGGAATGGATTAATGGCATTTTGGTTAATTTTAATGGGGAAATTAATTCTGATATACAAGGTGTGTCATAAAAGTATCAAGATTGAAGCTGTATTTACCAAGATAGAAATAAACAATGAATGGAACATTAACTTTTTCAGAATACAAAAAGTACAAAAAATCTTTTTTGACACACCTTGTATGAGGAAATTAAGTTACGAACAAATTAGTAGCAAGTCAAGGTAGCACAGTATTAAATTAAACTGTAATCTTTATTTATTTATTAATATTCTATTTTGTTTTAATATTCATTTGATTTTTAACTCATCTTCCTTAACAACATTATCAGATTTTCTTATCTAATTTATTTATCATTCACACAAACTTGAAACAACAAATATCAAAACATTTTTTTTTTTTTTTTTTCATGTTAATCAGCATTTCTATATTGTGTATGTATATATTTTCCCAAACCCCTCCGTACAAGCAGGATGTGACACTAGGTCAATTTCTTAAGTGGAGTTTAACAAGTTTTATTGAAATGCCCTGCAGATAAAAGTGAGGAAACCATGGTACAATTGATTTGATATACAAGGTGTGTCATAAAAGTATCGATTGAAGCAGGATGTGACACTAGGTCAATTTCTTAAGCAGAGTTTAACAAGATTTAATTCAGTTTTCCTTCTCCTAGACCGGTTGCTTAACCAAGGTTAGAGCCCAGTCTACTATTTATCCATAGCTGGAGGGAGAGTAGGATTCATACCTTTCCCAAGGGTATTAGCACTATGTGAAATGCAAACAGCCTCGTCTAGGATTTGAACTCATCTTGCCATGTCCATTTCCTATGATAATAACCATTACACTAACACGCACCTTCTGTGTGTATGTAAGCTGAAGTATCCAGTTTTGCTTGGATACTTCTGTTTTGTCTGAATATTCATTTGGCTAAAAACAGAATATTCCTAGTTGTTTTATTGCTTTGTACTGTGAAATTAGAGCAGACTCAAAACATTAATGTTTTATATTTGTTTTGTACCTTTTGGTTATGCAGTAGGGTAGGTCAATTTTAGAATTGTAACGTCTCCCATTTTACAAAAGTTGCAAATTAACATAAAGAATTACCACACAAAATATTTTCCTTCAAAACTTTACCTTCGTTTGAAGAAATAGATTTCAATCTTTTAAAATGTTATCACTGTTACAAGCTTAATTATTAGGTAAAAAGCAGCATATTGGAGGTGTCTGATTCTAGTTATATTTTATTCATTTCGTTTTAAATGACAGTCTTTTCTACTTTAGATATTGAAATTGCTAAATTTTCTAACCAATTTCTAGGCTAAATGTTGCGAAAACAAGGAATTTTGGTGCATTTTACTAGACGATCTTTGATGCAATTTCCTCAAACAATGGTGCAAGTATAAGATCTAGTTTTTGGTATCAGTATTTATTATACCAACACACAACATTTGCTGTATGAGAGAATTTGATTTTTTTTAAAGTTAAAAATCGACCTACCTTATTATGCAGGCCTTTTCTAGATGGAAATTGATCTTTTTACATTTCTATGGTTTATGAGAGCATTAAGGTTGTCACTCATTTTTAACTCCCTGTGGTGTTCATATTATATTCTCTTTTTAAGAGATTTAGATGTTTTCCAAATACATTTTTTTGCCATAGATATTGTGCAAAATATTTTGTATACACCTGTTTGATCAAGAAAGGGATAGATAAACACCTTAACAGAAAACCTGGCAGTACAAGTCTGAGATACAAAAAATGCATTTTGTGGAACTGCTCATCTCTTTGGAGAGTACTATCAATGGAATTGGAAAAATAACACCTAAAAGAGGCAGATACATAGAATATATACATAGAATATATACATGGTGTTTATAAAGTCTTGCAGCAGTTTTAAAATATAAAACTTGATAACTCCCGTTGTACAAACAATAGAATCATTTAGTAAAAACTATATGAACTATAAAGTTCAACTTTTGTCATTTTATTTTTTATGTATGCTTTGATATTACATTTCAATGAGACCGTCATCTTTTTTTATTACATTTTAAATCTGTTGCGGGACTTTACAGACACCCTGTATAATCACTACTTTCCCTGGACCATATGACTTTTAGGCACCCCTTTTGTGATCTTGATTCATAAGTTTCAGAGTTTTCCATCTCCTAGACTGGTTGCTGAACCAAGGTTAAAGAGCCCAGTCTGCCCTACTATTTACCCATAGCTGGAGGGAGAGTAGGATTCATACCTTTCCCAAGGATAATAGCGCTATGTGAATTGTAGCTTTGTCCAGGATTTGAACTCTGGTCGATGAGTCCATTTCCTATGACTCTAACCATTACAACTATAACTAAAGTTGACCCATTCTAAGCCCCATATAGGGGGGCAAGAAATGTGGGCTTGTATGTTATAGTTGAAAAGTCCGGATATGAAAAAAATAAGAAATAAGATAACAAAATTTTTACGTCAATCAAAAGTTAAATATTTAACCCATTTATCTTGGTATCTTGGTTTTATTTGTGTCCCCCCCTCACCACTGTTGAGAGAGATGTATCATTCACCAGTGTCAATTAATAGGGTAAATGTACAACCACCCACCCACCAATCCATAAAACAATATAGGTTTGTTTGTTTTTGTTTTACGGCATATCAACCTCGGTGGGTCATTTAATGCCGACTAAGTTTTGGATTTGTAGCGATAGTTGGGTGGAAAACAAATGTTTATGTATATATTTTAATTATTGTTCAATTACTCATATATTTTTGAGTACAATCCCACTTCCTGTGTTCATGTAATGACTTATGGTAGAAAAGTTATAGGGTTGTTTTTTTTTCTATTCTTTTTTTCTTTGTCGGATTTTACGGCATGTCAACCCTTGTTGGATTATTTTATGCCAAAGACGTTTTCTATTTATTCTTAACTCAAATTTTTTTTTAAAACACATTTTTGTTAACTCATGCATCTAACTATTCTCCCTCCAGTTATAGGTAAATAGTAGGGCAGACTGGGCTCTTTATTCTTGTTATGGCAACCCCTCCAGGAGAAGGAAAACTCTGAATTCAAACTATGCTTAATAAATAGACCTTGTGTCACATCTTGCTTGTCTGAGGGGTTTGTAAATACATCTATATATTAATGCACGTGTTCCTTAAAAGTACAACTATTATCATCTTGCAACACCCCCTGGTTAAAAATGAGACCGTCCAAATTGTCCAAGATGAAATGCAAAAATTTAAATCCTGATTACCTGGTTCTGCTTATCTGCCAATTTCTTATGAGTGTTGTCACCTCAGCTAAATAATGGACCATTCCATTTTTATTATAAAGAAAGGGAAGAAAAAGGACATGCTTCACAGAAAATATATAAGAAAGAAAGCTAATCTGTTTTAAATGAACATGATGAAAAGAAAGAAAAAAAAGAGTGAGATAGTTAAATCAAGATTATTATACATTTTACATATTGAACTATTTAGCAATAGTTCTTAAGTAAACATATCAATCGTTGTAATGATTAAATTGTTATACTGTGGTATATCCACAGGTTTGTGTCCTGGGTATGACGTTAAACTGCATGGTGAAGTTCCAATTCTGGAGCTCTTGGGAAAGTGGAGTACCCCTTCATCACCATTGCTCCCAGGTCCACTCTGACCCGGAGTGGTAGTACCTGTTAGGGTCCCATCTATGGGTTAAATAGGAAAACAGGAGTTTATAATAATTGAATATCTATTAAGAATAAATATTTCAAAACTTTGTTGGCATTAAATGACCCACTGAGGTTGATATGCCGTAAAACAAACCAAACCAAATCAACAGGTCCTGCTAGTATATTATAGATATGACTTTATTACAAATTTAGACAGTGGAATTAAGTTAATGTGGGCTTCTGGTCGCAATTCAAATGAGAATCATTCCATCAAAATGATTAACCATGTCACCACCCCCACCCCCACCCCCGGCCAAAAAGAATTTTTTTTTTTTTTTTTTTTTTTTTTTTTTTTTTAATGTGTAGGTATTTACCTAACCCATTCACCACAGGTAGAATGTGACAACAAGGTCACAAGTATAAGGCATCTAGTGAGGATCAAACTCACTATTCAGTAATAATGAATTTGACAGACTATCTTACTAACCATTACACTATGATAGGATGCCCTGTGTTAATGGTGTGTAAATCAGTGAGTTTTATAGGGTCCGGTTTAACTCGGTCAGTAGAGCACCTGACTAGGAATTGCAAGGTTCTGTGGACGAGCAGATTCCCAGCCCCCACGAACGAAATGAGTCCGGATATGTTTGGCCTGTGCGAGGGGGAGGAGTGTGGCGAGTGACCACGGAAATTCTGCACGAGCAATGCAGAGTAACCCGGATGTAAAGTCTCGTCCTGAGGATTGACGCGTGCTGATGGATGTCGAACATGCAATTCCGAGTAAGGAGCCTGGATGAAACACAGCAATTGGGTATTTATGGACCTGCCCTCCCAGATCGGCAGAAAGTCTGCAGTAGCATTTTGGCTGTCGAAACGAGTGGAAGAGAAAATCTATTTGGATAGTGCTAGTGAGAAGACTAGAACTGCTGGGAGGGCAAATCAATTACGTACGACGACTGCTGTGTGTGAAGGTGTCAGGAAGTACATTTCATTTGCTAAAGGTTCCAAGTTCGATACTGGTCTAACTTAGTATATCAGTAGCACAGATTGGGTAATCTGATCTGTGGGGGGGTTGATGGTAGGTATGGCAAAAACAATCTCCCTGGTCTAGCGCTAGTGAAAAGGAGATAGACTTCCTCATTGCTGGTTGATACCAACAATAGGTCACTCTGCCAAGTTTACTTTTATGTCAGTGAGTTTAAATATGCATGCCCTCCACCCCTGCTGTCTGCTGTATGGATAATGTTGGTGTATGGTGGTGGGGGGAGTAAGCTTAGTGAATAACAGGTGAGCTGCTGATCCTGATCCTTCAATCTGAAGCCCAAATCCATCTGCACTTGATTTGTCATTTCTCAGATAAAGATAAATCCTTTTCTTGGATTGTGTGGGGTGGCAAGAGGTTTAATGTTGGTGGAAAGGTAGTTGGTTATTCCTGGTGCATGTTCACAGGGTTTGCTTTTTTAACCCCATCTTATTTGGTGGTCACACTGAAAAGGAAGAGACAAAGACAAAAGGTAGTTTTAGGATTCAGGCTTTATTCATGGGTCATAGCCACCACATGGTAAGGAAATTTCTTCCTGCCCAGTAGTAATGTCTCGTCCCAGTTAAGGCCTCAGGTAGAATGACGAGAGATTATCTTGGGGTCGAAAAGGGTTCTTCTAGTCTGAAGGCTCATGAGTTTATTTTTTATTTTTTCAAAAATTTTATTTTAATCCCCACTGTCTAGGACAGGCATATCAAACATGCACCCCGCATGCAGTCTGCACTCTAATACAGCACTTTTGCAGTACTCCAGGTCTTTTTTAAAGTTTAAAAAAAAATTCTTGGATGAAAATGGTCATTTATTTTCATTTGTTGTTAAGAAACAGTCTGTTATCAACGTATTGTTTCTTACTCCTTCCTTTGAGTTACAAAAAGAGGAGGCTAACTCAGTCAATGAAAAGGAGTGAGTCTTTCCTCTTGCTTTCTCCTGCTTTAGCATCAGCTAAATAAATATCACCCTTCAATGCAACTTGTTTTTTCATTTTTATTAACTTATATACTCACACACATTATCCATCCAACATATATATGTTATATACCCCTTTTAAAAGAAAGGCAACATCTCCACGCTAGACGGTAAGCCTCTAAAACCAGTAGAACTATTCACGTACCTAGGAAGTAATATCTCATCCACAGAAATCGATCTTGATACATACATAGGGAAAACAGACTGACAGTTATATGGAAGTCAGACCTCCCCGACAAGTTGAAGCCACAATTCTTCCAGGCCATGGTGGTGTCTGTGCTGTTGTATGGCTGCACCACTTGGGCCTTGAAGCGCCGAAAAATAGACTGGATGGGAGCTGCACAAGGATGCTGTGTGTGATCTTGAACAAATCATGGAAGCAACACCCCACAAGAAAGCAGCTGTATGGTCACATGCCCCCTGTTACACAAACTATCTGAGTAAGGCAAACAAAACATGCCAGAAACTGCTGGAGAAGTAAGGATGAGCTAATAAGCGATGTCCTTTTGTGGAAACTGGCACATGGGACATACAGAGTGAGTGGACCTATAAGTCACCCGCTCTGCTGTCGGTCTCACCAGCAGAATCATGGGCTGGGTTCTAGAAATAAAGCTTTATCAGAAAACAACCAAGTCTCATTAATTGATCATTAAAAACAAGAAATGACCAGCCTGACATGAAGAAGAACCAGCCCTTAACAGAAAACCCAATAGATCGATGAAAGAACATGGTGGCCGAGTTAGATGAAGTTAGCAGTGAGTTAGATGAAGTAAGCAGAGGTTAACAAGTAAGAGCCATCATCCCATCTATCTATCTGTCTGTCTGTCTCTCACTAATTATATACACCCGAGTAATGGGGTATATAACATGACTAGGCCAGGGGTCTTGAAGCCTGGTCACAGGGTTATTGCCAGCCCAGGTCACCAAAAAAGAAGACTCCCATGTATTTCTGTACTTTGGTGTGGCTTATAGTAAAGGTGAACTGCTGTCAATAACTTTTTTTAAACCTTTGTATTTCGAGTGCATTCTCATCGAAAGGTGTTATGCCACAATTGTGTCAGTTGAGTCAGCAGTTAGCCAGTGTCTTGTGTGGTTGCATACCATCCTATTTGTTGACCTTAACAAATCGTAACCAATCGCATACCATCCTATTTGTTGACCTTAACAAATCGTAACCAATCGCATACCATCCTATTTGTTGACCTTAACAAATCGTAACCAATCGCATACCATCCTATTTATTGACCTTAACAAATCGTAACCAATCGCATACCATCCTATCTGTTGACTTTGACAAATCGTAACAAGATTTAACTTAGTGGAGGTGTGATTGTGTCAACTCATCAAGGGTTATTTTATACCTAGAGGTTAAGGAATTGCATTCATTTTACATTTATATTCACTTTTGTAGTTTAAGATTTTAACAGTTAAAGATTTGACTTATAGTGTAACAATAGTTGGTGAGGGTGGTGTGTAAGACATATCCTTTCCATTGGGAGACTGGTCCATTTGAAATTTCATGGTGTGTGCAGTCTTTCAGGAGATATAATTAATTTCCTGTTTGTCTTATAACCCTGAAGAGATGCCATTGAGCATTAAAATTGTGTATATACTTTAATATAATATTATACATTAATAATAAAGAAAAGTACAAAATTCAGTTTTTAATTTTTACTAATTAAATGATATAATCCAGTAATTAAAATTAATTGATTTGTAGAACTCTTCACTGTTTTTCATAAGTAAGTACAAAAAGCATGTGCAACTCTTCAGTTATTTTTAAGATCTGCCATGTTTAAATATCACACATATTCCATTGGTGAAATTTGAATTTAATGATTTTTTTTTCTTTTTTGAAAATTATTGTTTTGTAATTTAGTACTAATTGTAAAAAAAAAATCTTAATTTTTTTGGAGGACAAAAATAATTATGAAAATGTTTTCAACCAAGGGGTACCTTTTATTTTTATTTTATTTTTTTTTAATACTAATTTAAATGTAAACCAAAAAAGGAAATTGTAATACAAAATTTTTACATTTTTAATTCTTAGCTTCTTTTTATTATACCTACTTATTTCTTGAAACAAAATATATTAATTTTTAATCAGTGTAACTCAAAAACTTTTTTAAAAAGAAAAAAAAAAGAAATAAACTAATCATTGAATAAACAAATAATTTTCATTTGAATTAATGTGTGAAATTTTCCACCTATAAATAAAGACACATGTTTAATTCTCAACTTCTTTTTATTGTTAGATTTTTAAGGGTAAAAAATGGAAATAAATTAAACAAATACATTTTTTTCTCTGAATTTTTGAGATGAGGCTTGATAATTAGTATTATTTGGATTATTCAGACTATTGTCCTCATCTTTATTGTTATCTGGTTGCCGATTACGACAAGAAGGTTCACGAGTTCAAAAAGAAGGTTCCCGAGTCTGACAAGAAATACCTGAAGAAGACCGGAGGGTACATCGATCAAAACGTTGTACAGATAACAATAAAGATGAGTTCAATAGTCCGAATAATCCAAATTATACTAAATACATTTTTATCACTTTTAACCCAACAAGCAATTAAGAACTGAATTTAAAGTTTTAATTTTTTTTAATTACAACTTCCTTGGTCAAATCTCCTTGCATTGTTAAATGTCTAAACTTTAAAAGTCCAGGAATATCTGAGCTGGAAAAGGGATGATGAATAGCCACAATAAAATAAACAAAATCTAATTAGACATTTATATTGAAAATATTTAATTTTAAATAATGTTTCTGTTTCGTGGTTAAACTAGCAGGACTGTGGATATACCACAGTATGATAATTGATTATTACAACGTTTGATATATTACTTAAGAGCTATTGGTAAATACTTCAATGTGTAAAAAGTATAATAATCTTGATTTAATTCTCACTCTTTTTTTTCTTTTTTCCTTCTTTTTATCTTTTCATTATGTTCAATTGCAACAGATTAGTGTTATCACTTCTGCACACTCATCCCCTCTCTCTCTAATCCCTCTCTCTCTCTATCTTTCCCCTACTCTTTCTTCCTTTATTCTGTGTAGCATGTCTTTTATCTTCTCTTTCTTTATAATAAAAATGGAATGGTTAATTATTTAGCTGTAGTGATACTCATAAGAATTCAGTGCATGAGCAACACCAAGTAATCAGGATTTATATTTTTGCATGAGACTTGGATGGTCTCATTTTTAACCATAGGGTGTTGCAAGATGATAATGGTTGTATTTTTAAAGAACGCAAGTATTAATATATAGATAGGCACACACATCTTTAATTATTTGTCATTTTTTCCTCCTTATTATCTTATGTACTTTTATCTGCACTTAAAAAGATTTTTTTTTTTTTTTTTTTTTTTTGTGTGTAAGTATGGATACTGTTGTTTTGTTTTTTTTTTTTTTACATTATGAAACATTGGACTTTAGTTTGTCACAAGTTTTTTTTTTTCCTTCTGTTGTTCACAGATTTAGAATAACAAGAAATAATAGATTTTTTTTTTTATATCAGTTAGAACATTACAAAGGTCAACAATAAACATAGCCATCTTTTTATTCACCAATATCACGAGTGTTTTTCCAGTCGGATTTGTAAAAACAAAAAATATTCCAGTCAAAAATTCTCAGGGTAAAAATATTTATAAAATTAAATTGATCAAAGTCAGCAAAATCTGGGGGTGGGTGGGGGTTTAATTGGGTTAAAATTTGTATTTTGCCCTTTTTTCCTTTCTTTTTTTAAAATGTAATTTTGTGATTTATTGTTTTATTTTGTTGGTTGATTAAAAAAAAGAAAAGTAAGTATTGTCATCTGTTCATTCTGTGTATGTGGTGTGAATGTTATGTCTTGGGTATGTGGGGTGTGTAGTGACTATGGCTTGTATTGTAAGTTATGTCTGGTGTGTGTTGTCTGTGGTGTATGTGTGTGTGTGTATATATATATATATAATGTATATATATACACACACATACATACACCGACCCCACCGCACGAGCAGGATGCGACACAAGGTCAATTTCTTATGCTGAGTTTAACAGGTTTGAATTCAGAGTTTTCCTTCTCCTAGGCAGGAAGAACCCTGTCTGCCCTACAATTTACCCATAGCTGGAGGGAGAATATATGGATTCATACCTTTCCTAAGGGTATTAGCGCTATGTGACAACCTCAGGTCGACGGGTCCATCTCCTACGACTCTAGCCATAACACCATGTGCCTCTGTGGTATATGGCGTGTGTTTTTGTGTATGTGATGTGCAGAGTGTCTGGTTTGTGATGTGTATGTGGAATGTGTTATGTCTGGTGTGAATTGCAATGTGTATAGTGTCTTTGGTTGGTTGGATTTTATGGCATGGCAAAACTTATTGGGTTATTTCATGCTGAAAACGTTTTTGTTTTATTCATTTTTGTTAGGTATTCAATTTTTTTGTTTTTAAACACATTTTTTGATCTATTTAACCCATATATGGGGACCCTAACGGGTACCACCACTCCAGGTCAGTGGACCGGAGAGTAATGGCAATGAAGGGGTACACCAGACTCTCCAAAGATCCAGAATTGGAACCTCACAACTAGATGCAGTTTAACTCTGGTCAGAGTGGATCTGGGAGTAATGGCAATGAAGGGGTACACCAGACTCTCCAAAGATCCAGAATTGGAACCTCACCACTGGATGCAGTATAATGTCCTACCCAGATATAATGGAATAAATAATAATGAAATTTATTGTGTACCGTGCTCAGGTGCACCACAACTCATCAAAGTCTCATGTCAAGTATACAGAATAATGTATTAGTGTCAGAAACATGAACAGTTTACAGTAGTAATATGTATGTGCATATGTGTGTGGAGAGGGGCATCAGGTATAGTGTTGGCGGACTACAGGAAGCATGGAGGCTTTGAAAGATTCAGTGTTTCGGCAGCCTACAACAGACGCAGGCAGCTTATTCCATGGCTCCGCAATTCTGAGCGTGAAGAAATGTTTCCGAAAGTCACGTGAGCAGTGCTATTTTCTGACTTTGTAGGCATGCCCATGTGTTTGTGGTGTGAGGTGTAATTGTGATGTTTGTCTGGTATCTTCAACATATAGAGGTGATGTATGTAGTGTATGGTGTATTCAGTATGTGTATGGTGTTCATTCATTAAAGCCTGGCATATTATAATAAATTTTGATTTGTAGATACAAAATACAATTTGAAGTGATTAATATGCAGCTCATTAGATTTTATTTTTTTAATGATTTCATTTTCTCTTCTGCTTTCAAGGGAAATTATAGTTATTTACTAAGGTTAGCTTAGATGTGGCACAAGACCAGAAGTATGGGGGCACCCAATGCGAATCAAACTCACTAACAATGGCCAGAAAATCTACCTTGGTAACCATTACACCATGTGAGGTGCCCTTCAAGGGAAATTATTGTTGGGAATTTATCAACTTAATCCCACAGAAAATAGAGACGTACCTTTTTCTCTCTGGCAAGCGCAGTTATTCATCTAGACATATTCCACATGAGATACCTTAAAATCAATTAATGAGGCAACACATCAGGATTGCTTTTCAATAACACGAGGTGTGTATTTTTATTTTAAAAAACACAACTGAAAAAAAGGTCAAAGGGCAAGTAACTCACCCTTAAAAAAATTGGGTTCGGAGCAGATAATTTCTGACCCGACTATTATGCGAGTCTGTTAGTTTTAACAAGCACTGACTAAAGTGAATTTAAACAATTATAAGATTAAAATGTTGTAATAATTAATTATACAGCATGTGTACTATATGAAGTCTATTATTATTATTATTAACACAGGTATTTACTTAACCTGTTTAAGTAGGATGTGTTACAAGCAGGCGGCATCCAGTGAGGATCAAACTCGCTATTCAGTAATAATGGATCTAATGAGACTAGTTTGCTAACCATTACACTATAATGGGATGCCCTGGTAATCTGTATTGAATATGTATTTACACAAACCCTCTGCCATGGACTATATATATGACACGGGACACCCGCACTTTAGTTTTTATGGAAGCCAAGCTCATCGTGGATGGTTTTATTTTGACTCCTCTGCAGTAAACAAGCTAACTCATTGATGATAACTTGCCAGTTCACCATTACCATCTCTTGAACTTTCTGAATCTTTTCATCAGTAGTGGAGGTTGACAGGTGTCCTGTTCCCTCTTCACTTATCTGGCCACTTTTAAACTTCTCTATCCACTCTTACACACTTCTACACAGTAGGGTACTGTCCCTGTATTGTGCTAAAACCCTCCGATGAATTTCAACTGCTGACACTCCTTCCAGCCAGAGAAATGGGGACCCTGCTCTTTGTTTTTCATTGGTGCATACTGCTAGTGGAGCAGCCATGTAAAGACAGCAAGCAAAATGGTGTGATCAGGCTCAAACTTCAATCACATGACTACAATAGTGCTAACTATAAGCATACATGCACAGAACACAGTATGACAATAATAAAGATATGTTATAGCAAAAGAGCAGATAATTTCTGACTCTCCCTCGTATGTGTAATATGTATATACAATACAAGGCCAATATTTAAGGGGAGTACAGCTAGTTTGAATTCATAGTTTTCCTTCTCCTAGACCAGTTGCCATACTTAGTTAAATATCATAGTCTGTTTGCCTCCTTACTAAACAAAGTGAAGTAGAGAGGTAAGAAGCCAATACAGACAAGAGAGCCAGAAAGGAGACAACAACCTCAGCAAGCATCTCTGTTCGTATGCAGTCCCTGCACCAGAGATTGCCATACAAAAATTGGTCTGTTCGGCCACTCCTGCAGATGAAAAAAAATGGACACAACATCATCAACTTTAGCAGATGGAAGGGTGACAAGATATTGTTTTTATAGCTTACCCAAACTTGGGGTGAGAAGTTATGTATCTTTCCAAAGTTGTTACGATTTTTGTGGCTATTTTTAGGCTGTAGGCGAGAGCACTTTACAGTGGAAATCCCTTGTGTTCCTTAGTGTTAGGTAGAATCCTCTGGTTGTTTCTTAGTGAAGAATCCTTGTGTTGAGCAGAGTCTTTGGTTGTTCCTCAGTGTTAGGCAGAATCCTTTGGTTGTTCTTTGTGGTGATCCGTTCGTCCATGGTGAATACCATGCAAATGAATAGCTTTCAAGAGTGTTGATTGGCTGGCTTTAATCCACGCGCCCACACAGTCTATAAGTTTAAGTGGTGGGCTACAGTACACCTTGTATTACAAAAAAATATTCACTCAGCGCTAATACCCTTTGGGAAAGGTATGAATCCTACTCTCCCTCCAGCTATGGGTAAATAGTAGGGCAGTCTGGGCTCTTTAACCTTGGTTAGGCAACCGGTCTAGGAGAAGGAAAACTTTGAATTCAAACCTGTTAAACTCCGCTTAAGAAATTGACCTTGTGTCTCATCCTGCTCGTGTGGAGGGGTTGGTAAATATATATATATTACAAAAATATTCCAACAAAAGAACATTAGCATGAAATGAAATGCAAAACATCATCCAGGATTTGAACTTGGATCACCAAGTCCATTTTTCACTATGTGTTGTGTCAAGTAGAAACAAAAATATTTTCCAGTACTTATCAGTGGATTGTTCTCTGGTTTGTTTTTTATTGTTTTGTTTTTTTTTAGGGGGGGGCCTTGTTTTTTTTGTTTTTTTCTCTCCTGAACTTTTTTTTTTTACAAAAATTGCTGATAATTTTTGCTTAATAACCTGATTAATGATTCTGCAAATAATCCTTTGATAAAGATTAAAGCGAACAGAACTGAACATTAAAATCTTGGTGAACAAAACTTTTCTTTTCTTCTTCTTTTTTATCTCCAGAGATAATCTCAATGTCAGTGTACTTTTAGAAGGCAGAAATATTGGTGTATATTGCATAAATGCCTCCTGCCCTAAAAAAAAAACGCTAAGCGATCCCTGCTGAAAATCCGACCCATGTTACTTATGAATAATGTATTGATTATCTTTGTTTTTGAAACTCGGTCGTATTTATTTAAAAATTTGTGACAGTTGTTTTGAATTAAAATAAGATAAAAATATTGGGAAAAAAAGAAGATATTTTAAGGGGTGTGTAAAATATTTACATTTACTTGCTGATAAAAAAAACCTGGAGGTGGCTTACTTTTAACACCTTCAAACCACTAAAAGAAGTTATTTGTCAATAAAAACACTTTCAAATTGCTAAAAAAAATATATTCTAAAGAGGGGGGTGTAAAATATTTACATTTACTTGTCGAGAAAAGACATGGAGGGGAGGTAAAATATCACTTTCATATCACATTAACTTTTCGGGAAAAATGCTTTCAAACAGCTAGGGAGTTCATAAGTAGCATGGGTTGGATTTTCAGCAGGTACCACTTAGCGTTTTTTAGGGCAAGAGGCCAGGGCGCGTTTATGCAATATGCACTGAAATATTTATGGTGAAATTTATAACTCAATATACAACTCACTGAATGTGTTGTATACACTTCTTTCTTTGGAGGCGCCCATTGTGTAATGGTTATCCTCATAGTAAATGGACATGACAACAAAAGTTCAAATCACGGACGAGGCTGTTTACATTTTCTATAGCACTAATACCAATGGGAAAGGTACACATCTAACTATTCTCTCTCCAGCTATGGGTAAATAGGTCAGTCTGGGCTCTTTAACCTTGATTAGACAGCTAATCTAGGAGAAGGAAAACTCTGAATTCAAACCTGTTAAAGTCCACTTAAGAAATTGACCTTGTGTCACATCCTGCTCATTGCTGAGGGGTTGGTAAATATATACACACTTAAGTTCTTCTAATGTCTGCTTCTATTGGGTTAGTGTTTATTCTTCCATCGGGGGGGGGGGCTGGACATTATCTCTGTATTGGGATTCACTTTCACGTCTCTCTGTGTGTACCATTTTCTTGTTTTTTTTTTTTTTTTTTTTTTTTGTTTTTTTTTATCTCCGAGGCAACACAGAGATATTGTCATATACACTTTTATTACCCCGATTTCCCAATACATTCTTTACTGCACATGCATAGGGAGCAGCAGCAACAACACAACAGAGAGGGAAAGGCATGTTTTCCCAGACTCATCTGATCACATGACTCTCCAAACCAATGAGAGTCCCATTTCAGATGAACCTTAGGTCAAAACCTATCAATCAAACTTTGAATAATTTTCTACTGTTAAAACTGTTGATTTTAGATCAACCTACACTACTTGCTAAAAATAACAGGCTCTGCTTATTTATTATGTAACAAAAAAACATATTAAATGAAGCATATGGAGTACATTAGGATTGACATTCTTTCTAATAATGTATTTACCCAACGCCTCTGCCAAAGGGCAAAATGTAACATAGGATCACTTTTTTAAAGTGCAATACAGCTGCTTTCACTTCAGAGTATTCCTTCTTCTAGACTGGTTGCCCAACCAAGGCTAAAGAACCCAGTCTACCCTACTATTTACCCATAGATGGTGGGGGAAGGATGAGAAATGGTATCATGGCTTTCCCAAGTGAAGTGAAATGCAAACAGTCTCATCCAGGATTTGAATTTAGGTCACCAACTCCATTTCCTACAATAATACATATGCAAATAGTAAAAAAAGGAAATATTGAAATTATTTTCTTTTTGTTGGCCACATAGTTAATATAACTCGCATCAACACTGTTGTATTAAATGCTAAAGGTCGGTTCTTATTTTAGTATTGGAATATGTGGGGATTAAAATAAAAAAATAACAAACTCCTGTGAGCCTTCGGGACGGAAGAACCCTCTGAGCATGTGCGGGAAAAAGGACCTACTTCCAACCAAGATAATCTCTCAGACATTCAAACTTAGACCTTAACTGTGTCTAGACACTACTACTGGCCAGGAAGGAATTTCCTTACCACGTGGTGGCTATGACCTGCGAATAAAGCCTAAATCCTTAAACTACCTTTTGTCTGTTGGTTCCTTTTCTTTCCTTGAATTCTTTTTCAGCGCAACCACCAAATAAGGTGGGGTAAAAAGCAAACCCTGGGAACACACAACAAGAATAACCAGCTGCCTTTTAACCTAGAACATTAAACTTCTTGCCACCCCACAAATAAAACAAGACCCAATTCTGAAAAAAAATGTGTAACATTCTGTTTATTTTCTGGAACTAAAGGAAAAAAGAAAGAAATGATTACCAGACAATCTGGAGACATAAAGAGTCAAAGAATTCATACAGTCATAGTGGAGGAGGGGGCGGTAGTCATTCGGAAATAGTACAGTATCAGTATTATTGTAGTCGTCCATCTCATTAAAATTGAGGAAGATACCTTAATTTTAGTTTAATCTAACAAACCAAACGTTTTCCAATTTTTGAAATATCTTCTACGGGCATTTGATTTTTAGAAAAAAATCTCAACACGTTTTACAATTATGTTTCTAAAATAACGTCCCAACATATTTAAGTTTTAAAGAATTATTTTAATTCCATTTTATATAATAAAAAGGGTATTTTCCTTGCATCCTACATGTGCAGGTGGGACCACCCACAAACCGAAGCTCATGGGATGGCAGGTGCAAAAAATGCGTATATCCTGCTCAAGGAGAGCGCCTCAAGCACTGGGCAATAAACTCAGCCCTGCCCTTTTAAATCAAGGGGGCAGGTGTTGCCTGGGGGGATGGCCCCTGGGATCATGCCGTTAATTACAGTACCAGTCCAGAGGTAGAAGTCACTGGACCCTCGCCCCGAGGACAGGATACATATATTTTGTATTATAGAAAGTGCTCTGATTTTTTTTTTAGCTATTTCATTTTATCATTTGAAATAACTGGGTCTAGGAACTAAAAGAAAAAAAAAGGGTTATGTTCTAAATTAAAATAATCAAATTAAAAATACACCAATTAAAAATAAATGCATTTCTAAGTAAGATATTTTCATAAAAACATTAGATTGTCAATAATAAAAATAATAATGATTATAATAAAATACCCCAATATTAAAACAAGCAAAAATAAAGAAAAAATCACCCATGCATGTCAATTTGATAATTTCTCGTTAAAATGGTTTTGAAAGTTAATTGCTAAAAGAGGGAGGTAACTGCGTTTAACTCTAAAATCCGCACTGCAACAACGAAGCAACGAAAAACTATCTCCGTGTTTTTATAAAAAAGTCAATGACTTCTTTTTTCCCAACTGATATCCACATGGAAAATGTAAGTTTTCTTCACGGTCAAATCCACTCCAACTACATGATATTATTCATTTCCATCTTTTAAAAAATATATATTTCCTTCTGGTGTCTGTGTTTGTTGTTTTACGTTTCTGTGTGTGTATGACATACACACACTGTATGTATGTGTGTTTAATGTTTTACTCTTCTTACCTTACATGTTCATTTTCAATGAAGGATATTTTCTCTGTTTTAATATAAAAATTTTCATATTTTTAAAATTCAACGAATGGAATTTTTAATATTCTATTTTATTTTACTTTTTAAATCTTCTTTCGGGTGTTTGTGTCCCTTAAAAAAAACTACGGGAATTTTTTTTATTTTTTTTTATTTTCTTTAAAAAAAAATGATTTTACTTTTCATTTCGTTCAATTCAAACAACCACACGCATTGGCAAGTGCGCGATTTAATTACCACCCGGTCGTCGCCACTCGCTACCTACAAAATAAATAAACCATTAAAAAAAAAAAAAACTACAATGGAATATATTTCATAATTTCCGAAATCAATAAAAAAAACAAAAACCTTTTAATTTTCACGCCAGTGTTTCTAGAGAAAGTAAAAAATTAAAAATTGTTTTCATGAATGACAGTTTAGTGGCGAACAGTTACACAAGGGTGCTGTTTGTTTGTTTTTTGCATTGCATTTTTAAAAATACTTTTCCATCTTTTTTTATTGCCTATCTTTAATTCATTTAAAGTTGTGTTTCTTAAAATTTAGGACCTTTTGTGAAAAAATAAATAAAAAATAAATGATGAAAAAAAAAAAATGAAAATGCGTATTTTCCAGTAATTGATTTTTGCAAGCTCAAAACTTGATTTTCATTCATTAGAGCGTAAGCGTAAAAGACAATATTGTCATGGCTTCACTACAATAAATAAATTTTCGCATGAATAATCTTATATAATTAATAATCTCAACATGTCACCAAATAAAATGTAAATACGTCAAACTTTTGTTTACATTGTCTTCGTAAATTGAAACCTTACAAAACAAAAACAGTTTGTTAAAAAATATAAATGAAAAGTTACAAGACTGGTCGTATTTCTAAATATCAACAATTAAGAATTTTATTTTATTCTATTCCATTTAAATTTGTCATTATTTTATTTGAATTTACTAGTCAAAGTTATCCATTATTTTCCTAGGAAACAGGTGTCTTCAACACCTGTGGCTTTTGGTAATTCCATATTTCAATAAAAATCAAATCAGGTAGTATCCTCCCACTTTTAATAATAAAAGTGAAAGAAAGATTTCCTTTTTCATTTTAAAAAAAAAATTGTACTAGAAGCGGTTACCCGGATTCGCTTGGGAGATTTAAAAAAAACAAAGTTTAGTCTCGCAGATCCATTATTACTGAATCGTGAGTTAGATCCCCGCAAGATGTCACATTAAAATCCCCACGTAAAAAAAGACCTTGCGTTGATCCAGCCACTTTAAAAGAAAAAATAATGTCTACTATTTACAATATTAAATGCAAAAAAGACAAATTCCATGCTGTTATCATTTAAATTTTATATTTTAATTATCTTCCTTCACGAATATAAATCGACTCCTTTTTTTCTCTTTTTTTTTCATTTTCTCAAGAAGCAAGATCTGGTGAAAGTAAATGTGTACATACATTTACTTTGTCGCTAATTGTTTTATTTTCGTAGTTTCTTCTGGACACACTTTTAAAGGGCTGTTGTGTTTATGTAACACACTACACAGATGTTTGTACCGGTTAGTTTGACCCCCCCCCCATGACAAAACATAACCATAGGGCATTGCGGTTATGGTGACCTTTTTCACGATGTCATTATTTTGAACAACCTTAATTCAACATTTCTGATCAATTTGCTAAATGCCAGTTTCATTTCTTTCTAGTATTCGATATTTTTCTTCCATCGACAATAAAATCCTAATTTTGAATTAGTAATTTACTTTTGCAAATAAAAACCAATTTTAAAATGATTGAACTCTCTGACAGGAAATATAGTTTTTTTTTTGTTTTTTTTTTATATATATATATATTAAAATCTGTTATTTTTTTAAAAATCTGCAGTTTTTGCCAATGAAGTTATTTTTTTTTTACACAAGTCTTAACTTGTGTAATAATTAAATGTATGTTTGAAATATAGGTACCACCAATTTTCCCTGTAAAATTTACCCACCCCCCTCTATATTTAACACAATGAAACTTGCATAAAAATTAATATCATCTTGAAAAAAATTTTTCCCATTCGAAAGAAGAAACATTTAAAAAACTGATTTTAAAAAAAATTCAGCTTACGGAAATAATGAAAATTATGATTGAAAAACAATGTTTTCATTTTTGCACCGTTAAATCAACTGAAATTTAAACGTAGCCAAAAACAAGTTACGGCAATAGGATTCTTTTAAAAATTCTATGAAAAATCAATTAATGGTCCGATTTTCACGAAAATTTCCATAACTATTTACCTTTTGATGTAAATATGTCTGAAATAGTTTTTTTCCTAAAATATATTAGTGGAGGTCTACCCCCACCCCATTTTATTTTATAAGATATGAAAAAAATGAACCGGAAAAAAAAGATTTTAATTTTTTTTTCTATAAAGATAAGAGTCTGAATAACTACATAAAAAATTGTATAATATTCAAGACAGTAGTTTTTGTAGAAAAAAATAATGAATTCTGAAATAAAAAGTGCTAACAAATGTCATATTATTATTTGAAAATTTTTTTATTTTTTTTTTTATTTATTTATTTTTTTTTTAATTGATATGTACTATATTCTATTAAATTGTAAAGAAAAATTTTTTTTAAAGAAATCAATTTTTAAGAGATTTTAATCTTTCGTGTGCTTAAACAATTTTTTTTTTTTTTTTTTTAATGTTTAAAAATCTATTTTTGTGCGTACAAATTAAATTTTTCACTGATATTTAAATATATGAATTTTATAATTAAAAATTTGTCCGATGCCCGATATATATTAATATTTTTAAAAGAATTTGTAATTTTTATTGTTGAATAGTAATGTTTGATTCTGATAATATATGGAAGAGCAAAACTGACAACATTTGTAATACTTATTGTCTTTTCTTTGCTTCAGTTACACTATGTTCAAGTAAAAAAAATATCCCGGAGTTATTCTGAAACTACCACAAAAAAAAAATATCCTTAAAAAATCGTTGAAAACCAATAATCGATTATTGAATATGCACAAGAAAACAATTATGTCGAATACAGCCACCCATACATTTAAATGTATAATTTGTCAAAGATATGTAATTTTGCAGTCCAGGTTTCTACATAAAAATTACCCCGTTGCATGTAAAACGGACAGGTTTATTTATTTTTTTAAGATAACGGTGTAATTTTTCCCAATCAGATAATTTGATCTTTGAATTAACTGTTTTCTTTGTAACAACTCTGTATGATCGTTACTTTTTTTTTTTTTTTTTTTTTTTTTTGCGAGATTTTTAAAAAGCAAAGTTCAAAAATATTTACTTTCGTTTATTCAATATGGCCTAAACTGATCACGTGACCCAATTTTGGAGATACCTATTGAAATAAAATTATATCTTGAACAGGTGTATCTATCAGTAGCCTAACAAAGTATGCATAATTAATTTAAGTGTTTTAAAATTTCAAATAGTTTATTTGGGCAAGATGAGTAAAGAGTGTTTTATTTTTTTTTTTTTTTTTTTTTTTTTTTTTTTTTTTTTTTTTTTTTCTTTCTTAGATTAAAATGTTGTACCTGATATTTTGAATTAATGATAAAAGTTCGGCCTTTTAACATCATTTAAATTAGCTCACAAGAATCCAGCTCAAATTTATTATCTAAAATTATAGCCTATAAAATAATAATAATAATGGGGATGATGATGAAATTTATTGCGTACCAGCCTCAGGTGCACCACAACTGATCAAAGGCTCCTGTATAGTACATAGAGCAATGTACTAATGTCAGGAACATGAATAGCATGTGTGCGTACGCGTGCATATGTGTATGGAGGGAGGATATCAGGTATAGTTTTGTCGAATTAAAGGAAGCATGGACATTTTGAATGATGCAGTGATTTGGCAGCCTACAATCGATGCAGGCAGTTTATTCCATTCCTCAGCAACTCTAGGCATGAAAAAGTGTTTCCGAAAGTCATGTGAGCTATGCTGTTTTCTGACTTTGTAGTCATGCCCACGTGTGTTAGAAACATGGAAATCAAAAGGGTGCTCAGAGTTGCTGTTCTTGGCATATCAGTGAAATTTGATATTTAAATTTTTTTTTTTTTAATTTTAAATTTTTAATTAGTTAGTTTTTTTTAGTTTTTTTTTTTTTTTTTTTAGGTAAAGGTTAAATACAGAATGGTGTTTAACATTGCTAAGGTAGATTATAAGTAAGATGTGGAAGGGGTAGAAAATAGAAAAGGTCTTACTTGATAAGGGAATTTAAAATATTCATGTGGCTTTACCATTCACAGGCAGAATAAGAAACAATGTCTCTAGTACTTCAGCCCTGGATCTTTACAAGTTAATAGCGTCGATCCCAGGGGGCTATCCCCCCCAGACAATACCTGCCCCATTGATTTAAAGGGGCAAGACTGGGTTTATTGCCCAGTGCCTGATGCGCCCCCCTTGAGGGGGAATGCCGACAGGATCGCAATTTTTCACCCGCCACCCATGAGCTTCAGTTTGTGGGTGATCCCACGTTAATAGGGCCTAACCTGTACAAGTGGGGTACGCGGTAAATACAATGTCTCTAGTATTTATAGACCAGAGGCAAAAAGGGCTTGAGGATGGGTTTTTGAAACTGTCATGTGACCCACGACAGGGCCCCTACAGGACATGCAAATTGTCTAAGGGAGATAATTATTCATTTTCTCCCTACAGTGACTTTATTTAGGAATCCCAGAAGAAATTTTTTTTTTTTTTTTTTTTTGTTTTTTTTAAAGGTTCTTTTATATAGGCAGGTTGATCAAAAATCTAAAAATATTCTAAAAATAGACAAAACCAGACCGATGCGAAAATTCAAAACTCCTGCCAACTAATGGGCATTCTGAAAGTGGGGTAAGAGAAAAGTTTTTTTTCTAGTAGAGAGGCAGAAAGGTATTGGCAAGTGAAGGGACCAGTCATGAATACAATCCTCCTCGAACTGGGTGAATAAAAATAAGTAAGCTTTAACTTTGTAAGAAGGAAAATTCATAAACCAAACCACGTCTTTGTAACTTGTTCATTTGATACAATTTATAATATATACATATATAAAGGGCGGTTGTGTGTGTGTATGTATGTCTGGCTGAAACTACAAAGATGAAACAATTAACGGCAAAGTAAATATATATACACATTCACTATCACCAGATCTTGCTTTTTGAGCAAAAATAATGAAGATTTGATTTATATTTGTGAAGATAATTAAAAAATAAAATTTAAATAGTAAAAGCATGGATTTTTTTTTTTGCATTTACTATTTTAAATAGGAGACACTGGTTTTTCTTTTCAGAGTGTCTATGAACTTTTTTCTGACACCTCACCCAGCTGAATCAACACACGGTTTTTTTTTTTTTTTTTTTTTTTTTTTACGTAGGGATTTTAATGGGGCATCCTGTGAGGATCCAACTAGCGATTCATAATAATGGATTTGTGAGACTAACTTTCCCCTCCCCTTCAACCCAGGTGATGCCGGGTAGCTGCTTCTAGGACAATTTTTGTTATGACTCAAACTTCTTTATTCATTACTTGTACTGTTTTGCTTGTTTCTTTGATGTTACATTTCACATGAAAATTATCTCCAACCAACATACAACAAATTTATTTATTTTCTTTTTTTTTTTCTTTTTTTTTTTTTTATTACAGCCCATTTAACAATGCAGAGTGGTCGGCTTAGCCAAGCTGTGTGCAGGTATCATCCTCTGAGTTGGGCAGTGTCCAAACCCAGAAATGTCCATAACCTGGTACACAGCAGCCGCTTTTTAACCCCAGGCCATACAGAATATCTGCGTCACTTGACAAGGCGTGCTTTCTCTGTGTCAACCTTCAGATATGGAGGATCTGTCCTCTATAGGCAAGAACTTGTCAGCGCCAAGAGAGTTGTGGTTAAACTTGGAAGTGCCGTCATCACCAGAGATGATGAATGTGGTATTGCTCTTGGACGACTTGCTTCAATTGTGGAACAGGTATGAAACAAAAAACTTTTCTATTAATATTAGTTGCAAGAATATGTGCCCTCAGGTTGTAAGTATTTAAGTTTTAATGTAATGAAATATATTAAATTAGAAAGACTAATGAAATTAGATAAGAACGCATATAAAAAAGATTACCCAATTTTAATTGGTTTCTATATAAAATCATTCATAAGATTGATTTTAATATGTTGGAGAATAAAACGATGATATTAGAGATCAATAAGTAAGTAATGTCGGTATGAGCCATACAGCGAGGGAGTCTATCCCCTTTTCACTAATGCTAGACCAAGGAGATTATTTTTAGCATCTGAGGTGGAGTGTCACACCTACCATCAGCTCCTTACTTTACCGCACAGATCCTGTGCTACTCATACACTGAGTTAGCGAGGACCGGTATCGAACTAGGAACCTTGTGGTTTCTAGCCGAACGCTCTACCGACTGAGCTAACAAGTAATTATTTATTAAACCTGCTTTTGTTAAAACCAGTAGGCCACAACAGCAACCACACCATATATTATGTAAACTTTTATTTCTTAGTGATATATATAACACACATTGCAAGATTTTAAATGCACTAATAACATGGGCTGTTTTGAAGTAAATCTAACTCAGATTTTCATAGAGACATAGTTAATAGATGAGATTTATTCTATTCTATGCATTAATGATTTTGACTATAAACTAAATACTTATTGATAAACTGAGGGTATTTTGACCTAAGCAGTGACATAGTTACAGATAGACAGACACAGAATCTCCATTGTACAGCATATACACGTAGAATTTATCTACAAAACAAATATCAACAATTTTTTTTTTTTTTTTTTTTTTTTTTTTTTTTTCAAAAATAATAAAATATCTTGAACTTGTTGGAACAATTGACCTGACAATTATACTGTGTGCAGGTTTGGTTTCTTTGTTCAATGGCATATCCGTTTACTTGATGCCAAATCCATCCTTGTAGAAAAACAGTAGTGGTACTATTTAACACATAGTTGGAGGGATGAGGGGGTCCATACTTTTCCTAAGGATATTGGTCCAAAAGTGTTTTAATTTCTTTGTTTAATGGCATATCCAAATATGAGTTTGGTTTCTGAAAATGTGTTCAACTTTAGAGCAAAATTTTCTCAAAAGGTTTGTTCAGATTCCAATTTCAATGGGGTATTCAGATTCTGGGTGTACTGCTGTACAAGGAGGCATGAAAATCTCATTCTCTTTACTCACAGTGTTACATAATTATTAGATTCCTAATATTTATGTACAGTAGTGTAGAAACCAAAATGGCTGTTATAAGTTCAGTCAGTGGCCTTGAAGGATTGAATGACAAGGCTTGACCTCAGTCCTGATCCTCCTTCTGGTGGATACCATGAGAATCGGTGGAGAAGACCCTCTTCCGGTTTAGATTAGAAAGAGATTTTAGTCAGATCGGCCAAGACCACGACGGTGGTAAGTCGTGTTATGCACACAGCCGACTCAATCTGCGCAGGTAGTCTGGTGGGGATTTCAGAATAAAATATGATTTAAGTTAAATCGAAGTCTTGTGTTATTATCTAAAAACTACCAATGACACAGGGCTTCTGATAAAGAGAAATCCCCAATGGAAGACCAGACACAAAGTCCCCAAGACGAAGTCCAGACACTAGAAGAGATGCTAAAAGAATAGAAGTAAGGAAAGAGAGTATACAAAAACAGGATGCCTTAGAAATAAGCCCTGTCTCCAGAGTCAGTGATGTTTTCATCTCCAGCTAACCTAGTGTCATGTTAAACATGACTCCACAGAATAGTACACAATCATGCCTTAAGTTTACTTGCCCACACAAAGGAACATTTGATAGTTCTACACAACCAACAACTAAGGAACACTTCTCAAATATGTAAGTCTCTCACAAACTTTCATATCCCTTAGGAATTTCACTTATACATATGTAAGATAAGGACATTTCTACATATACTCTTTCATTTACTCCTTTAGTATTCTTTCTGTTGCAGCTCCTTGATGTATCTTCTGGTAGAAATTAAAACACAATTGTCGACTGATGTTTGACTGAACATCGATTTTATTGAACATCCATAACACTGTGAAATACTGTGTGCCATAACCAGTGTCAAGAAAGACAAATTCTTGATAGAACTAATTCCCTCCAAAACTTTAAACTGCTTCTAGTCAGGGCAGAAGTCATATTGCTTTGTGGAATATTTAATAGAACCCATAGGGGCTATTACATTATGGGATGTTGATAGATATGAGTCTCTGCATAGTTGTTTCCCTTACACTGTCCACACTAAAAGGTTGAATTTTCAGGTCTCTCTAAAAGGTGGAAAGGGAATATGTCTAACTAATTGACCCACCCTAAGGCAACAGCTATACTTTCTATTAAGTTTGCTCAGGTAATATGTTGTATGTAATTTCTCTGAATTTTTGAGATGAGACTTGATAATTAGTATTATTTGGATTATTCAGACTATTGTCCTCATCTTTATTGTTATCTGTACAATGTTTCGGCTGATGTGCGCCCTTCAGCCTTCTTCAGGTATTTCTTCTCGGACTCGGAACCTTCTTCTCGGACTCGGAACTCGGGAACCTTATTGTAGTAATCGGGAGCCATCACAGAACTTTGAACCCGACTCTTTATTCAATCCATGGGGGTATCCTTTTTCTTATTCCGCTAACCATAGCTAGGGTACAGGTGTTAAGCTGTGTTAATTATAATGCTATGTTACTATCGCCCTTGATCAGGATTGAACCTGCAGCCTAGAGATAACTGTCACTTAGAACTGTCTTAACCCAACACCTTTATCCATTATGCTATGTGTCCAGTGTAATTGTTCTTATATTCATTCTTAAGAAACATTCCTTAAGTGTAAAATTTTTTTTTGTTTTTTGGTTTTTTTTACTGAAAAAGAAGAATGTATGTCAGCCATTTTGTTTTTCTTTCTTTTTCTTCTGTATGCATTTATCTTATGTGATATGTTTCTATTTAAACTAATCTATCACATAACCAATATAACCCAAAAATGCTAATAGATCCACATCCTGGGTCACTGATGCATAAAAATCTAAAAGGACACAAAAAAATTGTATCCATGCATCCAGTGTTTTTTTGGGTTTTTTCTTCCCCCACCATTTCCAGCTAACAATAAATATATTTCAATATTTTCTTGGAAACGAATTACACTGTATGGGGTACAAGGTAGGGTTTAGATGGCTTTAGTTGTTCCTAGATAAAAACTCTACAATTTATTAAGAAACTTTGGACCATATGACCTTTAGGCACCCCTTTTGCGATCTTGTTTCATAAGGAGATTTTGACAGTGTAAATAAAAAAACATGTCCTTATGAAACGAGATTGCAAAAGGGGTGCCTAAAGGTCATATGGTTCAAAACTTTAGTTGGGACCCATGAATTTTCCTGGGGACTCATTCAAAGCAAATGTGTGTCCCAGGACGCACTAAATTAAAAAGCTATCAGCATCACTGATAACTTAACCAAAATTTTTTACTATTTACTTTTTTTTTGTTTTTTTTTTCTTCTTCAGGTTTCTGAACTTCAGAATCAAGGAAAGGAAGTGTTAATGGTGACCAGTGGAGCAGTGGCCTATGGCAAACAAAAATTGCGTCAGGAGATCCTCATGTCAATGAGTATGCGACAGACCATGACCCTGGCGAACTATGAATCCAAAACAACAGTATGTATGCTTTTCATGTTTTTTATATTCTTATTTATTCATTTTGAGTTTTGTAGATTTGTACATAAGACATAATAGACAAAGCATTAATAAGTACATTTGTTATATACTTGTTCAACATGGATATATAAACAGGGAGAGACAGAGTAGGAGAGAGGGAGATGATAGATGATTGTTCTTGTTACATTCTGCTTCTAACTCAGCCACCATCTTCTTAAGGCTGACTTCTCTTCAGGGCTTTCTGTTAAGGGTTGGTTCTTCTTTCTTGTTGGACTGGTCATTTCTTGTTTTTAATAATCAATTAACAAGACTTGGTTGTTTTCTGATAAAGCTTTATCACTGTAAATCTACACTGAAAATACGAATTTGTTTGAATCAATACAACTGTATTTTTTAACTCGAAAATATCATAAAATGTGTTCTTAATAACAATTAAGTTCATTTCAAGCACAATTAAGAACACATTTTATGATATTTTTGTGTTAAAACCTGCAGTTGTATTGATTTGAACAAATTCATATTTTCAGTGTAGATTTATGGTGAAATGAAAATGGCCGACCAAAACATAACAGCTTCCTCAAAGTGAAACAAACGAGGGGAGATTACTCTCATTTATGTAGCTAATGTTCAGATTACCGAAATTTCTAAGCTGCTGTTTAAATACTCAGCTAGTAGTGTCACCTAGTGGCAAAACCCTGGCGGTAAGGGAAGATAACCCTTTTAGACCCATGTCCATCCCAGAAGGGGCAGACAATCGCTACAGTGGGCAAAGGCAAAATATTGACAAAGAAACAAATTTTACATTCATTTAGTGACAACAGTTACACAGAACAAAGTGTTATGTAGGCATCGAGTGATGACATGTTGATTGTAAAATTAATTAGTTGTATACTTATCTCATCTTCTGTGCTACATGGAGAGGTTTGAATTTGTTTGCTGGGCCGACGCTAACAATTCCTTGGTGTTTGGAGTCTGGAAACCAACTTGGGATGCTGGGGGACATCTTGCTTTGTGCCATTTAGAGATTTTAGAAATAACAGAAGGCCACTTCTTTTTCTCATGAGATTTTTATCCTCCCCCCTCAAGTCACAACTGTCGAGAGCAAGAGCCCATGTCTCACTCAATGCATTGTACCAGACTCATCTCACATTCTCACCTCTCACTCTTCCTCTCTCCCACTTCGCCACATCTCACTTCTCGACCAATAGAGACAATGCCATGTTGCCTTATGATGATTCATCCTTAAACTTTTCCATTCTAATCTACACATAATTCTTATATTCCCCCTAAAAACTTTTCCATGCTAATTTACATGTCACTGTTACATTCCTGGCTCTCCCCCACACTATTATGTTACAAAAGAACTTTTAGTAAATTGTAATAAATCCAAATGTCAGTGTGTCACATATGGGATAGACTCCCAGACAGCGAGGGAGTCTATCCCCTTTTCACTAGCTCTAGACCAAGGAGATTGTTTTAGCGTCTGAGGTGGAGCGTCACACCTACCATCAGCCTATTACTTTACCGCACAGATCCCTGTGCTACTCAAACGCTGAGTTGGCGAGGGCTGGTATTGAACTTGGAACGTTGTGGTTTCTAGCCGAACACTCTACCGACTGAGCTAACCTGGATCTTCATACCATTTTGAAATTAAAAACATACTGTGCCAAATCTGTGATGGAGAACGAAGAAGAGCAAGACTTTGTCTTGCCAGCCGGGATCGAACCTGCGCCCTCCCGCATGCTAGTCAGGTGCCAGGATGTTGACGCCTACACGCATCCATCCAAATGTACGTAAATTGGGTGTTGCACGGACACGAGGTTCGACTGATGTGCCTGGATGTTGGGGGACTATGCCCATAAAAACCAAGTGAGTGGAGCACTGGGCAGTTAGCAGAAGCAGTCGACCGATGCGAGACAGCGACAAAGCGCTTTTTGAACAACAAAGAAATTGATTTTTATTCAACAAAAATCCGGACGTGCAATCCTGAAATTTTGGGTTCCCAAGTTTTAATTCCTGTGCTAATTTTTGGTGATTTTCGATTTTTGTGACAATTTTTTTGTATTATAAAATTTAATATATATATTCAACAATTGATGAAATGTCATTGTTGGATTTTTGTTGTCAGCATTGCCCTGATGATGATTGTTTTTGTTTAATAATGATTTTGGCTTTTATATTTTAATGACTGTGTGCTTTTCTTAATTTTTTTTTTAACCTGTTTTGCAGGGAAAATCCTTGATTGAACCACGAGCATGTGCCGCAACTGGACAAAGTGGTTTGATGTCTCTCTATGAACAAATGTTTATACAATATGGAGTAAGAACAGCTCAGGTGAGAAACTTATGATACCACAGGACTCCCCTACTCCTCTAAGTGAGAAGAAAGGATGGAAATCTTTCGAGTCATCTTTAGTCTGTTTTGTTTAATTTGTTTTTGGTTTAAACTTTGGTTTTCCACTTGTGTACCTTGATTAAGTCCATTCCCAGGATTCTCATTGGCCATATATACCCAACACTTGACTGTGTTCTGGCAGTTTGTACAGAGTGTATTCAGTTACGCTGTCTTGTCTTTTTTTTTTTTTTTTTTTTGTCTGGTGACTGGACGCTGGTGAGTGATATTGATTCTACAATTTACAAATTGTAATCTACCAAAATGTTCTTAGTCCTTTTCATTTGAAAACTTGAAACTTTTCTAAAAAAAAAAAAAAAAAAAAAAAAAATTTTTTTTTAAATTTTTCAAATATCTCAACAGGTGCTGGTGACAAAACCAGATTTCAGTAATGATGAAAGTCGCAAGAACCTGCATAGCACATTGTCAGAATTGTTACGACTGAATATTATTCCCATTTTGAATGCAAATGATGCTGTGGCCCCTCCACCAGAACAAGATAAAGATCTTGCTGGGGTAAGAAAAACTTTTTTTTTTTTTTCTGTCTTTTTCTTTCTTTCTTATCTTATTGCCTAGCACTTTTCACTTTTTATATTTTTTTTTGTTCTTTATGAGTTTTGGTAAAAAAGTGAGATGTAGTTACATGACCCCTGAGGGTAGGGATTTACCCAACCCCTCCACCACAGGTAGGATATACACAAAGTTGCAAGTATGGAGCATCCAGTAAGGATTGAACTTGCTATTCAGTAGTAATGGACCTGTGAGACTAGCTTGCTAACCATTGCTCATAGTGGGGCTCCTAGCTGACCAGTAGCTACCCAGGTAGATGAATTACTAGATATATATTTACCCAACATCTCTGCCAGAAGCAAGGGATGACACAGGATCAATTTTTAAGCAAAGTTTTCAGAGTTTTCCTTCTGCTAGACCAATTGCTATACAAAGATTAAAAAGCCCAGTCTATCCTACTATTTACCCATAGCTGAAGGGAGAATAGTTGGATTCAGACATTTCTTAAGGACTATAGGATATGTAAATGAGTAATTCCATGTCAAATCATCCAGGCCATGTCACCCACTCCCTTCAATTTTTCTGAAATTTTGTCCAGGTGTGGATTATGTTAAAGTTAGGCAGCCCCCAAAATTTGAGCTTCCAATTTCAAAAATTGACGGAGTTATGTAAATTTTTTTTTTTTTTTTTTTTTTTTTTTTTTTAGTTCTTTTTAGGGTAGGTGTCCAAAAAATTTCTATTTTGCGAAACTTTTTATAATCTATCTGATTTGCAAAATTCTAACTGATGTTGTAGCTTTGGTTCTGAGCATAAATCAAACTATCTTATTGGTACAAATAATGTTCAATATATGTGAAATAATAGAAAATTTTTTGTCATAGATGCAGTGCCACATCAGGATATTGAACTTGCTATGAAAAAATCAGAAATCATCAATAACTTAAAATTGGTTGACTTTAAAAAGATTTTGATAGCATTTTTGGATTTCTTGGGCAAAAATGCTTTTATAAACCAATTTTTAGTAGTAGGGAAGCTCTAGAACTCATTTTACAGACAAAAATAGATTACAAAAAGTCGCCATTTTTCGCGTACACCACCAAATTTGGAGAGCTAAAAATCAACATAACTCGGCCAACTTTTGGAATTGGAAGCTCAAATTTTGAGGATTGTCTAATGTTAACATAGTCCACACCTGGAAAACATTTGAGAAAAATTGAAGGGAGTGAGTGACAATTTTACTTTTTTCTGGATGATTTGACATGGAATTACCCAAATTGCATTGTCCAGGATTTAAACTCAGGTCACCATGTTCCTTTCTTATGATGATAACCATTATTGCCACAACGCCTACTTCTCAGTAGTGGCACAATTACCATATTCTAAGAGTTAAGATTTTGTTTAGGACTATAAAAAGTAAAGTCGTCGGGGTGGCTTAAATTCAGTATCAAACTGTGCTACTCATACGCTGAGTTGGCGAGGGCCGGTATCGAACTAGAAACCTTGTGGTTTCTAGCCGAATGCTCTACCGACTGAGCTAACCTGGCCCTTATAAAAAGTTAGATATTATTAAAGAAATACACACATTTAAAAAAGAAAAAAGTACAGAAAAGTTGAATAATCTTTGATAGCTCAGGGTAAAAAAAATAAATAAAAAGACTGAAAATGTCAGTTACATGCGTCAAGATTATGCATTTTGATTGCGTGATAAATTCGAGGATACTGAAAAGTCTTGAAGAAACTGTCAATTCAATAACATGGGTGTCAGGTGGTCTAAGGATTATCTTTTTGTTGCTAGGCAGGTTTTGACCAAGGAGTCTTAGGGGCCTGTGACCTTGACGGACACAAGTGGGTCTAAATATAGAGGAAATGTGTAGCTGGGGGGAGAAGAGGAACCTTACATGAAGGCATAACAGTTATAATTGAAAGTTAGTAATCTTGACTGTTTACTTGACGGATTGTTTAATACTATGTTCATAAATTCCTTTAGACTTATTTCATAAATACTATGTTGTCATGATCTCACACTCTTGATGTAGTAAATTGGCACTACACAGTCTTTCTCCTTCTGCTTGGTTTTGTGTCGTAGTAAGCATGAATATTTAGCTGGCATGAAAATAGAATATATGTTAGTAACTCCAAAGAAAACTTCACTTTTTATGCAAAGAAAAACTCTATTGTTTTAATTTTAATTTTCATTCTAAATAAAAAAAATTAGAAAAAAATATTCTCCCAGACACTAAGACCCTCAACAACCTGCTTATGTCATAAAATCAGCAAGCTATAACTAGTAAAAAGAATTGATATTTGAAATCTTCAACAATGATATTCAAGGCTGTTGAGACCATTGATTGATATATATATATATATATATATATATAGTATTAAGGTGTATATAGAAATGACCCACTCAAGCCCCACCACAAAGGGCCTTCAGTGTTAATTGCAATGAATTAATCTGGATATTGTTTAATTACATTGTAATCAACTCCAAAGATCCCTCATGGTGAAATTTGAGTAGGTCATTTCTATATATACCTTAATACTAAATCTGCTCTACTAATGTATTGAGCACTTATATATACATACACAAAGTAAGTAAGTAAAGTTGTCGGGGTGGCCTAAAGTCGGTATCAGCCAGTCAGCGAAGGAGTCTATCCCATTTTCACTAGCGCTAGACCAACGAGATTGTTTTTGCATCTGAGGTGGTGCCCCACACCGACCATCAGCTCCTCACTTTACCACACAGATCCCTGTGCTACTCCTATGTTGAGTTGGCAAGGGCCGGTATCGAACTAGGGTCCTTGTGGTTTCTAGCCAAACGCTCTACCGACTGAGCTAGTGATGCTGATAGCTTTTTGATTTAGTGCATTCTGGGACGCACATATTTGCTTTGAATGAGTACCCAGGAAATTTGATGGGTCCCAACTAAAGTCTCTTAATAAATTGTAGGGTTTTTATTTATGGTCTGGTGAAACAACTAAAGCTGTCTAACCCCTACATTGTAACCTATCCTGTGTAATTCATTTCTAAGAAACTTTTGAAAAAGAAAAACACTGGGACACTTGGATATAATTTTACAAATTGGACTGGAAATTGCTTTATTTTCTATGAGTATTTTAAACTACACAAGAATGCTGCATGTGGTTTAGATCAAATCCTGGAGCAGCACCCCATAAAAGAGCAGTTGTACAACCACTTACCACCTATTACATAAACCATTTGGGTAAGATGAACAAAACATGCTGGACATTACTGGAGAAGCAAGGACAAGCTCATAAATGACATTATCCTATGGGCACCTACATATGGACACACCAGCATAGGCGAACCAACAAAAAACTTCATTGATCAACTCTATGCAGATAATGGATGCTGTGCAGAGGACCTGCCAAGAGCGATGACCAAGAGAGATGGGTGATGAGGGAGAGTCATGAAGAGCTATGCTGTTGGTTTGATGATGATACTGATATTTAATACATTTATCGTGCCTATATATATATATATATATATATATATATATATTAGTAATGCATAAGATTTGTACATTATTCTATGTACTATACATGCATCTTTTCTGAGTTGTAGGACCATTCTGTTTTTATTATAAAGAAAAGGAAGAAAAAAGACATGCTACACAGAAAAAATACAATAAAAAGAGGGAGTGAGCATGTGGAAGTGATCTGTTTCAATCGAACATAATGAAAAGAAGAAAAAAAAGAATGAGAGTTAAATCAAGATTATTATACTTTTTATATATTGAACTATGTAGCAATAGCTCTTAAATAAACACATCAAACATTGTTTGATTAAATTATCATACTGTCTGCTATTTATTGTTATTATTACATGTCCTGCTAGTTATTAGTTTTAATAATTAAATTATCATACTGTCCTGCTAATTATTATTATTTTTAATATTCCATTTTGTGAATTATTATAACTTATTTTTATTTTGACTTGAGATTTTCAACCTTTTAGTGTTGTTTCTCAAAGTTTGTTTCTATGCTTTCAAAAAATCCTTGCATGACATTTTGTTGCTTTTATTTCACTTGATGTAAATATCTTTCTGCTTAACTTTTTGCTTTTTATAATGCATGAGCACAAAAACTTTTTTAGGATTACCGAACCCTTGCTGAACAGGTGAGACAAGGATTTTTTTTCCCTTGAAATGATGAACCAATAACTAGAAGACTGTTCAATTTGAACTTATCACTTTTTTTTTCTTTTTTTTTTTTTGTTTAATATCTAAGCATAGTTTCCTTAGAGGTAGGGACAAAATTTCTGTACGGCAGCACACCTCTCTTTCTTTAAACTTATACAAAAAATTTTTAAAATTGTCACTTATTTTAATTGTTTTCTTTAAGAACAGAGCCAAAACTTAGATATAAAAAAATGTTTCTATGAATCTTTTAATTATAAAAATGAAATAAATCGCATTAAAAAAGAGTTCATCTTCAAGAGAAAAGAAACGGCAAAAATACGTGATTTTGACACAAATTTTAATTTCTAAAATTTTCCAGTTTTAAAGATTGTAAGACAAATAATTTTTGCATGGAATTTTTGAAAAGACCTTCCTCTTTGCATGTGTCCTGCATGTAAATACATTGAGTTAGGGCTGCATATGTAAAACTTATCTTAACTTATTAACACCTTCGTTCCCCTGTTTGTTTATTTATTCATTTAAATGACTTCATGAGATTTTGGTGCTTCACTTTCTAAAGAAAAAATAAAGATATTTTGCCATTTTGAATAATTACTAAGATAGAATTAAACTCTTGGGTTTATTCATTCTTTCAAAAATTAAAAATCATTAAGGCAACTAACTATATATATATATATATATATATATATATATATATATATATATATATATATAAGAATTAATGTAAAAAAGAGCCAACGAATATAATATGAAATGAATAGAATAATTGAAAAAAATATTTTCCGGGGAACCTCTCCCAAATGAAAATAATAACTTTTGAGAGAGGTCATTAATAGAAAAAACCTTTTTCACATTCTATGGGACTCTTTATCAAAGCATTGAATTAATTACCATATAAAATATTGAAGAGGATAATATAATGTCTTACCTTTGCAATATATATATATATATATATATATATATATTGGTAAAGAAAAAGGCTTAAAAATTGACCATTTTGCAGTTATAGGTCTATTTCTACCCACAGGTATCTGTGCATATCTGTGTTTCATCAGACCGCTAACTTTATTGAAAATGGTAAACAGATAATTCATGAGGATTTATGTATAATTTTTCTGGGAAATCCTGAAAAGGTTTTGGTTTCAGTTCTTCTCATTGTCTTGGGAGTGGTGTTTATGACTGGGGAATTAAATTAACCAGGTGGTGGTGATGTCACTCTGAGCGGTTTTGTCCTCTTGATAAATTCTAACTCAGGGAGTAATCATTTTGGTAATCATATATATATATATATATATATATATATATATATATATGAGATTTATCCAAAACTTGGTAGTAAGGGATGATTCTGTATGTGATTTCTAAGATCCACTGTATTAATATTGATGATCCAGTATGTATAAACACAGTGAATCTTTAAATCACTGAAGAGAGCTCAATGTATAATAAACTTTTTAGATTATATACAGAGCAATATTTATCAATAAAGGAAGGAAGAACTCAACACCGTAATTCCATGATAAATTTATTTCGACCAAAATTGGGGCCTATATAAATCTAAGTTGATTTAATACAGCTCCCCAAATTTACGTCTCATCAGATGGGTCTCAATTCACTTATCTAGTTAAGTGAATTGAGACCCATCTGATGAGACGTAAATTTGGGGAGCTGTATTAAATCAACTTAGATTTATATAGGCCCCAATTTTGGTCGAAATAAATTTATTATGGAATTACGGTGTTGAGTTCTTCCTTCCTTTTTATATATATATATTTATATTTGTTTAAAATAGCACAATATTTTTCACTTAAAGACTTTCAATGAGTACAACTCTTTAGGTTCCATATATTCTTAAAATATTCCAACTATTAACTAATAAACAACACATTTAGAGGATCCGTGGCCAATATTAACAAATACTTTCTTGGAATGTATATATAACCCATAGAGAGGGGTAGCATGAACTAAATAAAATTTGGAACATCCTCTTTTTTTTTTTTTTTTTTTTTTTTTTCAGTATGTGATGAGTTGATGGTTTGAAATTATTAAGATGAAATTGTAGCAGTATTTATAATGATAAAAAAAATGATTTGCATGTCTTGGGTATTCTATAAATGCTTTTAATTCTTTTAAAAAATATATATAAAAGCATGTCTTCTTTAACACGGTTCATCATTTTAAATGAAGTGTGAATTCCCCCAATTTTTCAATCCCTTTTCCTTGCATTTGTTTTTGTTTGATCTTTTTTGAAAAAAACAACATTTATATAGTCTTGAATTTTTAGTAAAGTTTATCATTTGATAAAGCAATTTGTAACTTCTGCTGATTTTGGTATAAAGAAAACGCTGGATACCTCTGTTGGATTGGTTATAGAATTAGAATTTAAAATTAGTGAAATAGATCATTAATTAGGACTGAGCCTATTCTAGTAGTGACCACGCCAAGAGATTAAGGTAAACCCAAGATAAACCTAAGTCAACCCAAGAAGTTCCAGAAGATCAAAGGAATCCAGCCAGCATAAAAGATACAAGTTCTAAAAAGATGAGTAAATTTTAAATAAATTTAAATTTAAATTAGTGAAATAGATGACTAATTAGGACTGAGCCTATTCTAGTAGTGACCACGTCAAGCGAAGTTTAACAGGTTTGAATTCAGTTTTCCTTCTCCTAGACTGGTTGCCTAACCAAGGTTAAAGAGCCCAGTCTGCCCTATTATTTACCAATAACTGGAGGGAGAGTAGTTGGATTCATATCTTTCCCAAGGGCAATAGTGCTATGTGAACTGTAGCTTCGTCCAGGATTTGAACTTGGGTCAACGAGTCCATTTCCTACGACTCTAACCATTACACGTGCCTCCAACCAGGCTTGATACTTCAGTGGAATGTGATAAGTAAGATGGTATCAATAAGTTATTTACCTCACGTCCCACATATGCAGGTATAACACAAGGTCATTTAATGTGGGACCACCCATGAACCAAAGCTCATGGGATGGCTGGTGCAAAAAATGCCTATTAAACAAATACACATTTGAAGGAAGAAAAGTAAAAAGTAAAGAAAAGTGGTATATTCTCCAATAGCCTCAGGGTAAAAACTGGTTGAGAATGTCTCCTTCAAGATTTGCAATCCCATGTCTGGGTTGTGAAAAAAAAAAGGCAATTTGCTTGATATGGTGCTAGTTGGTCTTAGGAATGTTCCTCTGTTGCTAGGCAGGTTTCAAACTATGAGTCTTAGTGGCCTGTCACCTTGACAGACAGGGATGGATCTAATCTAGTGCTATTTAAATATTCTGGGTACAAACCACATTACTAATATCTACATATTTTGATTCTTTTCATACAGTTTTATGAGCTTTTTTTCCCCCTTTCTTCATTTTACCCATTTTGAATGTGGCCAAGCTTTAATCATTTTTGCTACATATTTTCAAGAAAAAAATTATTATATAAAAAATCTTTGCTTTTCCTTACCTTTTTAAAAAAAAATTAAGATGGTAAAAAAAAAAAATCAATTGCTGAAGTCATTTAAACAATTATTTAAAAAAAAATTTATTTTTTAAATTTTATTTATTTTTAAAAATTTATTTTATTGTTTATAATTTTTTTGTGATCAATATTCACTTTTTTCTGAATTTTTGAGGTGAGGCTTGATAATTTGTATCATTTTGATTTTTCTGATTATTTTATATATACAGTGTTTTGGGTGATGTGCCCTCCTGCCTTCTTCAAGTGTTTCTTGTCGAACTCTGGAACCTTCTCGTCAAACTCGGGACACATATAATCAATTTATGACAATAAAGATGGGGCACCTCACATCACGTAATGGTTCGCAAACTAAATTTGCAGACCATTGTAAATAACTATAACAATAAAGATAAGAACAATAGTCTGAAAAATACAAATAATACAAATTATACAAGCCTCATTTTAAAAATTCAACAATTGATCTTTTTTTTTTTTTTTTTTTTTTTCCTAAATTTATTTACTTATAACCTATGTTCTTGTAGTGTAATTAAAATGGTCTCTAGAAAATTTAAATTGAAAAGAAAACGGTAATCAAATTTCTGCGTAAAGAGAAAAAAAGAAATAAGAAAATAGTTTTTTTAAGTTTCTAAGCACTCAATATATGTCAGCCAGTAACCGGTCAATGACTCCTGAACTAGATTTAAAAAAACAGAAGTCCCAAATTTTCTGCAAAAGAGCAGAAATGGATATGTCCCTTCCCCCACCCTGGGACCACACATGGAAGTAAAGAAAACTCTTTCTTTTTGCTGGGTATCTCACGGGGGACAGATGTCATTTTTCAAGCTCTCTTGGGGGTGGGGCTGACTGTGAGCAGTGAGAATAGTAGTAATGAATGTAATTCATGATAGAAAAATTTGATCTTACTCTTCCCCTCTGAAAAAACCCCATGGAACGAGCAAGAAATAAACAACCCTTTTGACCCTGTAACCTACTATTCTTTCATATGTTTTTTTTGGGGGGTGGGGGGACCCACTACCTATGTTTAACGCTGCTGCTTGTGTGTAACCAATTACATGACCAGTCCTACTACTAGACCACTTAAGCCTTTTATGGCACTGTGATCTCACTACACTCTGATGAGCCTGTAAATATTATAATACCCTGCTGTTAATTCTATGTCAAATCATCCAGAAAAAAAGTAAAATTGTTACCCACCCGCTTCAATTTTTCTGAATTTTTTTCCAGGTGTTGACTGTTAACATTAGACAATCCTCAAAATATGAGCTTCCAATTCAAAAAATTGGCAGAGTTATGTCAATTTTTAGCTCTCCAAATTTGATCATAGATCCAGTGCCACATCAGGATATTGATCGTGCTATGAAAAAATCAGAAATCACCAATAACTTAAAATTGATTAAGACTTTTTTGATAGCATTTTTAGATTCCTATGGCAAAAATGCTTTTATAAACTAATTTTTAGGAGTAGGGAAGCTCTAGTACTCATTTCACAAACAAAAATAGCTTACCAAAAGTAGACATAACTCTGCCAATTTTTGGAATTGGAAGCTCAAATTCTGGGGATTGTCTAACTTTAACATAATCCACACTTGAACACAATTTCGGAAAAATTGAAGGGTGGGTGACATGGCCTGGGTGATTTTGACATGGAATTACCCCTGCCTCAGATCAGAGTGGAGTATTTGTAACTATCAGAATATAATTAAGTATATTACAAACATTTTTTTTTTTTTTTAAATCTTATATGAAAAAAAAAAAAAGAAATATTTATTTAGATATTTAATGAAAGACAAGGGTTTCACACCATAAAAGGCAAGAAGCAGGTGATATCCAGCAGAAACTATTACAGATGAGAACTATGCTGATGATCTAGCTCTTCTAGCAAATACACCTGCACAAGCCAAATCACTGCTGAGAATGTAGTAAGAGGCATTGGCTTCCATGTTTTACAAAAAAAGATGGAGACGTCTCCACACGGGATGGTAAACCCCTGAAATCAGTAGACCAGTTCATATACCAATATCTATCTATCTATCTATCTATCTATTTGTTTATTAGATACTGTTAAGTTTCTGACTGCCATCCTTGGCCAGTTGATAAGGACTTAAAGTAAGTAAGTCCCGAGCTATGGAATCCTTTGATAAGTGAATAAGTCCTGAGTTATGGAATCCTACGTAGTGTCAAAGGTCCAGTGATATAATCCTATGTTCCGTCGTCCACGAAGGTTCAAAGCAGCTATGCGTAGCTATGACCAGAACAGCCGATATAAATATTATTACAGCAGCAGAGCACCGTCAGCGGTTGGCCAAGAGGTTGGTCACATGGTGGTTGGCAAGTCTATAAGTAGAATTGGTCATCCAGCACACACCTTATATTCACACGGCCTACTAATATTATACGGCCCCACATGATACATTAAGAGGCAAAAAATAACAGGCCGATTGGCCTGATAGTCAATCTGTAGGTTTAGGCTGGAAAATGTTAAAAGTATACAAAAATACACAAACTGTTTTCTTTTTTTTTTCTTCAGAAATGTAATATGAAAAGATTAACCATTTTTGTAAACAAATTATCGCGAAAAACTTTAAAAAATCAATATTTAAATGCAAAAAGTTATGCGTTAGTAATTTTACCAAACTAGCGTCTTAGGCAAAACAGACCGTATACGTGATTGAAAAGCATAAAAACAAGGTAAATTACAGCCATTTATAATTCGTAGATTAGTGAAAGACAAAGTATAAATAATGTATTTTAATTTTGAAAAGAATTAAAATTAAATTAAAATAATGACTAATAAATTCTAGCGGTATTATTTTATTATTTTCTGTTAAATTTTTAAAGTTACTTTCCTTTCTGCGTCAAGTTTATAAGCGACCCAGAATGAGTTAAAATATAATCGGCCTGTTATTTTTTGCCTCTTACTGTATCAGATGGGGCCGTATAATACTAGTAGGCCATGATATTCAGAAAAGTCAACAGTTAAATACGTTTGTTAAATATTACCTGTGTTATAAGTTGAGGCATAAAATCTTTTATCCATTTTCTTCTAGTTCCACGTCAAAAACTTCCATTTCTGTTTTATCTTTCATTGGCATAGACTGTTTACTTTAATGTTTGTTAATAGTTATAGCTTTTTGTTTCTTCCATTTTAAATCTAAAACGAAAGAAAAAAAATCAAATTTAATCATTTATATATTTATGGGTATGTTTTTTAGATATTGCTTGTATAAAGTACGGAAGACGTGGTCAGCCGTTCAAACGTTGGTAAATGAATTGCAAATGTCTGCTTAACAGCTCTTTTATTTATACCCGGCAGATCACTCTATTCAGACCAAAGACAGGGGCAGATCACTCTACTTATACAGTTTGTTAAATATGTTTGTCAAATATTATCTGTGCTTAAACTTGAGATATAATGTCAAATCTTTAATCCCTTTTCCTTTCCTTCTTCTTTTTAGGTGATCAGTTTAAAAGACAATGATAGTTTGGCTGCCAGATTAGCTGTTGAAATGGATTCAGATCTTTTGATATTGATGTCGGATGTCAATGGATTATATACAAGCCCTCCAGGGACAGAGGGCTCACGTCTAATCCATACATATTCACCATTTACAGATAATATGGCTGTGGTCTTTGAAGGAAAATCAAGAGTCGGACTTGGTGGAATGGAATCAAAGGTAAGTCATAAGTAGCCTCATATATATGTCTGTGGAAGAATTTGAGTCCAACTCTATTAAACACCAAAAATTGAAGCGGGCTATTAGAAAGGGTAATTTTTCAGCCCAGTGTTATGTTTTTAAGGGCTATTCCTTGGCCTTATAGCAGAAGTGCTTATCTGGTGGAATTGGATCCTTGATAAAGAGTCTGTCCATAATGAATCCTTTGGTTACTAAAGTGTTCTCAGTTACTGGTATAGGGTCCCCTGATAATGAATCTATTTGTTACTCTGGTAATCGTATAAGTCCTTCCTGAGTATTGGTAAAGATCCGGCAATCCTATATCTGTCCGTCCCCAAAGAGTGCAGTTTTAATTATGACCAATGTGGGGGGTTTAAGTATTCTATCAGGCCAGTAGTATTGCTAGTGATTGGTTACAAGAACAACCCACGTGGCCATGGCTAATCTATAAATAGAGGTAGGGAATTAAAGCACAGCCTATATCACAAAATAACTCTAACACCCAGCAACATTCAAAGTGGAGAAGTTCCAACGTAGTTTATGTGGATTAATATGTCTCTCCAGGGCTGGCCTGGTGAGTCATCTGAGAAAACACAAGGATAGTGTCAAATGCTACTGGCACCTAACTATGATTAAAAAAAAACAGGAAATGGTCTTACTCAAACATGAGTTGACAGCCATTATAATGTGTGTGTGTGTGTATATATATATATATATTTACCAACCCCTCCTCATGAGCTAGATGTAACACAAGGTTGATTTATTAAGCAGAGTTTAACAGGTTTTAATTCAGTTTTCCTTTTCCTATACTAGTTATATAACCAAGTTAAAGAGCCCTGTCTGCCCTACTATTTACCCATAGCTGGAGGGAGGGTAATTGGATGCATACATTTCCCAAGGGTATTAGCTCTGTGAAATTTAAACAGACTCATCCAGGATTTGAACTCAGGTCAACAAGTCCATTTCCTACGACTCTAACCATTACACCACATACCTCCAACTAGGTCATAAGTAGCCATTCCAAGTTTTCACAAGCAACTGAAGGTTAAAATGTATTGGGAGTTTGTTAGTGAGTTCAATATTGGTAAGAGTTTCAAGGTGCAATTCTCCATCTATCTCTATGGGTTGAATATTAGCTTGCCTGAAGATCATGAATTTTTATCCTGTTTCATTATCATATTTTATACTTGAGATAAATTTCTGGGATAATGAATTGTGTCATGGTGCTACTTTCCTCACAGACAGTGTCTAACTGACTCTAGTTTGCTGCACAGTAGACAAAACTTGAAACAAACAAAGCACATGCACAAAATTAATAATTTAAAATGGCGACAATTTACCCATTGCACCCTGTATATATAAGGTGTTACCTAAAAGTTTGGGAATTTTTACAAGAAAAAATTTTTTAATCATATTAACCTACACATCTAAGAAGTACTACTTTAAAAGGAGATGTTGGAAATTATGTATTAAAATGCTGCTTACAAGAGTTTACAGAGAGAGTACATACTTAAATAATTTGAATAAATATTCATGTTACAGAAACATTGGAACACTGAAACTCTTGGTAAACTCTCATAAGGTCATATAACCATCATATTTATCAACATAAGCAGGATATAACACAATGTCTATTTTTAAGCAACGTTTACAAGGTTTGAATTCAGTTTTCCTTCTCCTTGACAAGTTGCCATAGCAAGGTTAAAGAGTACAGTCTGCCTTACCCATACCTGGAGGGGGAATAATTACACGCATACCTTTCCTTAGGGTATTAGTTCTATGTGAAATGCAAACAGCCTTGTCTAGGATTTGAACTCTGGTCACCGTGTCCATTTCCTACAAAGATAACCATTTCACCACAATCAGCTCTACATATAATCTGTGTAGGCAGGTGATATAATGGTTAGTCATAGGAAATGGACTCGTTGAGCAGAGTTCAATTCCTGGACGAAGCTGTTTGCATTTCACATAGTGCTGATACCCTTGGGAGAGGTATGAATCTAATTCTCCCTCCAGCTATTGGTAAATAGCAGGGCAGACTGGGCTCTTTAACCATGGCTAGGTAAACAGTCTAGGAGAAGGAAAACTCTGAATTCAAACCTGTTAAACTCCGCTTAAGAAATTGACCTTGTGTCTCATCCTGCTCGTGCAGAGGGGTTAGTAAATATACACATAAGTAAAAAGTAAAGTTGTTGGGGTGGCTTAATGTCAGTATCAGCCAGACAGTAAGGGAGTCTATCCCCTTTTCACTAGCGCTAGATCAAGTAGATTATTTGGTGGAGGTGGAGTGTCACACCTACCGTCAGCTCCTCACTTTACTGCACAGATCATATGCTCAATTGGCGAGAACCGGTATCAAACCAAGAACCTTGTGATTCCTAGCCGAACACTCTACTGATGGTTATTTCCTATAAGTCTAACATAAACAAAGGGGAACCACTCTTGACTGATAAATTATTTATTTATTTTCCCATTAAACTAACCCTAACCCTGTCTTCTTTTTTCCTAGTAGATCAATAAATAAATAAATAATTTATTAGTCAAGAGTGGTTTCCCTTTGTTTATGTTAGACTTATAGGAAATAACCCTTCCGACTGCTGTGGTAAAAAGTAATGTCTTAAAGCTTGCCAATATTTACTGATTTGAACTTTATGGTTTCTTATCCATTTTTGTTTGAACAGGTAAAAGCTGCAACATGGGCAATTCAGAATGGTGTATCAGTTGTGATATGTAATGGCACAGAAGAAAAAGCCATTTTAAATATTACCAAAGGCAAACAAGTAGGCACTTTCTTTACTACTGCCCAAGTCACAGGAACTCCAGTAGAGTTGCAAGCCATGCACGGTAAGTAATTATATTCAGTTTGGGGGGGGGGTATATTAAAAAGGTTGACATTTTCACAATTCTATACACTAGCAAATATGTACACCTTCCAGTTGAAAATATTTAAGTTTTAATGTAATAGAATATAATATCAAATTATGAAACTAAATAAGAATCCAGATACAAAGATTTGAAACAGATGTGTGTATAATCAAAAAATAGAACAACTGAAACTTACTCTTCCTTCAATCCTGTCTTTCATTGCTAAATTTTCCTAATTTATCTATTTAGTTATAAGTAAAGAATAAAATGACAGTTATTTCTTCTTGTTAATGGAATTCTTTTAAGATTTATCTCCGAGATTTTTGCTCATATTCATTAAGATAAAACCAAACAATAAGAAATCAATAATACTAAGCACATATTTATTAAAATAAAATCTTTAATATCAATATGCAAATTAGCCTTCCCATTCACATTGTAAACCGCTATTGTGTTGTATATATAAATACAATTGCATGTTATTAGAATGTAGATCTGGCCCAGCTGGGGGTCCAGTGGCTTCGGCCCTGGACCGTACAAGCTAAAATCGTTTATCCCAGGGGGCTGTCCCCCCAGGCAACACCTGCCCCCTCGATTTAAAGGGACAGGGCTGGGTTTATTGCCCAGTGCCTGAGGCGCCGCCCTTGAGGGAGAATGCTGTTAGGATCAACGCATTTTTTGCACTCACCACCCATGAACTTCGGTTTGTGCATGGTCCCACATTAATAGGGCCTTGTGCCTAACATGTACACGTGCGGTATGTGGTAAATATCCTAGAATGTAGAGATGGTCAACAGTCAAGGAGATTGTTTTGGCATCTGAGGCAGAGCGCCACACCTACCATCAGCTCCACACTTTACCGCACAGATCATTGTGTTACTCATAGAGTGAGTTGGCGAGGGCCAGTATTGAACCCGAAACCTTGGGGTTCTTAGTCAGGCATTCTACCGACTGAGCTAAACCGTTTTATTATGAATTATTATTATTCAATTATTTTTCTAGACACTTTAACTAAAATGATTAAACCAAATTAAAAGCTGATTTAAGTTTCATACTCATTTTATTTTATTTTTTTTTTTCAAAGGTTTTACCTTATTGTAAAAATCTTTTTTTTTTTTTTTTTTTTTTTTTTTTAATGAATCTATTCTGGGTCTAACAGATTTGAGTTTATTTGTTTGAATTTTGTCCAGGTGGAATCATGGCACAATGGATATAAGGGTTAAATTAATACAGTTCTAAGTGATAATTATTTCTAGGTTGCAGGTTCAATCCTGACTACAAGCATCCAGTCATGTTTTTACAGATTGTTCTCAATCTACCCCAATGGATTAAATAACGGATTCAGTTCAAAGTTCCGTGAAGGCTCCCGGGTTCGATAAGAAACATCTGAAAAAGGCCGGAGGGCACATCGGCCAAATCATTGTGTATACAACAATAAAGATGAGGACAACAATCCGAAAAAATCTAAATGATACAGATCCAAGTTTGACCAGATATTTTTTCTCCTTTAAATTCAAACATTTCAGTAGAATTATTGTTTCTTTCTTGCAGCTCGTGAAGGAAGCCGTTCCCTGCAGAGCGTTTCTGCCAAAGACAGAGCAGATATTATTTATAAGCTAGCCAATTCTTTGCTTGATAGAAAAGATGATATTCTTCATGCCAACAGAAAAGACGTTATGGAAGCAGAAATGAGTGGTAAGAGATATTTTCTGGGTTTTTTTTCCATTTGAAACCTGGAAAATTAAGATGTTATTATAAGCGTTTGGTAAAATGGAAAACAAACACAGATTGAAATTTTTTAAAATTGTATTAATTCAAATTTACAACACGTATATATATATATATATATATATATATACGAACCAACCAGAAACCAGGCCCCACAGTCCAGCCTAAAACATGCGGATGCCGCCACAAGATCACTACCACGAGTCACGGTCAGTCGAAGGGACATAGCAGTCCCTAAAATTTACCCGGCTAAATAGATGAAACTCAAAACAAACCAGAGTCTTCAGATATTTATCATATTACGCTAACAATATTAGCATAAGTACGTTAATGCTTCACACCTAAGCCCAAACCTGGTATAAGTATCTCCTAAAATGGATACAAATACTAACATTCACCTCCATATATATATATAATATATAAGTTAAGAGTAAGGAAATGAATCCGATGGTATAAGTATAGATAAAAGGATATGAAAACGACACAATATGCTGTTAAAGTGAAAAGATTTTATATTATATTCATAGCTAATATTGAACAATATTTCGATTTATAAAAATCATCTTCAGAGCTTGTTTATACTCCGAACTTATCAATAGTGGAGACGAAAATAATATGAATTCAAAATGAAAACATTGATGTTGCAAAAAAGTTATGCGGTGGTTTTAAATATAACCACATCCGCCAACGCTTTTCTCGGTCAGCGACAGTTATGTATCTCTTATCGCAACATCAATGTTTTCGTTTTGAATTCATATTATTTTTGTCTCCGCTATTGATAAGTCCAGAGTATAAACAAGCTCTGAAGATGATTTTTATAAATCAAAATATTGTTCAATATTAGCTATGAATATGATATAAAATCTTTTCACTTTAATAGCATATTGTGTTGTTTTCATATCTTTTTATATATATATATATATATATATATATATATATATATATATATAACTAAAGCTGAGCGAATCAATATTTGTCTCCTAAAGGCTTTTTTCCAGTTTAGTTTAATGACACAAAATTCATACTAAAATATTCCTTGCTTATAGGATTGAGTTATGTTTGAAAAAAATTCAATTTCAATTGGTTCTAATTAGTCGTAATTTGCAATTAAATCAAAAACTGACCTGTCTCTTACTTTACATTCTGCCTGTCACTTTCTCCTTTCTCCCACTCTGTGTATATCTTGGTTATCTCCTCATTATATATGTTAGTTTCTGTGTGTGTGTAAAGAGAGAGATAGGAGGGTGATTGTGAGAGAGACATTTAACTTCTAACTTTATTTGTATGTTAAGATTCAGCAGCAGCGAAGAGCCCATAGCTTAATAAAATTCCAGGATTCATTTCAATTTAAATTGGGTCAAACATTCCCTTTCTTTGAAATCTTACAAAATGATTTTAATTTTTTTTTTTTTTTTTTTAAACTCTCCAGACGTTTTTTTTTTTTTTTCGTTTTTTTTATTCACTTTGCAAACTTTCTTTTCCCTAATCCCAATTATCTGCCAAGAGCTCAATGGGTGACCCAACGGTTCACATTTTGTCTAGTGCATGTATATAAACGTGTGTGTGTGTGTGTGTATATATATATATATATATGTGTGTGTGTGTGATGGATGTTGGGGAAACTTTTTTGGTTGTATTGGAAGCATGGAAAATGTAAGGAATAACCCTACAACACCCTTTGACAAAAGGTAGAGGTGTACCTGAAATATTAGCGTTAATACATACATTTATTGTTGAAACATTAACAGTGGAAATGTTAAAATTAGTCAAAATATGAGCTTTGGGCAGCTATGCATCTCTGCCACCGATCTACAAGGTCATTTATTCTGCATTGGTAAAAAGTTATTGGCTGTGATGCAACAAAATCTTTAAATGATGATTCTACCTGTTCTTTTGATCGAAAAGTTTTACCATTTAAAAATGTGCTGAAGTGCCTAAAAAATGATAATCAGTAGATGAAAGATCGGGAGAATATGGAGGATGTGGTAAGGTCTCGTATCCCAAGTCTATGAGTTTCTGTACAGTCAATCTTGCAACATGTGGCCGCGCGTTATCGTGGAGGAGAATTGGACCACGTTGATTCACTAATGCAGGTCTTCTTTTTTGCAAGCAAGCGTGCATATCAGCGAGTTGATTGCAGTAAATCTCTGCAGTAATGGTCTGATTGGTTTTCAAAAAGTCGTAGTAGATAATACCTATTGCAGACCACCAGACGGTCACCATAATATTTTGCTGGTGCAACTTTGGCTTTGGGAAGTGTTTGGAGGATTCATCACGATCAAGCCATTGACCTGATCATTTACGGTTGTCGTAAAGGATCTACTTTTCGTCACAAGTGACTATTTGGTCAAGAAAGGAGTCATTGGTGTTATGCAAACAGAGCATTGAGCTCATGAGGAACCTATTTATCGAGCTTTTTCACCTTTCCAATACTCTGTAAATGGCGTGAAACTGTTGCAATGCTTACACCAAGTGTCTGAGACATCTCTCTGACACTTTGTCATGGATTTTTCTCAACAACTGCCTGCAATTGTTCATTGTCAAGACTGCATGTCCATCCTCTACCTTCTTCATTTTCAAGATTCTCATCTCCACTGCGGAATTTCTGAAACCACATTCGTACAGTCCGACCACTTATGGATTCATCTCCCCATGCTTTGTTGATATTGGCAACAGTTTCAGAGGCATTGTGCCCAAGCTTGAACTCGTGCAGTATAAGAAGGCAAAGGTCATGTTTAGGCATGTTCATCTTTGAAGGCTCCTATTTTTCAAAAATACTTTCTATCTGAAAAAAAATTAAATTTTATTTTTGAGCACACATTAATTATTATATATGCAAAAATACACCTGAAATAGACAACAAATTCTATGTTAAAATGACATTTCAAAACCAAGCACTTCAATCGGCCATTATTTTTGTAACCACCTTATATATATGAAAAGGTGGAATGAAAACATCACACAATGCTGTTAAAGAGAAAACAATTTATAATATAATCATAGCTGATATTGATCAATATTTCGACTTTTACAAAAATCATCATCAGAGCTCATTCACTCCATGGTGTTTGGGTAGGAGAAAAGTGTCAAATTAGTTCAAAAACAAAAAAAAACCTTAATTTTGCAAAAGAACGAAAGTTGTTACATTATTCACCAATGTGGGCATTCGCGCTATATTTTAGTCGGTCATGCCGATATGTATACCTTTTTTGTCGGTAAACTCTCCATTGTAGCGGATTTTGAGATGTTGGCAACAAGACGAAATAACTTAATCGAAAGGGGATGGGTATTAAAAAAATGTGACGGTTGGAATTCAAAAGATTTTTAGAAAAGGAATTTTTTATGATTAATTATTATTTTTTTATTTTTTTTTTTGTTCTGTATTTCATAAATGATTAATTATTTATTATATTTTGTTTTTTATATATAAAGTAAAAAAGTTATGGACGAAATTTGTTATTATTTTAGATAATGAGAAGCATTTAGATCTAATGTAAGGTTTTTATTTTCAAAACCGAATTCAAATCAAATAAAACGAAAAGTTCTTATTCATAAATCAAAACAATAAACCTAAATTTTTATTTTAATGAGAAGTAAATAACGGAAAAAGTTATGTTATTGGGATTTTATGGTTTCTGACTACAAGTGTCGCTAAATAAGGGAATATATTAAAGAAACCTTGTCTTTGGGGTATGGTTTTATGGGTAAGAATAACACAAGATTCTATAATTCTACATAGTGTTTTATCATGTATGTGGGTTAATATTTTGGCACCTTTGAAATCAAAAGTATGATTGAGATCAAAGATGTGTTTAGTTATTGCATTGTTTTGAAAACCACGTTTAATATGATATTTGTGTTCCGATAGACGTTTAGTTAAGGATCTGGAAGTCTCCCCTACATATTTCTTGTTATATTTTAAACAATCAATAGTGTAGACTCCAGCTTCAGAATGTGTGTTTAGGATTATTTTTATTTTGTAGAATGTTTTTCACTGTTTTTGTGGAGTGAGCGAGAGTTTTTATACCAATCTTACTTAAGTTTCTATTTATTTTATCAGTAATAGGATTATTAGGAAGTATGATGTACCTATCAGAGACATTATTACTGTTATGTTGTGTGTCATTGTTTCATTGTTTGGAGATGTGATATTATTATTTTTATTTTTACTATGTATTTTAAATGCCTTTTTTCTGGCACGGTGTATGAAATTTAAGGGGTATTGTAATTTGAGGAAAGACCTCTCAATAAAATTAAATTCTTCATCTAAATGTTTATTACATATCCTAAGTGCTCTCAGAAAGAAACCAATTATGATACCACTTTTTATCTTAGTGTTATGGTTGGAATAGAAATGGATGTAGTCATTTTTGTTAGTATTCTTATGATAAACTTTGAATTCTAAACTGTTGTTATTATTTATAATAAGTGTGTCTAAAAATGATAAGGAGTAGTTATGTTCAAGTTCATGAGTAAATTTGATGGAGGGTTCAACATCATTTAGTTTGTCAATAATGTTAGTTAAATTACAGTTTTTCGGGTAAATGAATAGGGTGTCATCAATGTAACGGAAAAAATTAGTTATTGGGTAGCATATATTGAAAGGGACCAGATTCTAAGAATTCAAGAAAAAGGCACGCCAAAACGCCGCTCAGAGGTGACCCCATAGGCAACCCAAACTTTTGTCTGTAAAAGGTTCCCTCGTACTGGAAAAAGCAATTCCTAGTGCAAAGTCTACAAATTTGGATTATCTTGTTAGTGGGTAATGATAAAGAGGTATTGATTTTGTTGAGATGGTTTTCTAGGCGATACTATTTATATATATATATATTTATATATATATATAAATAGTATGTGCATGTGTTGTCTATGTGAAGTTCACGTATTCTTCTTTGTTGGTATATCTGGTGAGTCTAGTTCTCAGTGTCAATATATTATATTTGTGTGTGTGTATATATATATATATATATATATATATATATATATATAAAATCTTTTGAGATTTTGTGCAACACATGGATGTGAAAGTTTCATTTTATTTCATTCAATATTTCGGAAACATGACCTTTTTATATTATATTATATATAAAGCTTAAACAGTAGTTTTCAAAAGAATGAACATTATTTTTTTTTTTTTTAATCGTTTTTTGTTTTTGTCTACTTAAAAGAATGGTTATATATAGAATACAGTTTTTTTTGTTTTTTTTATTAAGAAATTAATTTTTTTTTTCTGCTTGTTTTCAGGTCTTTCACCTCCAATGGTATCTCGATTAAAATTGACAGAAAAGAAATTAAAAGTTTTGGCGGCTGGTTTAAGGCAAATTGCTGACACGTCTGAAACAATTGTTGGCCGTGTTGTTCTCAATACCCAAATGGCTGAAAATCTCCATTTAAAACAAATCACAGTGCCAGTTGGTGTCCTACTTGTTATATTTGAATCAAGACCCGATGCATTACCCCAGGTAACATAATTATTTCTTCCCTTATCTAGTGATACTTTCTTAAAAGTTTTCCTACTGGAGTCTGTTCAATTGAACACAGTAATTCCTTTCACCGTCAGCAAAATCTCTACCAACTGAGCACGTTCCTCTCACATTCCTTTGTTAAACACCCCAAAACACAGCAGTCATCGAATTTCATCTCTGTCACAGACAATTGCTTTTTTTGCTGACTCGCAGTATCAGCCACTGTCCGTTTTTATCATCGGCTCCCCTTTATGCAAATTCTGTCTCGTCCTATCCAGGTCTCTGTTGCATGACACAAGCGATTCTTTGCTGTTTATGTCGGGGTGGGGGGGATTGGCCATGCCCATTACATACTTGTTGCATTATTTTCTTTTAATAAAGATAGAAATAAGGACAGAGGGGAGTAAACCCCAAAAACAAATCCGGAGCCAGAGTCCCTAAGATGAAGTAACGCTGAACTTCAGCGCTACTCAGCAACTCCTGCAACACTGCCATTGCCAAATTGCATTAGTTTCTTACCTTTCCTTTGGACCACAGAGGCAGTGTGGAGAGGGGGTATCTGCTGTTTGGGCAACAGCACATCCTCCATATTAACCCGCCCAGGTTACGTAGTTTTAAAAAAAAATCAATTTTAGCATTATTAATTTAAGTTTAAGACTTTTATTTTTTTTTTTAAATCTGAAAAAGAGACAGAAAGCAATGGTATTTTTTATCTCTAAATGTAGACTTGCATTAATGATAATAATACAAGTGACATAACTCTTGTTTTATTACTAATTTGTGATCCCATACTTTTGATTAAAATGATAATTTCCAAAAGCATTTTTATAGTAAAAAAGCAAAGTATTAGTAAAAAGAATGGATAAATACAATTCAAATGAAGAAATTACCAGTGAAATATTTTTTTTTTTTTATAGTTAGAATTTAGTTGGAAAAAAATGAACTGCAAAACTTAAAAAAAACAATATCAATTCAAAGTTTAACTGCTGGTTTGAATTTTTTTTTTTCTTTTTATTCATTTTTATTTTCATGTTAGCAATTGTTTATAAAATAATCACATTGATTTATTTATTTTAATATTAAATATAAAAATAAAATTAGGTTACTAATGCAGAATAGCGTGCAAGAGATAATATCATTAGATTACGTATAAAATGTATTACACTTCATTACATTTCACAGAAATACCCAAAACCTTTGCGACATTCGGGTAACGGTTACTTTGGGAGTTTCCGTAATCTAATGTTATTTACATGTAAAATGCGATTCTAATGATATTATCTCTTGCGCGCTCTTCTGCATTTGTTAAAAAATCAGTCCTGTAATTTGATATTCAGTTTTAAGCACAGTCAAAATTCTTTTTAAAAAAAGTGTTTCGATTTTTTTTGTTTTTACTATAGTAATTTGATATTTGATCAGCTACACTGTGAATTGATGTTATTTTTTAAAATTATTTATTGAATCTTCTCATATTACAAAAAAAAAATTTAAATCAAAGAATTATTTTAAATCTAAATACTTTAATATTTTTCGTATGATTTTTTTTGTTTGTGTTTTTTATTTTTATTATTTGAAATATCATTTTAACAAATCGCCTCATTTATATCTTATTTAAAAAAAGAATATTGTTAATTATTGAATTAAAATTTCTTACTATATCATTATATGTAATGTCATTTCCCTAACCTGATCAAAACACAATTTTCTGGCTCTCCACCAAGCCGGATTAACAGAAGTTCTTTTTTATGTGGGGATTTTTATGGGGCATCTAGGGAGGATCAAACTCGCTCTTCAGTAGTAATGGATCTGCAAGACTAGCTTGCTAACCATTACACCACATTTATTTTATTTTTTTTCTCTACCCAGGCTTCGCCAGGTAGCTGCTTCTAGCACATATATATATTGTGACTGTACACTATTCATTTTTCTGACATTGGTATATTATTCTATGTATTATACATGAGTCTTTGATGAGTTGTGGTTCACCTGAGCACTGTATGCAATAAGTTCATCATTATTATCATTATTATTAGCAACAAAAAAATGCCCTCCAGGCAGTGTAAAAATTAATTTTTGAAAGATATTGCCTGAGGGGGGTAGAAATTAAATGGAAACTTAGTTCTGTCCCCCTCAAATAAAATGTTGCGCGCATCTATTAATTTTTAATTAAATAATTATTTTGAATATTTTGCACATAAATTTTACGCAAAATCGTAGGTATTTATTTATTTGTAAACTTTTTAGTTTAGTCTTCTTGTGATTGAAAAAAAAAAAAGGGTGAGAATAAAAAAAAAAAAAAATAAAAAAAACAATTTTTAAAATTGCTTACTCAAATTTTGTGTGTATATAACAAAGAGTTGTTTTTATTCTATGTATTAATGATTTTGACTATAAATTAGATGCTCATTAATAGACTTAAGTAATCATTGAGAATATTGTGACATTAGTTGTGATGTAGTTTTGGTTACAGACAGAAATACACCCAATCTTCATTATTAATAGAATTATAAGGTAATCTGAACATTAGCTACATAAATGATAGTAATCTCCCCTTGTTTATTTCACTTTGAGGAAGCTATATGTTTTGGTTGGCCATCTTCATTTCACTGTAAATCTACACTGAAAATACAAATTTGTTTGAATCAATACAACTGCATGTTTTAACACGAAAATATCATAAAATGTGTTCTTAATTGTGCTTGCACATTATTTGAAATGAACTTAATTGTTATTAAGAACACATTTTCGTGTTAAAACATGCAGTTGTATTGATTACAGGGAAATGAAAATGGCCAACCAAAACATATGGCTTCCTCAAAGTGAAATAAACAAGGGGAGGTTACTCTCATTTATGTAGCTTAAGTTCAGATTACCGATTATAATATATTCTTGTGTTTACGTTGGATTAATATGTCTTCATATTTGTTTTTATTTCAGGTCGCAGCTTTGGCTATTGCCAGCGCTAATGGTCTTTTGTTGAAAGGAGGGCGTGAAGCTTCCTATAGCAACAAAATCTTGCATGAATTGGTTCAGGATGCGCTGGAACCTTACGTTCCCAAAGAAACTGTCAGTCTTGTAAGTAATTGTTATAATAATTTTCCAGGCCCCTAATAGAAACAAGATGCATAATAATAATTTTCCAGGCCCTTAATAGAAACAAGATGCATAATAATAATTTTCCAGGCCCTTAATAGAAACAAGATGCATAATAATAATTTTCCAGGCCCTTAATAGAAACAAGATGCATAATAATAATTTTCCAGGCCCCTAATAGAAACAGATGCATAATAATAATTTTCCAGGCCCTTAATAGAAACAAGATGCATAATAATAATTTTCCAGGCCCTAATAGAAACAAGATGCATAATAATAATTTCCAGGCCCCTAATAGAAACAAGATGCATAATAATAATTTTCCAGGCCCTTAATAGAAACAAGATGCATAATAATAATTTTCCAGGCCCTTAATAGAAACAAGATGCATAATAATAATTTTCCAGGCCCTTAATAGAAACAAGATGCATAATGATAATTTTCCAGGCCCTTAATAGAAACAAGATGCATAATAATAATTTTCCAGGCCCTTAATAGAAACAAGATGCATAATGATAATTTTCCAAGCCCCTAATAGAAACAAGATGCATAATAATAATTTTCCAGGCCCTTAATAGAAACAAGATGCATAATAATAATTTTTCCAATTTTTTCTTTAAAGGTGAGTCGACGTGAAGACATTGAAGATCTTTTGTTATTGGATGAATATATTGATCTGGTCATCCCCCGTGGTTCCAATGACTTGGTATCCAAAATCCAAGAGATGAGCAAAGGAATTCCCGTCTTGGGACACAGTGAAGGAATCTGCCATGTGTTTGTTGACAAAGATGCTGATCCTATCAAAGCCATTAATATTGGTTAGTCTATTTATTTATTTATTTTTTATTTTTATTTTTTTAGTGACTTTTCAATAAATAATGTCACCACTTTATGATTTCTTATTTGAGGAAGACATTTTTAAAATTCTTGAATATCAATAACATGTCCATAAAGAAAAATACACAGATAAAAAAATTCTTCATTATAATAAGATAATGAAATAAGAGATGTGCTTTAAAAACTCTATCAGAAAATTGTATTTATAGATTTATATGGATTTATAAAGTCTATATATTAAGTCTTTTGAGAAGCTCACAGCAAGAGTGTGGGACAACAGCAAGATCACTATCCGTACAAAGGTACAAGTGTATAGGGCATGTGTTATCAGCACCCTCATGTATGGAAGTGAAACATGGACCTTATACTCCCACCAAGAGCGGCGGCTAAATAACTTCTACCTTCGCTGCCTTAGACGTATACTGGGCATCATCTGGAGGGACAGGATCACTAACACAGCAGTTCTAGAGAGCTCAACTCTCCAGCTTGTGCTCTCTATTGAGACAACGTCGTCTCCAATGGTTGGGCCATGTACTTCGGATGGATGATGGATAAATCCCGAAAGAAATCTTCTATGGAGAGCTTACATCTGGTAAAAGACAGATTGGTCGCCCCCCCCCCCCAGCTGCGATTCAAGGATGTCTGGAAGAATAATCTCAGGTGCTTTGGCATTGCCCCTTCCAGCTGGAAAAATTTGGCTCAGGACCACCCTCGGTGGCGGCAGAATCTCCGTATAGGACTGTTCATGTCAGAAGTCACCCTGACACAATGCCATGAAGCTAAGAGGTCTAGAAGAAAGCAGCTCAGGGACAGCCTTCAAATACAAAATCTGTGGTCGAGAATGTTTTTCAAACATCGGACTTCATTGTCACAGGAGGTGCTGTAACTTCAGGGGCACATAAAAACTTTATTATAGTCTTCTGAGACTGAAATGCCAATGAATATTAAGTCTTACTAGTACAAAATAAAAAAACGCCCTCTGGGCATGTAAAAATAGATTTTTTAAACATATTGCCTGAGGGGTGGGAGTAAAAAATTCAATGTCAGCGAGTTTGTACCCTAAGTAAGTAAAATCATCAAATTTATTAAAACTTGTTTTAAAAAACAATGAGGACTGTCTAATGTTGCATGTTCAAATTTTGAGTGTATTTATTCGATTTTGGGTAATGTGACGTAAGCAGTGACATAATTTTTGTTACAGACAGAAACCGGAAGCGAATCTCCATTATTAATAGATGTTTCTTCTGAGTTTTATAAACCTTCACACTTATGATCTTCTTATTTGTTTTCAGTGAAGGACTCGAAATGTGATTATCCAGCTGCTTGTAATGCAATGGAGACTTTGCTAATCCATCGTAGCCTTCTTAGGACAGATTTATTTGAACGACTTTTTGAAATGATGAAAAAGGAAAAGGTAAGTAACTTTTTCTTTTTTTTTTTTTTTTCCCCCTCAATTCCACTGCTGAAAAAAATTCTTATTTGGTTGATTAACCTGCTCTTCTCACTGGAATTTGGTGGTCTGAAAGTTCCAGAGAAATTAAATATAACCTATAAAAAGATAGCCGTATAAATCGAACGCAATTTATACAATAAAAATAATGCAAAATTTTTATCTGTCAAAATAGAGTAGCCTATTCATTTTGTAATGTAGTGTAATATTTGAATTTAAAAGTTAACTGGTAATTTGTTGGAGTTGCATGGTGTAATGGTTAGAGTTGTAGGAAATGGATTGTCGATCCGAGTTCAAATCCTGAGCAAAACTACAGTTCACATAGTGCTAATACCCTTGGGAAAGATATGAATCCAACTACTCTCCCTCCAGCTATGGGTAAATAGTGGGGCAGACTGGGCTCTTTAACCTTGGCTAGGCAATCAGTCTAGCAGAAGCAAAACTGTGAATTCAAACCTGTTAAATCCGCTTGGGGTGGTCACTACTAGAATAGGCTCAGTCCGAATTAGTGATCTGTTTTATTAATTTCAGATATTTTTCAAATTTAAAATTTTGATTTTTTAATTTTTAATGGAAATAACCATATTTGATTGACAGCTTTTGACCCCCATTTCACCTGTAGCATTGCATTCTCGTTGGTTGAGAATGTCATGTAACCGAAATCTGTGGGGAAAGTTTAGTAGTTTGAGTTGTTTAGTCAGGATTAGTAGGTATTTACCCAACTTCTTTTGGGGTATTATCGCATAAATGCGTCCTGGCCTCCTGCCTTAAAAAACACTAAGCGTTGACTGCTGAAAAACCAACCTATGCTACTATTTAACTCACTAGCTGTTTGAAGGTGTTTTTCCTGAAAAGTTAATGCGGTATGAAAGTGATATTCCCCCCCAATCTTTTCTCAACAAGTAAATGTAAATATTTTAACCCCCTCCTCTTTAAAATATCTAAATCTACTTGTCAATAAAAAATACTGGCATAGCTTACTTATAACGCCATCAAACCATTAAAAAAGTTATTTGTTGATAAAAACGCTTTCAAAAAGCTAAAAAAAATATATTTTAAAGAAGGGGGGGGGTAAAAATATTTACATTTACTTGTCAAGATTGGGGAAGGGTAAATATAGGTTTCATATCGCATTAACTTTTTGGGAAAAATGCCTTAAAACAGCTAGGGAGTTAAATAGTAGCGTGGGTCATTTTTTCAGCAGGCACCACTTAGCGTTTTTTTAGGGCAGGAGGCCAGGATGCATTTATGCAATATTCACCGCCATGGGTAGGATGTGGCACAAGGTCAGAAGTATAGAGCATCTATCTTACCTAGCCCATTCTCTATGGGTAGGATGCAACACTGTCACAAGTATTTTTAGTTGGATACTGCATAAATCTAGATAAAAGTATTCGCTACATAACATTGTTACATGAAATAAATGTTTTTTCAACATTTCATCGCAGTACTTTTATCTTTTTATTTTTATTTTCCATTTTCCATTTTTATTTTTATTTCTTTTAAATTTCAGATTAAGGTTCATGCAGGTCCTCGTTTGACAAGCATCTTAAAGTTTGGCCCTCCTGCTGCTACTTCTATGAAAATAGAATACAGTGGTTTAGAATGTGCCATGGAAGTTGTTGATGATATCGATGATGCAATCTCTCATATACACAAATATGGCAGTGCACATACAGATACAGTGGTCACTGAAAATCGTAAGTAGTTTTTTTATTATCATTTACTCTTTTTGAGTTTTCACATCAGCATTAGCTGATGGTCTTTCACTGGAGTCTGAGTGACAGCAAGTCTCCTCAGGTCTCCAGGACTCTTATGAGTATTCTGGCAGATTGCAGCAGTGCAGTGTTCTGAATGGTTTCAATCCTTCCTCTGATTTCCAAACATTCCAGACCCTTTTCCAATCCTTTTGGGACTGTTCCAAGTGCACCAACTACAATTGGTATCACTTTTACTTTCATATTCCATATTTTTTTCAGTTCTCTGGCAAGGTCCAGATATTTGTCCATTTTTTTCATTTTCCTTTAGCTTCACCCTGTGATCTGCTGGCACTGCAAAATCCACCAGTTGACAAGTTCTTTCTTTTTTGTTTATCAACAATATTATTATTATTATTATTATTATTATTATTATTATTATTATTATTATTATTATTTCACTCCTTGAGAGTTTTTCACACCAGCGTAAGCTGATGGTCTTTCACTGGAGTCTGAGTAACAACCAATCTTCTCCGATTACCAGGACTCTCCTGAGTATTCTAGCCGATTTCAACAATGCTGTTGTCTGGATGATCTCAATTCTTCCTCTGATTTCCAGTTTGTCTAGTCTCTTTTCTAAGCTTTTGGGGACCATTCCAAGTTCCCCAACTATAATTTGTATCACTTTCACCATCATATTCCAGAGTTTTTTTCAATTCTCTAGCAAGATCCAGGTATTTGTCTATCTTTTCATTTTCTTTCATCTTCACTCTGTGATCTGCTGGAACTGCAAAATGTACCAGATGACAAGTTCTCCTTTTCTTATTAATCAATACCAGGTTTGGTCTTCTGGCTGGGATAAGGCAATCTGTTTTTATCTTAGTCTCAGAGATTATTATTATAATAATAATATAATGAAATTTATTGTGTACAGTGCTCAGGTGCACCACAACTCATCAAAGTCTCATGTCAAGTACACAGAATAATGTATTAGTGTCGGGAACATGAACAGTTTACAGTAGTAATATGCATGTATGTGTGCGCATGTGTGCATATGTATGTGGAGAGTGGCATCAGGTATAGTGTCGGCGGACTACAGGAAGCATGGAGGCTTTGAAAGACTCAGTGCTTCGGCAGCCTACAACAGACGCGGGCAGTTTATTCCATATCATTTCACTCCTCGAATTTTTCACACCAGCCTTAACTGGTAGTCAATCACTGGAGTCTGAGTGATAGCAAGTCTACTCAGGTCTCCAGGACTCTTCTGAATATTCTAGCTGATCTTAAAAATATTGTTATTTGAATGGTCTCAATTTCCAATTCATCCAGACTATTTTCCAAACCCTTGGACCGTTCCAAGGGCACCAACTACTATTGTGTATGTCCTTAAACTTCATGTTCCAGTTTTTTTTGTTTTTTTTCAGTTCTCTGGCAAGGTCCAAGTATTTTTCATATCATTATTATCATTATTTATTTATTTATTTATTTTTAGTTATGGTATGCAGGTGGGAGATTGAAATAAACAGCATAATTTCCCCTATGATTAAATTTTTAAAACTCATTAAAAATTTCCAAATTAAAAGAGTAAAATTACTCTGCCCCCCCCCACCACCACCACCACCAAAAAAAAACATGGGGAGGTGGGGCATATTTTATTGCCTAAGTCAAATCTCATTGTGATTCATGACTCTTTCATCAAGGTTAAAAAATAGGGTGGCACATGACCACACAGGACACTAGCTGACTGCTTACTCTACCGATGTGGTGTGAGGGGAGGTCACTTGACCCCTTCTGATCAATTAGAAGCCATCACAATCGATGCTTACCCCCCTCCAAGCATATAACTACACCAGAATTTATTCTCTCACAGATACAGCTCTACACAAGTCTTGACTACATAAAAAAAAATGGACTCTCTCATTGATTTCGACGCATGATGGTTCATCCAATGAACAACCCACACAGTGTTTTGTCTATAGTGGTGAAGGCTTGTGTTGGACCATCCACACTCTTTGGCTCAGTCGATAGAAATGAATTGGTGCATAGGGAATGCCACAAACCCAATCAACAACTGACCTCAGGTTTTTCAAATTCAGAGTTTTCCTTCTCCTAGACTGGTTATCTATCCAAGGTTAGAGCCCAGTCTGCCCTACTATTTTATCCATAGTTGGAGGGAGAATATATGGATTCATACCTTTCCTAAGGGTATCAGCACTGTGAAATGCAAACAGCCTTGTCTAGGATTTGAACTCAAGTCGACGAGTCCATTTCCCACAACTCTAACCATTATGCCACGTGCCTTCATATCTTGACTACATAAAATGTGCAACACAGCAATTTTCTGGATTTGGGCCAGAGGAACAGATTTAGTTTTGATGAAAGAAAACAACTTGCCACCTTGTGGATTTTGCTGTTTCAGCAGAACATAGTGAAAATAAAGGAAAGCAAAAAAAAATGGAGAAATACCTGGACCTTACTAGAGAGCTGAAATAGTCATGGAACATGAAAGTGACAGTGATGCCAATCATAGTTGGAGTCCTCTGAACAGTCATAAAAACTTGGAAAATAAAACAGGGGAAAATGGAGATCTTTTTTTCTTTTTTTTTAAACATTTGAAATACATTTCATAAATGTCAAAATGTTACTCAACTTTTACTTGAAATTTTGCTCTCCCCCCAACTGAGAAGGGTTTGCTATTTTGTTAGCAATAAAAACACTCTCTCTCTCTCTCTCTCTCTCTCTCTCTCTCTGATAATAAAGGCACTTTCTAATTTTATTTTATTTTTATTTATTTTTATTAGCTGAAGTGGCAGAGCGATTCCTGAAAACTGTCGACAGTGCCTGTGTGTTTCACAATGTCAGCACACGTTTTTCTGATGGTTATAGATTTGGATTGGGTAAGATTTCATTTAATTCAACATGATGCAAAAAAAGAATTTTCAAATTTCACTGATTTGCAATTTCTGGGAATCTCTGTAATGTTGATTTCATAATATCTTTGCTTTAAAAAAAAAGAAAGATTATTTTCTATTTTAGATGTTCTTAGCCCTAATTTTGATATTAATAAATGAGTAAACACCTGAGTTGCCTCCCTTGTAGAATACTAATAGTAGGGGTCTGAAGAGGTTTGTTTTTTGTTTTTTAGCCCAAACAAGAAAACTTTTTTTTTTTTTCTTTAAAGGCTTAAAGAAATTTGAGAAATGAAATGGCAAGTGTGTTGAAGTTATTATATATATATATATATATATATATATATATATATATATATATATATGACCGTTAACAAAAACAGAACGCTGCTAGTCAAAAGTTGGAACTTTTAAAAAAAGTCTGAATTAAAAATAAAATGAATTTTAAAAAAAAAAAAAATCATTTCTGCTTATTTTTGTTGAAGACCGATCCACGTGCGGTCGATGCATATATATATATATATATATATATATATATATATATAAGAAGTAAACAAACAAACAATGTGTTTTGATATGGCTTTTTTAGCTGACAATTTTTGGGAGAATATGTGCTTAATTGAAGTTGTACCTAATTTTGAAAATTAATAATTAATGAATTAGGCGGGCATACCTATTCAAATGTAAGGCTAAACAAATCGAGAAAAATCAATCTCTGTATGTACATTTCGGCCTATTAGGCCTCATCAGCAGAGCTATAGACAGGAAGACCGCTTTGCGTGTGATTCAAACCCTGACTGTCAAGCTGACAGGCGGGGACTCTAACCATTACACCAGCTGGTTTATCCAGATTTTTCGTTCGTTTTGAAGTAGGTTATATTCCACTTTATGGTGACTTTACTACACGACAGTATGAGAAGTAAACAAACAAACAATGTATGTATATGTATATATATAAGTGTGTGTGTGTGTGTTTTAAATAGGCCTATAAAATGAAATGAGTAATTCTTGAAGAAAATTAACAATTTTCCCAGTACTATATAACTGAATAAAACTCTCATAAACTATTACACACATAGATACTTTTACATCGATTGTTACATCTTCCCAGTACTATATAACTAAATAAAACTCTCATAAACTATTACACACATAGATACTTTTACATCGATTGTTACATCTTCCCAGTACTATATAACTGAATAAAACTCTCATAAACTATTACACACATAGATACTTTTACATCGATTGTTACATCTTCCCAGTACTATATAACTAAATAAAACTCTCATAAACTATTACACACATAGATACTTTTACATCGATTGTTACATCTTCCCAGTACTATATAACTAAATAAAACTCTCATAAACTATTACACACATAGATACTTTTACATCGATTGTTACATCTTCCCAGTACTATATACTAATAAAACTCTCATAAACTATTACACATAGATACTTTTACATCGATTGTTACATCTTCCAGTACTATATAACTGAATAAAACTCTCATAAACTATTACACTCATAGATACTTTACATCGATTGTTCCATCCGACATTAGTCCTGTTAGTGGGTTTAAAATACACTGGATGTCTACCCTGCAGAGGGATCCTCCCAAAAGGGAAGATCCTGAGTATGAAACTAAACTGCATCAGGTGGTGAGACTTCAGTTCTGGAGCTCTGAGAAGTGTGGAGTTATTTAAGAATTATTTTGGTTTTTGTTAGTAAATGTTTTTTTTAAATTTTGACTAGATAATTTTTTTCTTCTTTCTTTCTATTCATCAATTTTAAAAATGATTTATCTTTTGTTTCAGGAGCGGAAGTTGGTATCAGCACAGCCCGAATTCATGCTCGTGGCCCAGTTGGGGTAGAGGGTCTTCTTACAACAAAATGGGTTCTTGATGGAGACGGCCATATTGTCTCTGACTTCAGTGAAGGAAAACGAACATATCTGCACCAGAAATTGCCCCTGGATGAGAAAACAGAAATACCTCCTGCACCAGTAACTGCCGCTGAATAAATGAATGGATTTTATATTTGCCATCCATTTGAAAGAGAAAAAAAAATGGTTAAATTTCTGGAGGATGAAACAAAATTAGCTTTTGTAATATTTTTTAAAGCATTAGTTTTTTATTTTTTTTCCGTTTTGTATTCATGACATTTTACTTAAACTGTTCTTGTAAGATATTACTTGCTGTAACGACAAACAATAACACTGATAGACTTAGAATAATTGGTACACTTATTGAGAGTTTATATAGTCTAGTATTCACTAGAGAGTTCTCCAAGTGGGAAGTAATCATAAAATAGGGAAGGTAACTCTCAATTACTTATTACACTTTGTGATTTTTAACTCCCACGTACTAAAAATTAAAAAACTAATTGAAGATCATAGGAAGCAAATGTTGTGAAAGTAGAAAGTATTAGATTAATGGCCGTAGTTTGAAAAACGTGAATACTGAACAAAAATTTCAATTCAATTTTTTCATTGTTCTCTTTCATAGTTTAAAAAAAAAATTTTAAATCTGTAATGAGAAACAATAACACCGATAGACTTTGGAAAACTTTATTCTACTTAGAATAATTGGTACACTTATTGAGAGTTTATATAGTCTAATATTCACTAGAGAGTTCTCCAAAGAGAGGTGATCATAAAATAGGGGAGGTAACTCTCAATTACTTATTACAGTATCTCTTGTCATTTTTTTTTTTCATGCTTTTAAAATAATGTCCTATAATGTGTGTAGTGTTTTTATGCAATGCATACAGAAGTTTTATCTGTACTTTTTTAAAAACTATTTAAGAGACAAGTCTTTATTCTTGTGTGAATGTTCAGTTATTAATAGTTTTAGCACTGGGGTTTTCTGTACTTCAATTCCATATTAGGGAGACAGTATAGGTATTCTCCAGTATTTCTATTGGTAGATTAGTAGCCATTTTGGTATTTGTTCCCCAAGTTCATCTAACAAGTTAATTGTAATTGTCTTACAATGAATATTTTTTAGTAACTAAAAATTATAAAACAAAAAACTGGTTCTATTTAAATCAAATTGCAATTCAAGGTTTAAAAAAAAAAATGTGATTATGAAATTTGAAATAAACGGCTGAAAACAGGTGATGAAGAGGAGTAAAATATTTCTGTAATGAAGCATTTATAAAAAAAAAATTAATTCAATTTTTTAACCTTTTTTAAAATTATCAAAAGAAATTATACTTTGTTCAAAAGCAGTTCTAACAATAGAAAATAAAACAATATTAAAAAGAACCCCACCCCCACCCCAACTCAGAACTTTTCACCTTTTAATCATCAGGTTTTTGTGATTAAGCATACATACAATAATAGACCAGGTGTGTTTAATCACAAACACCTGATAATCAAATGATTGTAAAACTTATGATTTATTTTTATTTTGTTTCCTTTTTATATATATATATATATATATATATATATATATATATATATATATTCATTTCTAGAGGGTATAAAATTTTGATGTTTGGTTTAACAATTTTAATTTCAATCTGCTTCTCACATTCACGTAATTTTGGTGAATTAATCCAATACAAATACATTTTTTTTTTTCAAATGAATTAAAAGATTGAAATCTGAAATAGAAAAAAAAAACTTAAGGATATTCATTGTTTATGACAGTGATAAGATATATATATATATATATATTCATCAACCTTTTAAGATTTTAACCATTTTAAGTTGTTTCTTCAAATCTAGATTAATAATCAAAACAAGACCTATTCTGCATTCTTGATTCCTGTCTAAACTGACCTGTGAGAGAATTATCACTGGCATCCATCTTTAAATCTTAGAAAAAGATTGAACAAAAATTCCAGGGCAGCTGTTAAAATAATTAGTCCAACAATATTCAAGAACGTCCACTAAAATTGATTGTGTTAAGGCAGACATTGTGAAAATGGCTGTTTGCCAAAAATAAAATGTGAAATTTCTGTTTATATAAAATTGTACAAAAGAAATGCCATGTTAAGCAGACTTGTCTTCCTAAAAAAAAAAAAAAAAATACCTGCATTAAAACCACATATGTCCTCTTAATGTAGTAAAATAACCAACTGAATTTTTGGTTCACTTTATATGGAGCGTATTTAAAACCTGAAAACACGAAACCTTAGATATAATACTGTCTTCTGTAAAAAAAACTTTTCAGATGAACTTTTGTTGCACAATTTCAATTTCTTTTTATAGTTTTTTGTTACCCCCCCCCCTCCAAAAAAAAACAACCTTGTACTACTTCCTCTTGCTCGTATATTTCACAATAATGGTAACCACTTTGCCTTGCATTGCCTCTACCTTTGTGATAATCTTTGCTTTTTATCCTGTCTTCTCTTGCTGATATCTCTCAGTATTAAATATAGATCTTACACATTCCATGTAATGGAGCAGTATTACACTGATGGAAAATAAAACTAAAACACCCTGAATATATGCTTCAATATACTCAAGATTATATGTACAGTTGATATAGCTGGATTAAATGATCCCATATACAGATTAATAGATGTACCAGGTTCCAAAATAAGGGGTGTATCAACTGTACTCAGACACTGTGAACATCAAATCCAGCCTCGTACTTCAGTGGGTTCTGAATTTTATTTTCCGTTAGTATATTTTTTAATAAAATATTTTTTCAGTAGTTACCTCCCTTTAAAAGCAAACTAAAAATAATGCAAAAATTAAGAGAACAGTATTTATGTGATGAAGAAACGTACGTGAAAAGATGTTATCTTTGTTTTGTTTTTTTGTATTGTCTCTCAAATTGAATTAAGTCACTTAAATTGTTTCTATATTTACTTATAAGATGAGATTATTCTTTCAAACCGATTTTCTTAATTTTTGATCAGTAATGTGCCTATAAACTGTGCTATTTTTGCCTTAAAATGTTCACACAAAGATTTCTTAAAACTTTTTTTTCTTTTTTAATAACACTTTTTTTTTCTTATTAAATTATTTTCTTTCTTTTGTTTTTAAATCTTAAATGCGGCTGTTGCAAAGATTTTGTGGCTAAAGAGTAATCTTTTTTCATTAGATTATAGATTTATTTTTGGCAAATAAAATAAACGGCCAACCAAAATAGCCTCGAAAAAAATTCAAAGGAAAAAAACAATCTGACATGTTTGATACACCAAGATAAATGAAAACCTTCAGGCTAGAATTATTTCTGAAGTTTTGCAAAAATCAATCCTATGAAATAGAAACAAAATAATTTTGCCTTAAAAATATTCAGCCCTTTTAAAAAAAAAAACATTTACATATAAAAGTTTTTTATCACAGCAAAGAAATTTATAAGAAAAAAACATTTCCAATTTTTCATAGTCCTACAGTAAAGATGCAATTGTATCAAAAAATCATTCTAATTAAATTCTTTGTTGCATATTGAGAGCCTGAATGTGAACATCTTAAAAATGTAGGTGTTTTCTTTCATTACCTATGTCCAGCCATTTTGTTTATCAAGGAAATCTGTGATGTTAGATTAACAATTCTAAGTGACTTTATTATTTATAATTTTGAGAAGACTAACATTCAAAGGATTATTTCGAGAATTGGTTTATTGTTCACGCATTTCAACCTGTACATTTTCCAGCCTTCTGTAGGTGAAATAGGCACTTTCATAGGGAAAAAGATTTTTGTCCCAATCTTTTTTCTCTTTTGTTCCAATTTTTCTTTTAATGGTATCAAACAAAATTTTTGTATTTTTAACAGCAACACTTGAAAACTGAACAACAAAAACTAATTTGTCTAAAAGATTCTTTGTTCTGAATGTGTCTATTGTATTTAATTCCTGGATTTTTTTCTTGTAATTTTTTTTTTTTTTTTTTCAGTTTACTCATCTTCGTACTTTTTGGCAATCCTAATGTTGTCATCTTTGATTTCTTCTTGGGTGTTGCTATTGTTGTTGTGACTTATTGAATATACTTAGAGCATTCCCTTGGGGTGTAATGGTTAGCAAATTAGTTTTGCAGATTCATTACTACTGAATAGCAAGTTCAATTTTCGCTGGATGTCTCATAATTGCAACCTTGTCACATCCTACCCATGGTGAATGGGTTGGGTAAATAATACCTACTTCCAAAAAGAATGATTAAACAATTTTCCAATAATCTTTTGACAATAAAAATGCAGACTTGTCTATTAAGTAGTAGAAAATTTGGAGATTGCTAAACAAGACACTGAAAGTTGAATGAAAAAAATGTAAATGAGTCTAAAAAGAAAAAAAAAACATCTTGAATATTTTTTTTAACTTGGCAGAAATGCTTATTTTTGGCTAAACTCTTATATGCAACAAACAAAAATAAAAATCTACACTTTATCTGTCTTTTGCTACTAAAAAATATAAATTTAAAATCTTTTCTTTGTTCGTAAGTAATATTTAATTTGATGGTTTTGGTTACCGAATAATGGGAATTGCAAAAACATATCATGGAAATGTCTTGGAATTAAACAACCAATCTAAAGAATTTGTTGTAATATCAAGCGAGTAAATTTATCCACAATTAATCAAATATTATTCCTTCAATCATGAATTTCTCTCAGAATAAAAGTGCTAAATTTGGTTGTGGGTTCAAATCCCACAAGGCATTTGGATATTTAGCATCAATTTTCATTGTATAACTGAAGTAAAATGAAAATTTTCATAAAAGAAGAAAAAATTTGATTTGGTGGTTGTTGTTAAAATTTGTAATCCTGCTTGAGTTTTTTGTTTTTTTTTATGTTCACATTTGAATTTCACAGGATGATATTTGTTTTGTTGTCTTTTACTCGATTTGCCAAAAATTTAAAAAAAAAAAAAAAAAAAAAATTTATTACTGGTGATAATAAATGAATATAATACTGTTTCTCTTTTATGAAAATAATCTTAATTCCGTAAACCTAATACTTTTAGTTTTCTGAATCAAGTTCTTTACTTTTGTGTAATAAAAAAAAATATTTTGTTAATTTTCTCTTTTTTCTTTTTTTTTTTTTTTCTTTCATATTTTTCTCTTCAAAATAAAAGTTCTTGTTGGTTGTTTTATATTTGTTTAAATTTCTGTGATGAGTTATCATTTACACTATTCACTTATCTCAGATTATTATCAACATCTTGGTTGTTTAGATTCACAGTGTTTCAACCACTTTACAGTCTGGCCTTCTTCAGGTATCTAAAGATTATTAACTACAACAAAAGACTCTTGTAGAAGGTCAAAGGTTAAAATAGGGAATAAATCTGACGATATGTAGAAAATAGAAAAACAAAGTATTCCAAAAAAGATGAATTTATTCTTGATGGAAATGTCGACGTTATAACGTTTTGGTTTTAGTAACCTTCAACAGGACTTGAATTATGAAGACTCTGGATGACATGAAAAAAAAATAACCTTGAATATGAACAAACAAGATGAGGACAATAGTCTAAGTTATGTCAACTGTGGTTTTGTTGGTTTTGTTTTGTTTTTTTATTTAGGACTATTTCTTTTTTTATGATTAAAATATTGGATTTAACGTTGTTTTGTGTGTGTGTGTGTGTTGTGTGTGTTTTAAATGGAATTAAACATCTGAATTAAAAATGCCAAAAAGAACAAATTAGAATGTACATTCAATTTTGGAGGTACAATGATTGTCACTTTCAAATTCAAGTAAGGTCCATCTTTAAATCTTAGAAAAAGATTGAACAAGTGATGGCGATATACGCACAGGAAAGGCCTGGACTGCTATAGACAGATTACACTAACCTGCATTAAAAACATTTTTCTAAAGGTCAGTGATATATGATCACCATTTTATGCTGAAATCAAAAACACCATTCATTGTGTTTGGTCAGGTCTGGTTTTTAAAATGTTTGAATACTTCACAAGTTGTACGTAATGATAATACTTATTCAAAAGCCTGTGGATTCTACTTGTCGTAAATACTTATAATACTCTTCTATACATTTCAAGTAAGAGATTGTATCTTTAAAAAGTTGATCTGATTAGAAAAAAATGACTTTTGGATTGAGTGTTTAAAAAAAAAAAAAAAACTGCCTTAAAATCAACTATTATATTGTTGGCATCCTTCCGTCTATGAGAGACAATGGAGTAGTGTCCTTTTTTTTTTTTTTTTTTTTTTTGTGGAACTACTTAGCCTGGGCAGGTTGATATGGAAGATGAGCTGTTGTCAAAGCAGTAAATCCCTCCTCTCCACTCTGTCACTGTGATCCAAAAGGAAAGGTAAGAAGCCAGTGCAGTTCGGCAGCTATTATATATTCAACCTTGACAACATTGCAAGCCAGTGTTATCAATCATATGGAAATCTGATCTCTCTGATAAGATAAAGCAAAGGTTCTTACAAACTGTAGGTGTGTCAGTGCTACTGTATGGCTGTACCACTTGGACTCTTATGAAGCAATTAGAGAAAAAGTTAGATGGGAACTACATAAGGATGCTATGTACTATCTTGAATAGATCTTAGAAGCAGTACCCTACAAAAAACTGTACTGCCACTTATCTCCTATCATATAAACCAAGTAAGATGAATAAGACTTACTGGACACTGCTAGAAAAGCAAGGATAAACTCATAAGTGATGTTATCCTGTGGGCACACATGGACACACTAGTGTAGACTCACTAGCAAAAGTTTACATCAATCAGCTCTGTATGGATTCTGGATGCTGTGCAGAAGACATGCCAGAGGTGATGATTGATAGGGACGGGTGGCAAGAAAGTCCCGAGAATCTGTCAGCACGACATGATGATGATGATGAATGTCCTTCTCGAACTGACTAATATTCTTTTCCATCTAGATCAGGGGTCAGCATCCTTTTGCAGAGAGGGGCCAATTGGCTATGCAGGTGAAGGGCTATGGTATTAAATATAATGCAAATAAATTTTCTTGGACACAAACGCTCTGTCCAAAAATCTGTCTTTTTTTTTTTTTTTTTTTTTTTTTTTTTTTAAGGTTTAATAAAAAATCTTCACCTCTGATCTTTAATGGGTTAACCTGAATCGAACTACTATATTTATATTTGATACTAATTGGATAGTCAAAGTCCAGTTGTTAAGTTGGTGGGCTGGACGAAAACCACTCAAGGGTCGGATGTGGCCTGTGGGCCAGGGGTTGCCAACCCCTGATCTAAATGGAAAAAAATGTAAGTCAGTTGGAGAAGGACATTCATCATCATCATCATCATCATTATCAGGTTGCGCTGACAGATTCTCATGACTCTCTCGCTACCCGTCCCTATCAATCATCACCTCTGGCAGGTCTTCTGCACAGCATCTAGAATCCATACAGAGCTGATTGATATAGATTTTTGCTAGTGAGCCTACACATATATACATACTGTGGTGATTTCAGATTCCCAGCTGAACACTCTACCGACTGAGCTAAACTGGCCCTCATTTGTCAAATAGCGAGTGTTAAAACCTAATTTCTTTGTAATGGTTAAGGATATTACACATACATCAGTGACTGCTACTTCTTTGCAGGATTAAGGAGATATCTTTCTGTAAAGAATGCCTATAGATAAGGCCAACTAATAATCTATTAATAATGGAGATTCACTTCCGGTTTTTGTCTGTAACAAAAATTATGTTACTGCTTACGTCACATTACCCAAAATCGTCATAACAGAATAAATACACTCAAAATTTGAACATGCAACATTAGACAGTCCTCATTGTTTTTTAAAACAAGTTTTAATAAATACATGACTGGTATTATATATCTATATATAGTTTGTTTTATTTTAATACATATTTAAAGTTTACATTTCAAATTGTTTTATTTTTGAATCCTTTAATGAATTTGATGATTTTACTTACTTAGGGTACAAACTCACTGACATTGAATTTTTTATTCCCACCCCTCAGGCAATATGTTTCAAAAATCTATTTTTACATCACCCGGAGGGTATTTTTTATTTTGTACTAGTAATAATAATGAAATTTATTGCATAAAGTGCTCAGGTGCACCACTACTCATCAAAGTACATAGAATAATATACTAATGTCAGGAACATGAATAGCGTACAGGAATAATATATATGTATGTGTGTGGAGTGGAGTATCAGGTATAGTTTTGTCGAATTACAGGAAGCATGTAGGTTTTGAAAGATGCAGTGTTTTGGCAGTCTACAACGGATGCAGGCAGTTTATTCCATGCCTCTGGGCATGAAAAAAAGTGTTTCCGAAAGTCATGCTGTAGGCATGCCCACATGTGTTAGTAACATAGAGGTCAAAAAGGTGCTTACCCTTGCAAGCCCTGTGGCACATGTCAAGCAAAAAACCTGTCTTTGGATTTGACAATTAACCTCATGCAAGCCCTACCGCACATGTGACAAGGATGTACAGGATGTTCTGATTCGTTTAGGATATCATGTGATTGTGATCAGTAGGAAATGGCTCAGCTTTAGACAGTGAACTAAGCAATCAACTGGAACAGATGTGAATTCCTCTCAGTTTGTGATGGTTATGGATTCTTGGAGAAAATAAAGACATAAAAAATAAACTAAGTCTTTGTGTTCATTAATAAGAAGAAGATGTGGACACAGAGATTAAGGTAAACCCAAGATAAACCTAAGTCAACCCAAGAAATTCCAGAAGATCAAAGGAATCCAGCCAGCATAAAAGATAGAAGTTCTAAAAAGATGAGTAAATTTTAAATAAATTTAAATTAGTGAAATAGATGACTAATTAGGACTGAACCTATTCTAGTAGTGACCACCCCAAGCTGAGTTTAAGAGGTTTGAATTCAGAGTTTTCCTTCTCCTAGATTGGTTGCCTAACCAGGATTAAAGAGCCCAGTCTGCCCTACTATTTAACCATAGCTAGAGGGAGAGTAGTTGGATTCATACCTTTCCCAAGGGTATTAGCGCTATGTGAACTGTAGCTTCATCCAAGTTTTGAACTTGGGTCAACGAATCCATTTCCTATGACTCTAACCATTAGACCACGCGCCTCCAAATGAGTAAAATAGAAAGGCTATGATTGCAACTATTTAACAGCAAGAATTTTAAGAGAATACCGTCTTGTGATAGTCAATCCTCTGGAGAAATCTGGAAACGATCGGTCAACATTTATTCCAGCCAGGAAGATAGGTTAATACTCCAATTATGGTTAATTTTTAAGCAGAGTACAGCTAGTTTGAATTCAGAGTTTTCCTCTTCCTAGGCTGTCTTGAAATATTTTCCTTTTCCAGTCTGACAGACTATTTTACCCATAGATGGAGGGCAAGTGGGTGTCTAGGAGAACAGATGGATTCGTACCTTTCCCAGGGATATTCGCACAAAATGAAATCCAAACTATAAAAATATATCTAAGGTATGTGGGTTGCGTCTTTGGTCTACGAGCCTCTCTTCAAATCAACCAATCACAGGTCCGAAAACTTTAGTGGCAAAATTGAAGATAGGATTTCTTCCTCTTTGGCACCAGCATCTCCAGAAGATGTGTTAAGCCGACTAGCAAATATATGTACCCTCTGGGTGCAAGTATTTAAGTTTTAATGTAATAAAATATAATATCAAATTAGAAATTAAGATAAAACAAAATAATTAGAAATCAATCATAGTAAGCACATATTTATTAAAATCAAATTTTTAATATCAATATGCAAATTAGCATTCCCATTTACACTGTACACCACTATTTTGTTGTATATATATAAATACAATTGCATGTTATTAGTATGTGGGGAATTGTGACTTGAGTAGTAATATGGTTTCAGTTACAGACAAACACAGAATCTCCATTATAATAAGAGATGTAACTATTCTAGAGTGACCTGCAAGAAGCCCAGGTTTAAATTTAACAGAGAATGAGAAAAGATGCTCACAAAAGTGGTTTATGATGGGCTAGAATTAAGAGGCTCAACAAAGGGAATATATAATAGTATATATATATATATATATATACCAACCCCTCCACACAAGAAGCATGTGACACAAGATCAATCTATTAAGCAGAGTTTAACAGGTTTGATTTCAGAGTTTTCCTTCTCCTAGACTGGTTGCCTAACCAAGGTTAAAGAGCCTACTATTTACCCATAGCTGGAGGGAGAATCGTTGGTTTCATACCTTCCCCAAGAGTATTAGTGCTATGTGAAATGTAAACAGCTTTGTCCAGGATTTGAACTTGGTTCGACAAGTCCATTTCCTACGACTCTAACTATTACACACACCCCCATAATAGTATAAGAATTAGAGGGTATTAGTTTAAAACCAACACAGTCCTTATATGATGCATTAGTACATCTGTGGGGATTAAAATGAAATTGAAATAAAAAAAATGACAATCCCCCAGGAGCCCTCAGACAGGAAGTATCTTCTGGGCATGCACAGAAAAAGTACCCTTCATACAACCAAGAAGATTCCTTTGCCATTCCAAATGCAGACCTCATAGGGAAGACATTATTGACTGGTTCAGGAGAAAATCTCCTCTCCAAGAAATATCTATGAACTTTGGAATAAAGTCTGAATCTTAAAAATGACTTTTGTCTTTGTCTCTTCTTTTTCCTTTCTTTAATTCATTTAAGATAGGATCGAAAAGTAATTCATTTTTGGCGCAAATGCGCGGACGTAGTTGAGAGCAATGCTAACCTAGCCAATTTTGATTTTTGTGTAAACATTTATTTTAATCACTTTTCCTTAAATTTAGGAAAAGGATTTGTGTTCGTGTGCTTGCTTTAATCACTTTTCCTTAAGTTTGGGAAAAGGATTGTGTTGTGTGTTTGTTTTAATTTCTTTTCCTTAAGTTTGGGAAAAGAAATGTGTACGTGTATTTATTTAAAAATATAGAATTTTATTCTATAAACCAAAATATAATGAGGTTTAAAAGAAACAACCAGTGAACACGCACCGAAAATGTCCAAAAGCCAAAACCCACATATACAACTACCCCATACATCCATAGATAACTTAACACTGAATATTCGGTAAGGAAAGACAGATAACTCACATGAACAATACACATATGAATGTGTTAATAAACATAACATATAACAACAAATAATAGAATAGATATGTCCCAAACAAGTTAAATGCACATTACGTTCTTTGAAGAAATAACAGGAATTAATTATAAGAGAATTACAGTGTCTTCCATGGTGAGGTGTAATAAATGGTAAGAAAATTGGAGACTAATTATCTCTATTCTGCTCTAAGAACAGGGCTGGAAAATATGTCCTTTACACTCAAAGAGAAAGGATCCTTCAAAGAAAGATGAAAAGAAAAAGTTTTACAGCATATCAATCATATATACAAGGTGTGTCAAAAAAGTATTGAGATTTTTTGTACTTTTTGTCACACCATGTATTCTGAAAAAAAAATGTTCCATTCATTCTTCATTTCTATCTTCATAAATACCAGCTTTAAACTTGGTACTTTTTTGACACACTTTGTATTCTGAAAAAAATTAATGAGTGGAACATTATTTTTTTTCCAGAATATAAGGTGTGTCAAAAAGTACAAAAAATCTTGATACTCTTTTAATACACCTTGTATATATATACAGTCATCCACAGGCACCATGTTTCAATGTATCACGTCTCCTCAGTGTGCCTAGACATAGCAGGCTACCTCCAGCTAGAATTGAAACTTGACAGATTTATCATCATTCCTAACACCTGCAGACCAGATTGAGATTTTAACAGATAAATACATGCATATGTATGTATGTTAAAGGCCGTCAAAGAGAGCTCCATCTGTAAGAGGAGAGCCTCATGTGCATATATATAAATATATATATATAAATTAAGTAAAGTCGTCGAGGTGGCCTAAAGTCACTATCAGCCAGACAGTGAGGGAGTATATCCCCTTTTCACTAGTGCTAGACCAAGGAGATTGTTTTTTTAGCAACTGAGGTGGATTGCCACACCTACCATCAGCTCCCCACTTTACTGCACAGTTCCCTGTGCTATTCGTATGCTGAGTTGTTGATGGTCAGTATCGAACAAGGAACCTTGTGGTTCCCAGCAGACATTCAACTGACTGAGCTAAACCACTCCTAAATATATATATATATATATACATCCACAGACACCATGCTTTGATGTTTCACATCGCTTCAGTATGGATAGACTTAGCAACTACTTCTAGCCGGGAGCGAAACCCGACTTATTTTTCATCAGCCCAATTGCTTAACCCCTCGACCGTCAGCAGCTACCAGCAAGAAGCAGAATTTTAACTGATAAATACATACATAGGTATATATGTTACGATCACTAGAAGCTCAAATCAGTAAATAACAGAGTGCCTTGCTTATGCTAACAGTGAACATCAGTTAAATTCCCTTCCAGAGAGCTCTAGCGGGTTTTGGGAGCATATATTACAGTCATCCACAAACACTGTGTTTTTCGACGTTTCACGTCTCTTCAGTGTGGCAACTTCTGTTGTATATTGTACGAGCGAAACAAATAAAAATGATAAAAATGACAATGATTTTTTCCCGGTAAAAGCGAAACAAAGAAATTAAAAAATGGAAGCGAGGCTTTCCGGTCAAAGAAGCAGGGAGAAGATAAAGAAATATATAACAAAGGTCCGTTATCAGCTCAAAAGATAAAGATGCGTAGGAGTATCTATCGATATAAAAGGCCAGACGGTTTGAGCCAACAGAGTCAGACAGTCAGACAACGGACAGGGAAGGGAACAGTGAATGACCGACGCTCACAGTCTGTTGCGGCCAAGGGCGATGAGAGGCCACCAGCCACCCCCTTACCTCAACATCACCAGTCATCCCAACAATAGTAGTAGTCATTGTCAACGCTCACCACCCACCTCACGAGGAAGAAAGAAATAAACTCAAAGTTTTTACAATACCCATGTGTTGTGATTTTCTAAGTCCCACTACTACATACTTCGCTACGTGACCATATATATCACAACGACTACTAACATACACGATTTAGAGTAGCGAAGAAGCCAGTATGCAACACTTCTAGCTAGGAGCGAAACCCAACTGATTTTTCATCAGTCCGATTATGCACACATCTACGTGTAATAGTATTCTGTAGCAAATGTACAGACCAAATCTGTGTGATTACTTTGAGTGCAGTCTTTTTTTTACAAGACAATCAGACAAATATTTCATTTATATATTTGTGCCAAAAATCTTCTGATCATTAACCTATTTCGGAAGAACAGCAGAAGATGAAGATTGCAAACATTAAAACATGATTAAGTTAGGACTTAATTAATCATCGTAAATAACATTTCCTTCTGAAAGAAATAAGATGAAAAGAAAAAAATCAGGGAACTCATCTGTTTATTAGTCAAAACCCTAAGATATTTGAATGTGGGTGTGTCTTGTTTGTATCACTTTTTGAGATATTTTTTGTAGTTCACAAAAACTGTTATATACCCAACACCAGGTATATAAACAGGGAGTGTTAAATCGTACTTAACGGACCTAAATTCCACCATTGTACGTCACCCCGCCGAAAGAAAAAAAATACAAAAAAATCAAGGAATTAACCAAATTTAATGAAATTTTTAGTGTTGATATATTAATAAATAAAGTATATAATGCGCCAGTTATTTCATTTAAAAACTTTTACATTTGTTCAGGTCAGTTAACTTTGAACTATGTATCTTTGAGAATCTGTGTTAGCTTCAAAGATACGTGGTTCAAAGTTAACTGACCTGAAAAAATGTAAATGTTTTTAAATAAAATAACTGGTGCATTGTATCTTTTATTCATTAATATATCAACACTGAAAATTTCATTAAATTTGGTTAATTCCTTGATTTTTGGTATTTTTTTTCTTCGGCAGGGTGACATACGATGGTGGAATTTATGTCTGTTAAGTACGATTTAACCAACAGGGAGAGAGATATCGGGTATATAATAGAGAGAAATAGATAGTTAGATTAGAGATAGGGTAGAGACGATAATTGGGGCCATATTACTCTAAGGCACCCCTTTTGATCTCGATCAGGAAGGACATGTTTTTCCTTTACAGCGTCAATATCCGGTTGTTTTTTAGGGGTTAGGGTTAGGGGTTAGGGGTTAGTTTTATAATTTTTTTTAAATCTAAAAGTCGTCTGTTAAAACAACCGGACATTGACAGTGTAAATGAAAAACATGTCCTTTCTTAATCGAGATTAAAAAATGGGTGCCTTATGGTCATATGGTCCGATAATTCTTACTTGTTACACTTCTGGTTACTGATTCTTCATCTAGTTTGTCTAACTTGTCTGGCTGCCATGTTCTTGGGCTGACTTCTTTTCAGGGCTTTCGGCTGGTCATTTTCTCTCTTGTTTTCTTCATGTTGGACTGGACTGGGCTGGACATTGTCTTTAATATTGAATTAACAACAAGACTTTGTGTTCTTACAATAAAACTTTATTTTCTTAGCCCATGATTCCGCCGTGGGTGAGACCGACCCACCAGAGCCAACAATCGCATCTGCACTCCTTCGAAATTGGATCACATCTGACTAACTAAGCTTATTCTCACGCATCTGTAATGGCACGTTCTTAACCGGAAGGTGAAGTTAGGATCAACTAAATGTCACTCTTAATCCCAAATGGGTATGGAAAATTACCCACCTCCACTTTTAAATCTAACAAACTTTATTTAAAATTCTAACTACAGGTACGTTTACAATTTAATGACTGCTCATAAATTGTAACAAAACAGGAAAATGATTCTACTGTAACCTTGTCAGCAATTCAACAGTTATGCTGAAATCATTTCAACAATAACGTTAACCTGCAATGTTTTCAAAATTGAATATTTAATAGCTGATTTTAAGACAGTTTTTTATGCTGAATCCAAAGATCATACTCATTATTTTCTAATCAGATCAAATTTTTAAGATTCAAACTATACTTGAAATGTATAGAACAGTATTATCACTGTTACAAGTAGAGTCCACAGGCTTTTGAATAAGTGTTATTATCATGTACAACTTATTGAGAAAGATCTTAAAAACCAGACCTGAATAAACACAATGAATGGAATTTTTTAATTCATCATAAAATGTTGATCATATATCACTTGATAAACTTTTGGCCTTTTGAAAAAATTCTTTTAATGCAGACCAGTGTTATGGTCTCCGATTATATTCAGTATAAAAATGTACATTCACAATCATTTTAAACAGGTAAGCACCTCTTTATCTCAAACAGATCTATTTACCCCCCACACACACACACAGATTGGACCCTAACAGTTACTACTACTCTGTAATTGTGTATAAATTATTAGTATTTGTTAGGAGTACTTGAAACCATATAATTGTTTACAAACCAATGATGAGGTTAATAATGATGATCATCATCATCATTATCAATTCTTCTTCTTCTTCTTCTTATTTTTTGCAAATCAGAGGCAGAATTAAGACTGCCCAGACAACAGCATTGTTGAGATCGGCTAGAATATTCAGGAGAGTGCTGGAGACCTGAGGAGACTTGTTGTCACTCAAAGTCCAGTGAAAGACCATCAACTAACGCTGGTGTAAAAAACTCTCAAGGAGTGAAATAACAATAATAACAATAATAATAATGATAATAATAATAATTATGAGAGTTTTTCATGCCAGCGTTAGCTGATGGTATTTCACTGGAGTCCGAGTGACAATAAGTCTCCTCAGGTCTCCAGGACTCTTCTGAGTATTCTGGTCAATTGCAGCAATGCAGTGGTCTGGATGGTCTCAATTCTTCCTCTGATTTCCAGTTCCTCCAGTCTTTTTTCCAAGCTTTTTGGGACCATTCCAAGTACACCAACTACAATTGGTATCACTTTCACCCTCATATTCCACAGCTTTTTCAATTCTCTGGCAAGATCCAGGTATTTTTCCATCTTTTCATATCATCATTAGATAGGAATAGTTTCTTGAAACAATGGTGTATCAATTATTAGATAAGATTACTTGAAACCATATAACTATGTGCAAATTATTTGTATTAAAATTCAGCCTTAAATAACCCATAAGGGGTTGATATACCATTAAATAAATAAACCAAACCAAAAACCAAATCTTTTATTCAACAAATTAGACTTGTATTCAAATTGTTATAAAGATTTTTATTTGATTTTGTCAAAACTTTGAGCACCTTTTTGATCTCCATGTTTCTAACATGTGGGCATGCCTACAAAGTCAGAAAACAGCATAGCTCACATGACTTTCGGAAACATTTTTTCACACTCAGAGTTGCTGAGGCATGGAATAAACTGCTTGCGTCTGTTGTAGGCTGCCGAAACACTGCATCTTTCAAAGCCTCCATGCTTCCTGTAATCCGCCAACACTATACCTGATACCCCCCTCCACACATACATGCATGCATGCTCACACATACATGTATTTTATTAATGTACGCTATTCATGTTCCTAACACTAATACATTATTCTATGTACTAGACATGAACTTTGATGAGTTGTGGTGTACCTGAGCACTGTGTACAATAAATTTCATTATTAAAACATTTTATCGTTTGGCTTCATATTTATGAGAAAGATTTATTCATATCAATCAACCATCAACAACTCCAATAATGATTGGAATTCAAAGGAATATTATGTAATACTAGCAGGACCTGTGGATATACCACAGTATTATAATACTATTATAATATATAATTTAATTATTACGTTTAATATGTTTACTTAAGAGCTATGAAAAAATAGTTCAATATGTAAAAAGTATAATAAGCTTGATTCAACTCTCTCTCATTCTTTTTTTTCCTTCTTTCCTTCATTTCATTATGTTCAATTTCTTTCTTTCTTATTGTATCTTTTCTGTGTAGCATGTCTTTTTTCCTTCCTTTTTTTTCTTTATAATAAAAATAAAAATGGAAGGTTCATTATTTAACTGAGATGATGACACTCATAAGAAATAAGAATATTTTATATTCAAATGCTTGAATGAAAGATGTTTATCTTGAGTTTTTTTTTTTTTATTTCTTTCCTTTTTTTGATATTTTCATTATGTTCAATTGAAACAGATTTGTATTATCACTTCACACGCTCACCCTTCTCTCTATCTTTCCCCTACACTTCTTCTTCCTTTGTTTCTTACTATATTTGTCTGTGTAGCATTCCTATTACTTCCCTTTCTTTCTTTCTAATAAAAATGGAATGGTCCATTATTTAGCTGACATGACTCATAAGAAATAAGAATTCAGCAGATAAGCAACACCAGTTAATCAGGATTTATGTTTTGCATTTCATCTTGAAAGATATGGACGGTCTCATTTTTAACTGGAGGGGGTTGCAAGATGATAACGGTCATACTTTTAAGGAACACGAGTATTAAGTTATTAGAGAAAAACTGGTAAGTATACTTATGCAGTGATGCTGATAGCTTTTTAATTTAGTGCGTCCTGGGATGCAAATATTTGCTTTAAATGAATCATCGGGAAAATTTATGGGTCCCAACTAAAGCCGTCTAACTCCTACCTTGTAACCTATCCTGTGTAATTCATTTATAAGAAACTATTCAAATGTATGGACCATATGACCTTAAGGTACCCCTTTTTGATCTCAATTAAGAAAGGACATTTTTTCATTTACACTGTCAATATCCGGTTGTTTTAACAGACGATTTTGAAATTTTTTTTTTTAAATTATAAAACTAAACCCTAACCCCTAACCCTAATCTTAACCCCTAACAAACAACTGGTTATTGACAGTGTAAATGAAAAACATGTCCTTTCTTAATCGAGATCAAAAAGGGGTGCATTAAGGTCATATGGTCCAAATGTATTTACAGTTAGCTTGAAATGGCTTGAAATGGTGAGGGAAGAAAATAAAACACTGGGACGCATGGATATGATTTTAATGCACCCTTTTAGATTTTTGTGCATCAGGGACGCAGGACGCATACCTATCAGCATCTCTGCTTATGCATTGGCTTTTTTCTTTTTCTTTTTCTTCTCATCTGGGTGTCTAGTTCTTCACTGCCTGGTTCTGACTGACACTTTTTAAAAGATTTTTGGATGTTTTATGTCTGTAAGATCAGGATCAAGGAGGACTTCTAAATTTACACTCAAAAAATTGTCTGCGAATACAACACTCTTGTAGGGTTAAAAAATAATTTTTGGAAACAGAAATGGGTCTGTATCTATTCTATCCCCATTTATTATTTTTTAACAAATTTTTTTTTGGTACTTTTCGCGGAGAAATGTCCCGGCCTCCTGTCTCAAAATTCGCTAGCCGGTGGCTGCTGAAAAAAACCACCAGGTACGACTGAAGTCCATAACCGAAGTGGTTTCACTTGAAAAAAAACTAGGGTTAGGGTTAGGGTTAGGGTTTAGGGTTAGGGTAGGGGTTACCCTACCCTAACCCTGTATACAGGGTGACCCAGAAAAAACAGAACCCAGAAATTTAGTAATAAAATTATTAATTTTAACTAGGTGGGGGTTTAGGGTTAGGGTTAGGGTTAGGGGTTAGGGTTGGGTTTTCGGGAAAAAACGCCTTAAGTTGGTTGTTTTTTTGTTGTTTTTTTTGCAAGTGACACTGCTTTGGCTACGGACTTCAATTATAGTTGGTGTTTTTTTTCAGCAGCCACCGCCTAGGGATTTTTGAGGCAGGAGGCCGGGACGGTTCTCCATGAAGAGTACCTTTTTTTCTATTCTTATCTTTTATTTTATTTATCAAAAATAAAAATAAAATAAAATAATAGAATAATAAATTTTTGTAATAATTTTTGTAACACAGTGTGTTAAGAACACCCTCTGATTAGTTAGAAAATATTTTATGGGCAAAGGAAAAATTTAGGATTCTTGCTTTCTCTATTTTTTAAAACGAATTTGCAAATCTTTTGAGCCCTTAAAAAATTTAATAAAGGATTTTCAAACATTCATTATCAGGAGTGTACATTTTAAAGAAGTTTATCTATATTTATATCTATATCATGGTGTAAGGGTTAGTGTCGTAGGAAATGGACTCATTGACCCGAGTTCAATTCCTGGACGAAGCTGTTTGCATTTCACATAGCGCTAATACTGTTGGGAAAGGTAGCCATCTTATGGTTAAATAGCAAGGCAGACTGGGCTCTTTAACCATGGCTAGGTAACCAGTCTAGGAAAAGGAAAACTCTGAATTCAAACCTGTTAAACTCCGCTTAAGAAATTGACCTTGTGTCGCATCCTGCTCATGTGGAGGGTTGGTAAATATATATATCTAAAATATAAAAAAATTGAAAGTTGTTTTTTCTTTTCATTTCTTTTTTTTTTTTTTTTTTTTCTTTTTTTTTTTTAATCTTCTTTTTGAAACCATTTTTTGAAACCTTATTTTAAAATTAATCCTAATAAAAATATCCTTTTGAAGGTTTAGGGATCTTGCATCAAAATACTCACTGGACTTTCCTTTTCATTTTGTGCCTTTGATTAAAACGAGTTCCACACGATAGAAATTTAAAAAAAGAAAGAAAAAAAAAGAAGAAAAGATTATCAGTTATTAAAATGAAGTTTGAATTCTAAACACTGATAGATGATCAAAAATTTAAGGATGCAACACTCCCCGCCCAAACATAGTTAGGACCCAAATCTTTTAGAAACAAAATTCGTAATGATTTGAGCCACAACGCCCACCCCCAAAATGTGCTGCATGGAGTGCGTAAACGGCTTCTGCAGTCAGATACTTAGCAAGAAGAAGTGTATGTATATTATATATATATAATTTTATAGATTGTTTTTTCTTAGTGTTATTTATTTAATGTTAGAAGCAGCAGGAGCAGCTGTGAGCTTAGCACGCCCCCCCCCGTCATCTCTTTCTCTACCCCACCACACTCTCTATATCTCTTTTGCATCATTCTCTCTCTCTCTCTCTTTCTCTCTCTCTATCTATTTCTCTTCCTCACTCTTTATCCCTAACTGTGACGTTACGAACGAAAATCTCTTGTAACATTCAGTATTGCTTAAAAAGCCATGTCAACCTCTGCCGCTTCAAGTTCAACTCTGCGGTAAGCTGACTTTTTTTTTTTTTTACTCACTCACTCATACACATACAAACACAGACGTGTGTATATACAAACACACTTTTATTTTTTTATGTAAAAAAAAAAAAAAAAAAAAAGACTCTATAACACCTGTAATCATTCGTGTTTGATTTACAGCCTCAAATCATTGAAACCTGTTAGAATTGTTTTTAATTTAAACATAAATTTAAGAAGATTGTAATTGAATTTCAATTTTTTGGTCAACTTTCATAATACAATGTTGAATTGCATTAGTTAGTTTTTTTTTCCTTTCTCTTTTTCAATTTCCATGCATGGACCTGCTTATTTATTTGGGTTATTTATTTATTTTTGTTTAACCCTTGACAAATGAAAAGTAAATGATACCCCTTTCTATTTCCTAACCTTCATTTAGTCTTCTCTTTTTCTTGTTGGTTTTACTCTTACAGAATTTATTATTCTTTCCTGTTTTATTGACTTAATGACAATTTGGCAATTATAATCAAATGCTAACAATAGCAACACGTCATGAAATTATGACGAAATGATGGCCTTTCCTTCTTGTTTACTAGGGGGGGGGTGTTTTGTTTTTTTAAATTGATTGTCAATTTTTGTTGTTTCAAAAGAAAAAGGGGATCTTTTATTGTATTTATTTTGTTTAAAGAAGAAAAAAAAAATAGACGTCACTTTAATTCATTGCTAGATATTACCAAAACAAACATCTATTATTAAACAAGTGATGAGCCTGGAACTAGTAATTATTTTTATTTTAAAGTGTCCCTGTAAATATAGATATACATTATATCTATATTAACAGGGACTAATAGAATGAATGAGATGTTTTTATTTTATTTTAATGAACTGAACTTAAAACAATTTTCTATTCACTGTCTGTTGTATTAATTTAAGTTTTAAGTTGTTAATACAACAACCTGTTAATTAGAGATTATCATTAATAGTTAAGTTAATGTCATTATTGTTAGTATTATTTGTATTTATTCTCTTTTAGAAATATTTCTACTGTTAACACCCAATTAATTATTAATTTATTTCATTCGACTAACTAACATCCATTCAATTAATTTCATTCATTCGTTTTTTTTTGTTTTTTTTTACGTGCTTGTTAAAAAAAAAAAAGAAATTTAAATAATTATTTATTCGTACAACTTATTGATTCTACATAGATTTCGTTATTCATACAGTTAAATCATTCAATAATACTGTTTGTTTTTTTTTCTTTTCTTTACGCACCCCTCCTTCAGCGCGATGTTATCAGTTAAATTCGTCAACAGAAGAGACACGTCCTCACCCCCACCCCCAAACTGCCTTGTGTGCTGATGATAAATAAACCACCTTTTCTACCATTATTAGCATTACTAGTGTTGTCAAATACCTTTACATTTCTTGAAAGTGAAACTAACGTGTACAGTCAGTGTGCTTGTACATTGTACACAACACCCGTTATTGATTTTACTTTTTCTGAATTTAGAATTATTATCCTCCTCTTCATCGTCGGTCATTTATTCGTACCTTTTAAAACCTATTTTCTCTACCTTTTTTTATTAGCATTGAGGACAAATAAACTTTAAACGACTTCATTCATTCATTTATTCATTCATTCATTAGCTTCCTTGTTGTATTCATAGCATATTGAATAAAATCACTTATTTTATTGAAAAAAAAAATGCGTTTCAAAACTTTAAACCTTTAGTAAGTAATAAAACGAAGAAACATCTTTAAAAGTACCCTAAACCTAAACTTACTATGAAATATTTAAAGCGGGAAAAATACCTTGTTTAGAGAAAACGCGGTATTTTAATGCTATTTTAAAGTTTTTCAATAAGTGTTTATACACAATAAAATACTTAGGATTAAAAAGGTACACGAAATTTATTTGAACTCCCAGTCATCAACACACTCACACCATAGACGCTAAAAAGTATAATCAATCGTAGTAGATTAAAAATGCCGATGGGATAGATTTCAGTCAATGTATTAATTTCGTTATGATACGATACCGAAATTATTTTTTTTCAAATCTGTATAATCGATAATGTTTTCGATAAATTCCGTGTTGCTATTATATTTCCTAAGCTTTTCTTAGTCTGGCACACAATTCTCCTCTGTCTGCTTACATACTACTTAGCTTATATGTGGTACAAGGCCAGAAGTATGGGGCACACAGTGAGAATCGAACTCACTAACAATGGTCTGCTAATCTAGCTTGCTAACCATTACACCACATGAAGGGTGCCTGTCTGCTTACAATATAGTATACCTTGTGTTATTCCTTTTATAACGGAATAAATAGGTAAATATTATGTGTTACTGTTCTAGATGGAAAAGCACTCCTCCAGTGATATTTTAATTTCATTCACAGAATTCAGTATCTGAACTAAAATTTTACTTGCTATCGTAGCATATTGTCGATAAGTCATCAAATCCTTATCTAAAATTACTTGAAGAGTCCAGATTTAATTTTTTTTGCCTTACCGCGCTTTGAATCTGGACTAAATTGGTTGATACAAGTCTCTCCTCAACGCGCTAAACAAATATTTTCACAACAGAAACTTTGGTCAGTCACAGAGCCAAAAAGGAAAGAAAGAAAGAAAAAGTACACTCTTTGAAAAACTGGAGATAAAGGTAGGGCGTGCCCGCGTAGAAGATCAGCATTCGAAACTCCGGTTCTAATACAGGCTACAACTGCCACAGGTGGGAAATACCTCTCTGCAAATCCATCAAGCGAGTGGCCTCTGTTTTACATTGTATGTAGGTAAGGGGTATTTATTTGTTCTTCATCTTTCTAGGAATGTAAAAATTAGGGACCGGAAATTTTTTTCTTCAAATGACCAAATGTCACCTCCCTCCATACACACATTCTGAATTGATTAAAAAAACCTTTTTTATTTTAAAGTTTTTTTTTTATTTTTAGATAAGCGATTCATTATAAAAATTTAGTCCTCAATGAATAAAATAGTGAAAATTTCATTAAATCCAGACAATTCCTTGATTTATGGTAATAGTTTGAAAATTAAAAAATTTAAATTTTTTATTACCTCCCCTTACGGAGAGTACCCATCCCCAATCATATGCTTTGCTTTTTTTAAATTTTTATTTTAAAAAATTTATTCGTTTTTTTTTTTCATTAGATTGAGGAATTTTATGTTTTCTTGTTTTATTTTACCGGGAGTGAGACGTAGCATTTTTTGTTTTTGTTTTAATTTTTTCTCAAAAAATTATTCTAATCACTGTATTCGACCTGTTCACTCACACATGCTTGAATAATGTTTTCACAGAGGTTAACTTATGGGGTATAGGATTTTATATGGGATTAGACTTTTAGTCGTTATTTGGTGTCTTTGCTGGTTGTTTGATAATGATAATGAAATTTATTGTGTACAGTGCTCAGGTGTATCACAACTCATCAAAGTCTCATGTCAAGTACACAGAATAATGTATTAGTGTCAGGAACATGAACAGTTTACAGTAGTAATATGCATGTATGTGTGTGCGTGTGTATGTGTGGAGAGTGGCATCAGATATAGTGTTGGCGGACTACAGGAAGCATGGAGGCTTTGAAAGACTCAGTGCTTTAGCAGCCTACAACAGACGCGGGCAGTTTATTCCATGTCTCCGCAACTCTTTTAAACCCCATTAAATGTGGGTCTTCCTTCTGGGTTGTCAGGCTGAAAATAAATTAAAGGAAGGGAAAAGAAGAGACAAAGACAAAAGATACTTTCACGGTTCAGACTTTATTTCTTGGTTCATAGTTATTTCATGGAAAGGAAATGTTCTCCTGAGCCAGCCAAAAGCATCTGTCCCCAGTCAAGGTTTGTGTTCGAATGGTCAAGGTTTCATTTTGGTGGTAGGAAGTGGCTTTTTCTCTGTGCATGCCCAGGGAGTGAGACGTGAGTGTTTGCTGAGGGCTCCTAGGAGATTGCTATTTATTGTTTGTTTTTTTTTTGTAAATTTTATTTTAATCCACACAAACTTCTCAGGCTTTTGTTACTGTAGGGCTAAGGAATCTTAATTTCTTTTTTAGGAGTCATCATCCCTACAGGTTTGACACAAGGTTGAGTTTAATGTGAGGTTGCATCTACGAACAGCTGGTGGTGCCAAATATAGCCCAGCTCTATGGGCATTCCCCCTTTTCAAGGTGCCTCTAGCATCATGGTCCACTATCTTTTAGTGCAATGGTGTAGGTACTACTTAGGGAGGTGACCCTTGAAGCTGGGCCAGATATTATTCCCAGACACTCAGGACAGAAGTGGGTGTTGAAAATATAAAATCTTTGCTTTTATTTATTTATATTTGTAGAAAACCGTGCATCTGTTTATACATTTCATTCGTGATGATAAAACACATATTTAAAAACTTTTCAGAATTTTTTTGTTTTTTTTACTTGTAGGACCTGTGGATATACCACAATATAATCATTTAATTATTACAATGTTTGATATGTTTACTTAAGAGCTGTTGCTAAATACTTCAATATGTAAAAAGTCTAATAATCTTGATTTAACTCTCTCTCACACTCTTTTTCTTTCTTTTTTCTTTCTTTCCTTCTTTTCATCTTTTCATTATGTTCGATTGAAACAGATTAGCATTATTGTATCTGCATGCTCAAACCCCTCTCTCTATCTTTCTCTGACTCTCTTTCTTTTTTTCTTTCTTTCTTTTTTATTATATTTTTCTGTGTAGCATTCCTTTCTATTCCCTTTCTTTCTTTATAATAAAAACTGAATGGTCCATTATTTAGCTGAGGTGACGATACTCATAAGAAATGATAATGATTATCGGCGGATAACCAACACCAGATAATCAGGACTTTACATTTTTGCATTTCATCTTGGTTGATTTGGACAGTCTCATTTTTAACCAGAGGGTGTTGCAAGATGATAACCGTTGTACTTTTAAGGAACACTAGTATTAATATTGTTTTTCTTTTAATTTAAAATTTGTGCAAAATTTGAAACAAGCCATACAAATTCACTAACACTTTATGTATACCAACAGTAACCCTTTGCAGACCCCACCCCTAAAAAAAAGTGTTTTTTGGGTATAACACTAAACTGCATCTGGTGAGGCTCCAGTTCTGTAGCTTTGGAGAGTGTTGAAAATTGTCCACCAGCTTCTTCTTTTTCTTCCTCTTCTTCTTTTTCTTCCTCTTCTTCTTTTTCCTCTTCTTTCACATCCTCTTCTGTTCTCTCGACACTGTTACTGAAATACAAAAATGCAGTGTGTCGTTCAGGCCAAAATAGGTCGCTTTTATAGTCAAATAAAAGTTGCAATGCACTATGGGTAGTCACCCATAATTCCTCGCAACCTCTATAAAAAGTCTATTCTGTCCCTCCAACTTCTTGACACTTCTTACTCAGAGTGGGCATAATGGCGTACCACATTCCTTCTTCCCCCAACCACATTCCTTTCCTTGCCAGGGACAGTTTCGCAGGCCAGGCATCTAGGACGCTTTGAGTCAGCTAAGTTCAACTTGTTACTACAAATGTAAAGTCAACTCTTTCAGTTCCATTAGCCCCAAGGCACCTGTGGTTGTGTCTCTCATATTATCTTTGTTTGGACTTATTTCTGTAATGGGCATAACCGATCCCTCCCAACGTAAGTGGCAAAGAATTGCATGTGCCAGGCATGAAAGCCTCAAACGGCAAGAGGTGTAATTTACATAACAGCTAGTCGAACTGTAATAAAAGCAGGCAATTGTTCACACTGAGTCAGAACGAGCCAGGCGGTGGGAAGATAGACAGTGTCGACGATGGAGAAAATAGTGTATATTGTTTGTTTACCCAAGGATTTTAACCAGCGAGTTCAAGAATTTGAGAAAGAAACAGAGTTTGTACCCCATTAGAAGATTGTCCCAAATTTTTGTGGGTTGGCTTTTTTTCAACTTTGTACTTGTGAGTAGCACTTTCTTACTTCAGTACTTATCTTTCTGTAGTCTGTAGTTTATACTTCATCTGTAGCTTAACTGGTATTTATTCATCGGAGTAGTAGTTCTAATTTCTTCATTACTTGATTTTTGTAGCTATCAAAGTAGTTCTTCTATCAGTCTGGTTCTTACTTCTTGGCTGTCTCTGGTTGGTTCCTTCTAAGATGCTCTTAAGGTGCTTAGTGTTGTTAGTTTGTTTTTGATTAAACAACATAAAACAGTTTTGTGAATTTGCATTTTATTAATTATTCTTAACCACACGTGGGAGCAGAGCAACCCATTTTCATCATTCAACAGCCTAGCTCAACCTGTCTTTACATCATGATGACTAGCAGCAGACTGACTCTTCCCGTGGTTCAAACTCCGAACTGGAGGAGAAGGGTCAAACTAAGGTTATTAAATATCAATCAAATCTAACAGTCCAGATTTGTTTTTGATTAAACAACATAAAGCAGTTCTGTGAATTCATATTTTATTAATTATTCTTAACCAGTGGACCATAACCATGCATGGGAGCCTACTTACCTGTGTCTTTACATCATAACTAGCAGCAGACTGCCTAAACTAAAAGTCTTTCTCACACTTTGCCTCGCAACAGGAAGTGGAGATCAAAATGAAGTTACGACCCATCAACCAATCTCCCTGCTCCAATGGCCAGGTCTGAATTCAAATAATATTTGAATTCAAATCTATTTTCTACACTAACCGTCCAAAACCGACAGTTCGCCCATCAATATGTAACAGTTTCAGTTGGTATGCATAAAGTGTTCAGTAGTGAATTAATTGTTTGTTCAAATTGACTATTTCTTTGGTTGTTTAGTAATGGGTTCCTTTTCAATCCTCATTAAACTCTCAACACATACCACAGTATATAGGCCTGTCAGCTGGGGCTTTAGAATACGCCGACTGCATCTCTGCAGAGGGGTAAAATCTTTCTAATGGGGCCACCTGTTGGCCATGCAAGGCAACCTGTGATACTTAAGGATGGGACCCTGGTGGCCTGAGCAGTCCATGACACGCTGATCAAAGTGGCTGTATAGGTACTAACGGGTACTACCACTCCGGGTCAGTGGATCTGAGAGTAATGGTGAAGAAGAGCTCTAGAATTGGAACCTCACAATCAGATAGAGTTTAACGTCATACCCAGGACATTAAGACCCTCAGTCAGCACCTTCTCGCACATATATGATAAAAAGGTTAGGGCTTGCCATAAGGACAATAGTGTTGAAACAATCATATATGTGCTAGGGCTTGATGTAACCAGCTGATTGATTGGAGGGGACTTCTCCAACCGACTGTCTAGCCTAAGTAAGGGCCAAAGTGGAATGTTGCATGTCTTTGACTGCTCAGCTACCAGGATTATCTGTTAGGACTGGACAGCTGTTTTGACCACATTAGGTCTCATTAGCAGTGTATACCACAATCTCTGCCACTTGAGATTGAACCAGCAACCACAGAATGCAGAGCTGAAACTCTACCTCTTAGCCACTATACTACCATGTATGGGTCACCATTTTTTTAACCAAAAATTCCACACACAGGGATCGCCAAATCAACTAGTCATGGTAATCGTGCAGCCACCTAACCTTAATTTGTCTTGTCACCCATCACGTGGCAGTACAGAGGACAAGGTCACCTCTAGGGCCAGATCTTCCCAAGTCGGTGGTCCGTATCTGCATGACCCAAAAACTCATAGGCAAGGAAATATAGAATTTGTAGATAGAGGAATTATATATTGATTAAATTAAATTACCATAAGAAAACTTAGCTAACACCATGTGTGACATGAGGAACACTGTGGTCATTGACTTGTTCTCAAATTGCAGAGATTGTAGTATACACGACTGATGAGACCTAATAAAGTTGAAACAGATGTCAATTTGTTCTACATGTCGCATACAGTGTTTGCCAAATTTTCTGGTTATGGTAATGTTATATATATATATATATATATATATATATATATAACATTACCCGCCTAATTAATTAATTAATAATTAATTAACTTTCAAAGTTAGGTATGACTTCAATTAGGCACATATTCTCCCAAAAATATATATATATATATTTACCAACTCCTCCACATGAGCAGGAATGTGACACAAGGTCAATCAATTTCTTAAGTGGAGTTTAACAGGTTTGAATTCAGTTTTCCTTCTCCTAGATTGGTTACCTAGTCATGGTTAAAGAGCCCAGTCTGCCCTGCTATTTACATAGCTGGAGGGAGACTTGGATTCATACCTTTCTCATGGGCATTAGCGCCATGTGAAATGCCAACAGCTTCATCCAGGAATTGAACTCAGGTCGACAAGTCCGTTTCTGACTCTAACCATTAGACCATGTGGTAATGTTATATAGTCTCTTCTTTGGATGGTCAATCGTTACTTCTTGTCTTTTGCTATGTCGTCTTGACGAGACTCTACACTGTTTCAAGCTTTTACTGGGGAGATGTGTACATAACTTTATTATTTTGACTATTTTCCCTATACATACATCACCCATGCAGTGATGCTGATAGCTTTTTGATTTAGTGCATCCTAGGACGCAGATATTTGCTTTAAATGAGTCCACGGAAAATTTATGGGTCCCAACTAAAGCCATCTAACTCCTACCTTGTAACCTATCCTGTGAAATTCATTTCTAAGAAACTATTGAAATGTATTTACAGTTAGCTTGAAATGGTGAGGGAAGAAAAAAAGAAAAACACTGGGATGCATGGATATGATTTTACTGTGTCCTTTTATATTTTTGTGCATCAGGGACGCATGACATGTACCTATCAGCATCTCTGCCACAAATTCCAGAGAATCAGAGGTGGAAATTGGACAACCACACTCTTAGAGGGTTCTCTACGGACTACCATGTATACTTGCAGATGGGTTACCATTTTTTTAACCAAAATTTCCAGCAAAATCAGTGGTGCAACTTATCCATTCAATATAAATATAAAACTTTATTATTAAGTATTGAAGTCAGTAAGTCTACTGTTAGTTTGAATAACAGCAGCTAAGTACAACTTAAGCAGTGTCCAAGACAGTTGGTATATATAGAAATCAAGAATGACCCATTCATGGATTTGGTGATTCCATTCCTTGATTTTTGATTGGCTGCTTGACTGCTTGATTTGAATGACATTGTGAAGTCTTATATATATCCTGTCATTCTGCAGTAGACTTTGTAACTATTCGGGTTCACATGGAAGTTTTTGGCCAATATTCTTCTTGTCAAGCTTTTGTCCTCTTCCATAGTTGCCAAAAGTGCTTGGTCATTGAAATTTGATAGTTACCCTCTTCTTTCTTCATCTGTGAGGTTTGTATCACCCCACTCCAACCCGTCCTTCGGGTCGGAGGTCCGGTGTGCTTTGGCCACTGGATCGGTGTGTTTGAATTAATAGTGTCGATCCCTCCAGGCAATATCTGCCCATTTGGGGGCAGGGCTGGGTTTATTGCCCAGCGCCTGAGGCGCCCCCTTGAGGGAAATGCCGATGGGATTGACGCAATTTTTGTTATCTCCCACCCATTAGCTTTGGCTTGTGGGAGGGCCCACGTTAAAACGGAGCCTTGTGCCCAGTCCATACAGGTGGGGTATGCGACAAATAAATCACCCGATTTGAAATTCCTGAACCATCTTTCAATTTGGCTCTTGTTGATTGTTCCTTCACCAAAAAGTTCATTGCGATCACAAAATGACTGTGTCACATTCCAACCTTTCTCAAAAGTGGTAGAACATGATATGATGAATGTGGATATGATTTTTTTCAATATGCATTCTGAAAAGAGAGGATTATTTTTATGAAGCAAATTAAACAAATCACTAATTGTTATTGTAGTGAGATAGCCAATGGCGTGTTATCTCATTTACATATGTGTATTACTGCAGGACATATATAGAGACACTTTAGGGGACTAAAAAGGTTAGCTACGAGAAGCTGAACCCAGTGCTAAGATTAAGCACGAATAATACTACTGCAACAAGGAACACAAAACCACACCTCACAACACATGGCGTCGTCGATAGGCATACTTGCAAGTTTAGAGCAGCCTGATTATGTTGAGATGTGGATAAAATGTTTTTCAGCCTTTGCAAGAAGCAAAAAATTACAAGACAAAAAGAACATTGGAGGACAAAATGAGATTACAGACTTATTTTTAGCGTCCGCTGGATGTGAAGCAAACATGAAAGTAGCTGTTATGGCGTATCCAAAAGATTTGGAGGATCTCACCTTTGAAGAAATTGCACACATCATAAAGAACAATGTAAGACCTAAGAAAAAACTGGTTATTGCTGAGAGGACTAAATTCCTTTCTACGATGCAAAATCCCAACGAACCAGCAAGGAATTACATTCAGAGACTAAAAAAGGCCGCGAGATTCTGTGAATTTCAACAGCTTGGAACAGGAGATTTTACCATCGAAGAAGAATTAATCCAGTTACGCTTCATTGAAGGATTGCACGACAGGAATCAAAAAGACGTCTACAGTCAAATAACATGGCATTAGAAACATGCGTGGAATTTGTACAGCAACTAGAAATGATATCCGAATTCAAGGAAGATACTCAAAACAACACAATGGTGTTTCAAATAGAAGAAAATGCAGCAAATAACACTGACGTGTTACAAGTAAAAACAAGGCTAAAGAATTGTAAGTACTGCAATTTTCAACATAATCTTGACAAAAGAACAAATTGTCCTGCTTATGGACAAACCTGTTATGTTTGCAAAAAAAAAAATCATTTTAGTACTGTATGCAGAGTCAAGTCGAAATGGACAAATTCGATAGAAGACGTGTACCAAGTACGGGTGAACAAAAAACAGAAGTTGACAGTAAAATTAAATGAAATACCATTTGAGATGCAAGTCGATACAGGTAGTGACGTGACTATTATTCCAAAGAACTTTTGGCAACATATGGGCAAACCCAAGTTAAAGAGAAGTCACTTGAAATTAAGACAATTTGATGGCTCGTACATCACTGCATTGGGACAATTCGACGCTACGTTTGAGGCTAATAGAAGATTCGAAGTGGTCCCTATAACTGTAGTGGATTGTTTAAAAAATCATGGACTAATAGGCACAGATATTATAAACATAGATACAGACAATTTAATCGACTGCATAGAAAGTAAAAAGCAAAAAATAGGAATCTTGAGAGGTTATAAAGCCACAATACGAGTGAAAGAAAATAGCCCCCCATCATATTACGAATCGCGTAGGATACCTATACATTTGCGACCTTTAGTAAAAAAAGAAATTGGAAGATATGGTAGCAGAAGGAGTGTTAAAAACCAGTATCGGTCGGTGGTAGTAACTGGGCCTCCCCAATTGTTTTACGAAAAAAAGATGGGGATTTAAGAATATGTGGTGATTATAAGATTGTGTGAATCATAAAATCTGTTCAGATTCGTATCCTATTCCTGAGCTTGAAACTGTGTCGCATACATTAACAGCACTAAATATTTTACGAAAATTGATTAAAGGCAGCTTACAATCAAATACAAATTGACGATAAATTTCAAGAAATAACCACTATTAACACACCCCTGCAACAAGGAACACAAAACCACACCTCACAACAGTTATTGTTTTTGTTGAATAAGATTTGTTGAAAAAAAGCCATAATAATCATGCACCAACCCAATATATAATTAACCATTCAATCAGAATTAAATATTTGTTGCTGTTTCTCTGTCTACTTAGCATGCAGTCACAGGTAACCCCCAAGGCCGTCACAGGTAACCCCCAAGGCCGTCACAGGTAACCCCCAAGGCTGGGAAAATTACTGAGCCCAGCTTCAGTGGGTCCAAATTCCAAGCAGTACTTTCCCTATTGCACTAATAAAAGGAAGATCAAAGTTAATCTCTGATGTCTGAGCTGAAGCTATTTTTGGCTTTATTCATTTCTATACTCTGGAGAGTTCTTTAAATAAACATGATCTCATGTCACATCCTACCCCATGGGGATGGAGCAGGTAAATTTATACAATTGAGAGAAGTTTACAGGATATTCTTGCTTCTACTGATTTGAATCTGCCCAGTGTGGTAAGAGTTAATTGTTGTGGAATTTAAAATGCCAAGTTGAAAAAAAATTATGTTTTGAAAATACTTGATTTTAACAGCCTCAAGTCAAAACACTGTTAAACAGGGTTTTGCCTTTTCATGTGTTATTATAATGGAGATTCGGCATCTGTCTATCTGTAACCAAAATTACATCACTGCTTACATCACAATATCCTCAGGAATTGTGTAAGTTTATCAATGAGTATTTAATTTATAGTCTAAATCATTAACACATAAAATAAATCTTATTTATTAACGATGTCTGAGTTAGATTTGCCTCAAAATAACCTATGTTATTAGTGCATTTAAAATACTGCAATGTATCTTATATATCATTAAGAAATAAAGGTTTACATAATATATGGTATGGTTAATTTGCATACTGGTTTTAACAAAACTATTGTTTTATTCTCCAACTTCTTAAAATCAATCCTATGAATAATTTTATATAGAAATCAATTAAAAATATAATTAAAATAATTGTAATCTTTTTATACGCATTGTTATTTAATGTTGTTAGTCTTTCTAATTTATTTCATTACATTAAAACTTAAATACTTACGCCCAGAGGGTGCATATTCTTGCTAGTAACTGTAATTCCTGGTTTGATTTAACTGTAAAAATTATTTCATTTACTATTATTTTACCCATCTATTCTCATTAAGACTGAAATATTTATAATGTAGGCGTGACAAAAATTTTACGTGCTTTTTTTTTTTTTTTTTTTACGTGTTGATTTTATATAGAAACCAATTAAAATATAATTATAATAAATGTAATCTGTTTATATGCATTCTTATTTAATTTTGTTACTCTTTCTAATTTGATATATTAGCTCACATGACTTTCGGAAACATTTTTTCATGCTCAGAGTTGCCGAGGCAGGGAATAAACTGCCTGCATCCATTGTAGGCTACCAAAACACTGCATCTTTCAAAGCCTCCATGCTTCCTGTAATCCACCAGCACTATATCTGATACCCCCCCTCCACACACATATGCATGCACACATACATGTATATTATTACTGTATGCTATTCATGTTCCTGACACTAATACATTATTCTATGTACTAGACATGAGACCTTGATGAGTTGTGGTGCACCTGAGCACTGGACACAATAAATTTCATTATTTCATTATTTTATTACATTAAAATTGAAATACTTATGCTCGTAGGGTGCATATTCTTGCTAGTATTGATGAATAAAGAAAGTCAATATTTTTTTAACTGCATGGTACTGGCTAATTGCCAATGGCATCAAGTATTTTATTTAATGTAAATCGTTATGTTTTGTTTTTGCTTTGTTTTTGTTGTTTTTTTTTTTAGATAATGATAAAACAGATGAAACCCCATTAACCTACTTTATAAACTATATTTACTCTCTTTCTGTTTGGATAAATTATGAAAATTGGTCGTTCGGAATTGTTTTATTTTAAAAAGAAAAAAAATTTGCACATTCCAAATAGACTTTTCTTAAATCTTAGTCGTTGCCAAATTTCCCCCACGGATGTACCAAATTTTCTTGGTATTTTTTTTATCTGTATGAAGGAAGATTTCAAAGTTCACTATCTATTCATCTCAAAAGTCATTTTATTCAAATTAAGTTCTATTATTATTGTAATCTGAGCCGTTCTGCTCAATTATAATGAACTAACCATCAGTTGTTTTACTTTACTTCGGTAGGATCACAGTAATCAGAGAGCCGCTGTGAACAGTTTAAAGTAGGCTAAGAGTTAATGCTGATCGTGATAAATATCATTATTGTTCGGAGAAACACTGAAACTTTACCAATGATCATAAAAGTATAAATAAATTAATTCCTTAAAAAATTACAAAACGAAGAGAAAAAACAAAAACAAAACAAACAAAACAAAACAAAACAAAAAAGAAAGAAAGAAAAATTACAAGTAGACAAGAAAGGAAAAAAACACGATACAAAATGATGGCTTTTACTTGTATGATGGGATATTTCAAAGTTCACTATCTATTCACTTCAGAACTCATTCTATTCAAATAAAATCCTATTATTATTGTAATTGTGTCCTGGGCATGATGATGTTAAACTGCATCTAATGGTTAAGTTCCAATTTTGAGCTCTGGGGACTGTGGAGTACCCCTTTATCATCATTACTCCCAGGCCCACTCTGACTTGGAGTGGTAGTACCTGTTAGGGTCCCATCTATAGGTTGAACAGAAGAAAATGATTTTTTTAAAAATGTGTTTAAAAAAGATGCAGTTTAAAAAAAAAATTAATACCCATCAAGAATGAATAAAACAAAACGTCTTCGGCATAAAATAACCCAACAAGGGTTGACATGCTGTAAAATCCAACCAACAAACCAAAAATTCTAGTAATGAGTTCTTCTGCTCAATTATAATGAATTAACTGTCAGCAGCTTACAGTAGGATTGCAGTGATGGGAGAGCCACTGTGAGTGGTTTAAAGTAGGTAAAGTGTTAAATCATTAATGCTGTAAAGGTTTGCAGAGTTGCAAAAATTAAACTAATAATACAGATAATTTTTAATAAATGCATTTTAATAACTGATAGTAGCAGCTTTTTTTAGTAGAATAAATTAGTGATGCTGATAGCTTTTTGATTTAGTGCGTCCTGGGATGCACATATTTGCTTAGAATGAGTTCCCGGGAAAATTGATGGGTCCCAACTAAAGCAGTCTAATTCCTACCTTGTAACCTATCCTGTGTAATTGGTTTCTAAGAAACTATTGAAATATATTTACAGTTAACTTGAAATGGTGAGGGAAGAATAAAGAAAAACACTGGGATGCATGGATATGATCTTACTGTATCCTTTTAGATTTTTGTGTGTCCAGGACGCAGGACACATACCTATCAGTATCTCTGCTGAATATTATGGCGATATTCATTTTTATTATAAAACAAAATTTTTCTAATTTAACTTCAATAATTCTGATGCAACTCTTAGAGTTGCAGTTTTTGTCATAGGAAATCGTTGTGGTGTAATGGTTAGCAAGCTTGTCTCATAAATCTGTTACTACTGAAAAGTGAGTTCAATCCTTACTAGATGCCTCATACTTATGACCTTGTGTCAAATCCTACCAGTAGGGTGAATAATTTTTTTTTTTTTTTACTCAATCTCTCTGCCACAAGCAGAATGTAACACAAGGTCAATTTTCTAGCGAAGTTTAACAGGTTTGAATTCAGAATGTTTTGTTTGTTTTGTTTTTGTTTTTTCTCTTTGTTTTGTTATGTTTTAAGGAATTAATTTATTTATACTTTTATGATCATTGGTAAAGTTTCAGTGTTTCTCCGAACAATAATGATGTTTATCACGATCAGCATTAACTCTTGGGCAGAAATAAATCTTGATCAAGAAAATAAAAGTCTTGTGAGTTGATTAATTTGCATGACTAAAGAGTTAGTCCAGAAGAAACCCTTAGTTAGAGACAGCAACAAGATGACAAGATGACGACCATAGCAAGAATATAGCCAAAGCAGTAAAGCCAAAATGAAGAACAAATAAGACTCTGTCTCTGTTTCTCGCTCTCTATCACCCGAATCTTCTCTCTCGATTATATACCCGATGATATTCGATGTTGGGTATACAACAAAGTTAGTCTGTAAAACTCTGACTCCAGTTGAATTTGCACTTTATATGCTCCTAGTTTAGACTGTAAAGTTATACAGTGCATATTCCTTATAAACTAGAAGTACTTGTGGATATACCACAGTATGATAATTTAATCATTACAACATTTGATATATTTACTTGAAAGCTACTGCTAAATAGTTCAATATGTAAAATGTATAATAATCTTAATTCAACTCTCTCACTCTTTTTTTTTTTTCTTTTATTTCCTTCTTTTCATTATGTTCAATTGAAACAGATTAGTGTTATCGCTTCCGTGCACTCACCCCTCACTCTACCTTTCCCCTACTCTCTTTCTTTCTTTCTTATTGTATTTTTTCTGTGTAGCATACCCTTTTTCTTCCCTTTATTTATTTATAATAAAAACGGAATTTTTTCGTTAAGGTAACAACACATAAGAAATGATTTGGTGGATAAGCAACACCAGATAATCAGAATTTACATTTTTGCATTTCATCTTGGATAATTTGGATGGTCTCATTTTTAACTAGAGGGTATTGCAAGATTATAACGTTTTTACAATTAAGGAATATGAATATTAATATGTACTCAGATTATAAAAATCATGGGTTTTATATTTATTATGAACTAGAAGCTGCTACCCGGCGTTGCCTAGGTAGAGAGTAAAAAAAGTTAGTTTCACAGATACATTATTATTGAATCGCAAATTGAGTCCTCGCAGGATGCCCCATTAAAATCCCTATGTAAAAAATACCTTGCGTTGATCCAGACACTCTGAAAAGAAAAATTAATGTCTCCTATTTAAAATATCAAATGCAAAAAAGAAAAAGAAAAGAATTCCATGCCTTTACTATTTAAATTCTATTGTTTAATTATCTTCATTACTCAAAAAGCAAGATCTGGTGATAGTGAATGTGTATATATATATTTACTTTGTCATTAATTGTTTTCTTTCCATAGATTCCTCCGGACATACATACAAACTGCCCTTTATATATGTACTAGCAGTGGCTACCCGGCATCGCCTGGGTAGAGGGAGATTTTTCTAAGTTAGTCCCGCAGATCCATTATTACTGAATTGTGAGTTGAATCCTCGTGGGATGCTCCATTTAAATCCCTATGTAAAAAATAGACCTTGCATTGATCCACATACTCTGAAAAGAAATGTTAATGTCTACTACTATCTAAAATATTAAATGAAAAAAAATCCATGCTGTTATCATTTAAATTTTATTTTTTAATTATCTTCACGAATATAAATCAAATCTCTATTATTTTTGCTCAAAAACCAAGCCCTGGTGATATTTAATGTGTATATATATTTACTTTGTTGTTAATTGTTTTATTTTCGAAGTTTCCTCCAGACATACAGATACACACAACTGCCCTTTATATATGTAAAGAAGATAGATAGATTTTTTATATAAAGAGTAGTCGTAGTTGGTGGTGCCAAATATGTCAGTCCATATTTCTGGAAGAATGGATGGATGTTTTTCATAAATTATTGGATTACCAGCCCGGTGTATACTGTATGCTGTGTGGAGGACTTCCCAGGGTCAATGAATGATAGGGATGCTTGGTGAGAGATTGTCATGGGTATCCATACTGCTGGTGTGACATGATGATGATGATGATGATCAGGATCCCATGCTGAGTTGGTATCTACCCAACCCGTTCATCATGGGTAAGATGTGACACAAGGTTGCAAATATAGAGCACCCAGCGACGATCGAACTTGCACTTCAGTAGTAATAGATCTGCTTGTTAACCATTACACCACGATGGGATATCCTATATACCCAACCTTTTTGCCATAAGTAGGATATGACACAGTTGCAAGTAATTCCATGTCAAATCATCTGAGCCATGTCACTCACCCCCTTCAGTTTTTCTGAAATTTTGTCCTGGTGTGGATTATGTTAAAGTTAGACAATCCCCAAAATTTGAGCTTCCAATGCCAAAAATTGACAGTTATGTTGATTTTTTTTTTTTAGCTCTGCAAATTTGGGTGGTGGGGTTGCAAAAAACTTTTTGTTTTGCGAAACTTTTTGTAATCTATTTTTGTCTGTAAAATTATTCTAGAGCTTCCCTACTCCTAAAAAATGGTTTATAAAAGCATTTTGGCCCAAGGAATCCAAAATGCTATCAAAAAAATCTTAAAGTTAACGAATTTTAAGTTATTAATGATTTCTGATTTGCAAAATTCTAACTGATGTTGTAGCTTTGGTTCTGAGCATAAATTAAACTATCTTTTTGGTACAAATAATGTTCAATATATGTGAAATAATAATAGAAAAAATGTTTTTATCACATTGGGATATTTATTTTGCTATGAAAAAATCAGAAATCCTCAATTATTTAAAATTGGTTGACTTTAATACTTTTTTGATAACATTTTTAGATTCCTTGGGCAAAAATACTTTTAAAAAACAATTTTTAGTAGTAGGGAAGTTCTAGAACTCATTTTACAAACAAAAATAGATTACAAAAAGTCGCCATTTTTTGCAAACCCCACCAAATTTGGAGAGCTAAAAATTAACATAACTCTGCCAATTTTTGGAATTGGAAGCTCAAATTTTGGGGATTATCTAACATTAACATAGCCCACACATGGGAAAAAAATCAGAAAAATTGAAGGGTATGGGTGACAATTTCACTTTTTGTCTGGATGATTGAACATAAAATTACCCATACCCTTGGTCTGATAATCAAATAGGTGACAATCACCAAAAGCCGTTAACTCTGTGTCAATACAACCCTAACTTATATATAATCTGAAACAAGAAATCTATTGATCTTTATATTGATCTTTATATGCCATAAAAGAAATCAATATTATTAATTTTTTTTATTATTTATTTCATCTTAATTTCGGTTGTTTTTTTTTTTTTATCATAACAACTCGGACGATCATTCTACCAGAATTGATTGAACAGTCGAATAATGGTATGAATATGTATTACTTAAAACTTCCACTATGGTTGATTGGATTTTACGGCATGTCAACCCTTGTTGGGTTATTTTATGTTGAAGAAATTTTGTTTTATTCATTCTTGATAGGTATTTAACATTTATTCATTCTCAATGGGTACTCAATTTTTTAAAATTTCAAACTCAATTTTTAAAATAAACTCAAGTATAAATCTATTCAGATAAGCAGCCAACTATACTCCCTCCAGCTTTGGGTAAATAGTAGGACAGACTGGGCTCTTTAGCTTTGGATAGGTAACCAGTCTAGGAGAAAGAAAACTGAGTTCATAGCTGTTAAACTCCACCTGAGCAATTGGACGTGTATCACATCCTACTCATGTGAAGTGGTTGGGTAAATATATATTCCAAACACCTTGTAAGCCAATGATGTGCAAATCAGGTTGTGCATAACTGAAATGTTAAACTGCAAAAAGTATTGCAGTTTGAAAAAAATATTGAACATACTTTCTACTCTATTACCACAAGGTGCATTTATATTGGGAATATTGCAGCTTATATATATATATATATATATATATATATGTGTGTGTGGAGAAAAGTAGACAAACACGGGATGTTATGGAAACTGGATGTTTATTGTTGACGATGCAACATTTCGGCCATTTAGACCATCATCAGGACCAAAAGCCCAGTTCTAACTTCAATGAAGGAAATTTTCAGAATGGTGAAAAACAGTAGGTTGTCAGTTGGGGTAGGTGTGGCTGGGGGTGAGGGTGGGTGGTGGATTTTCTTCCCTCTAAATGGAGAGTGTTATTTGGAGATGCAGGTGTTTGGTCAGAATGTTGGGTGATCAGGGATGGGTCAAAAATGAATGAGTGTATGTATGTGTGTTTGGGAGCTGGATTTGTCATTAGTTGTATATGTGTGAGTTTTGTATTTTTAAAAAATCTTTCTGTCCATCTATTTGTCTATTTTATGTAGTAGTATCTATTTTTCTGTGTATTTATTTATATATTTGACTTGGATTTGAATTTGATATATATATATATATATATATATGTATATTTACCAACCCCTCCACATGAGCAGGATGTGACACAAGGTCAATTTCTTAAGCGGAGTTTAACAGGTTTGAATTCAGAGTTTTCCTTCTCCTAGACTGGTTACCTAGCCATGGTTAAAGAGTCCAGTCTGCCCTGCTATTTACCCATAGCTGAAGGGAGAATTGGATTCGTACCTTTCCCAAGGGTATTAGCACCATGTGATTTGCCAACAGCTTCGTCCAGGAATTGAACTCGCATTGACAAGTCCATTTCCTATGATTCTAACCATTAGACCATGCTCATCCATGTGAATATTGCAGCTTATATGGGTTTTTGATTGTGTTATATACCCCTTTACATATCTGATATATAAATAGGGAAGAGAGTGGAGATGATGCAGATGAGTTCATATGTGGTTCTGTTTTGGCGGTGGCCATATTCTTGGCTGCTTTCTTCCTTCTGCTGGGCTGGGTTGTTTCTGCTCATTTCTTTGTTTCTAATAATGAAGCAAGACTTGATTATTTTGCAAGACATCTTTATTAAAAGCCCAAAAGGGATTTTTAACTGCGTGGTGAGAAGGTGGCATCTTGGGAGCAGACAATTCTCGTGTTTGCTCCTTTCAACTATTGGCTAAAATCTAACTATTCTCAGTCAGTTCCTTCTCTTCTCATGCTTTTCCTTTTAGCCAGTCAGAAATCGGCACCCAACTCAACAAAAGGTGAACTGCCATCAATAACTTTTACAATGGTTAATCGTAAATTTCCATATACCATATTGTTATTTATATCTTAGTACACTTACAGTCATAATTCGTAGGCAACCCACAAATTATGTAACAATTGTTTTAGGGTCTAGATCAGTGCTTCCCTAACTTTTGAAAGTTGCAGACCAGTTGACTTTTTTTTTTTTTTTTTTCTTCTTATTTTTCTTCTTTTTTTTTTTTTTTACATCGATTCAGGGATCGATGTATAAAATTAAAGAATTTCTCTGAATATTTGAGATGAGGCTTGATGATTAATATTATCTGCGTTATTTGGACTATTGTCCTCATCTTCATTGTTATCTGTACAACGTTTCAGCCGATATGTCCTCCGGCCTTCTTCAGGTATTTCTTGTTGGACTCGGGAACCTTCTTTTCGGACTTGGGAACCTTCTTGTCGTAATTGGGAGCCATCGCGGAACTTTGAGTCCGAGACGGTTCCCGATTCTGACAAGAAATACCTGAAGAAGACCGGAGGGCATATCGGCCAAAAAAGGTTATACAGATAGCAATGAAGATGAGGACAATAGTCCGAATAACACAGATAATACTAAAATTAAAGAATTTGTTAAACTTTGAACAAAAAAGTATTTATGCAGGCATGTTAAAATTAGCTTTATTTAATACAGAAATCTTCCATCATTATAAACTACCCCCCCCCCAAGTGAGGCTGCTTCTTATTTGTCAAGTCTTGGTTGAATAGAAGAGAATGCCACGTGCAATGGTTCTTGAATATCCAAATTGGTCCTGTACTTTGTTTTATCACACTCATTGTTGAAAAAGCTGCCTCTCATAGGTATGTTGATGGAAATTGAAGAAGCATATTGAGAGCAGTTTCAGTCAGTTGATATTTTTAGAAATATATTTCCAATTTTAGTTAATATGTATGGTTGCCATTGTTAAGTTTCTGACCGCCATCCTTGGCCAGTTGAAAAGGACTTAAAGTAAGTAAGTCCTGAACTATAGAATCCTTTGGTAAGTGAATAAGTCCTAAGTTTTGGAATCCTACGTAGTATCCAGTGATATAATCCTATGTTCCATTGTCCATGAAGGTTCAAAGCAGTGTGTGTAGGTATGACCAGAACAGTCAGTATAAGTAACAATATCAGCAGCAGAGCACTGCCAGTGGTTGGCCAATAGGTTGGTCACATGGTTATTGGTGAGTCTATAAGTAAGAGTAGACATTTACCACATGCCTTTTATCCAAAAATTCTCAACAGCCATAATTCAAAATTATTAAAAAATTTTAAAATCATGTGTGACACCCACAGACCAGCAGTTAGTACTCCATGGACTGGCACCCACAGACCGGCAAACCAGCTATGTGAAACACTGGTCTAGATTTTATGTACACATATAACCATTTGTTACCCTTGTAGTGTTGGATAAAACATACAATATTTTTCATACTATAATCTGGTTGAGGCTATAATGGTTCAAGCCAATCAATTTTATGGTTGCCAGGAGCCCCCAAGAGTGGTTGATTGTTGTAGTATCCATCTGGAATTATATTGCAGATGGACGTTTACCCCAAAGAGACTGGTGGAAGTGAACACTGCCTATTGTATAATTGTTATAATAAATATTAGTATTAGATCTGCCATCTTGTGGTTTCCTCATGTTGTTATCAGGTGAGTTGTAAGAGTTGATCACTAGTTATCTTTGAGACGAATAGAAGATATTATAATTATGTGTGTGTGATATACAGAAAAAAATACAGAAAAAAATTAATTCATTTGAAATATGAATATCTAAATAATTAAAAGTCCTAGGCAAACAATTAAATAGGCTTCATGTTGAATAATAAAATATTCATTTATCAAATTTTGAATAAGATACTCAGAGGAAAATAGAATTTATAACCGATTTCACACTCTTGTTTGTGTTTGAGAATATAAAACATTTTTCTAAAATATAATATTAATAATATTAATAAAATAATAAATATAATATTAATAATATTATGATAAATAAAATATAGTATAAATTTATAAAATATAGTATATAAAATATATAAGTTGATATATATAAAATATATGAAATATAGTATAAATTTATAAAATATAGTATAAAATATAGTATATAATTTACATAATATCAATAATATTATAATGAATAAAATATAGTATAAATTTATATAATAAATATAATATTAATAAAATATTAATAAGATATAATATTAATATAAACATTTTATATAAAACATTTTTCTAAAAAATAGAATATAATTAAATAATAATTACAAGTCCTAGGCAAACAATTAAATAGGCTTCAGGTTGAATAATAAAATATTAATTTATCAAAATTTGAATAAGATACTCAGAGGAAAATAGAATTTATAATCGATTTCACACTCTTGTTTGTGTTTGAGAATATTCTAACACACAAAATTCCTTTTCATTACCCTCCTGAAAAAAAAAAAAAAAATTAAAACCTTAAACATAGTTTTTACAAAATTTAAGATCCTTTGAGTGAGACGGTGACTGAGGATCTACATGTCCTGGGAATGACGTTAAACTCTTATCTGATGGTGAGGTTCCAGTTCTGGAGGTTTGGGGAATGTGGAGCACCCCTTCATCACCATTGCTCCCTGGTCCACTCTGACCCAGAGTGGTAGTACCTGTTAGGGTCCCATCTATGGGATAAATAGAAAACATGAGTTTATAAATGAAATTGTATTATCCATTAAAAATGAAATTATTTCAAAACTTTGTCGGCATTAAACATTTTTGAATACCAGATTACCAATTGAAGTATTCAGCATAAAATAACCCAAGGGGTTGACATGCCGTAAAACCCAAACAAACAAACAAACAAACATTTGAGTTAGAATTGGCTATGTCTATTGGCTATATTATTAGACTGTCAATTTTTTGAGACACTTTGTATATCACACACACACACACACACACACACACCCAGAGGATTCACCACAGAATTGTATGGATGAAGCAATCCAGGAATTCAAAGAATGTACAAAAAAGAACAAAAAGAGATTAATTAGTACAGCCAATAGAAATAACTTTGAGCCAAATAAGAAAATAATAATCATAAAATCTAGAAAACAAATAGGAAGAAAAACGGATAAGCACGAAATGAAGAAAATTGGCCACAAAATGACCTGGAAATGGCTACAAAAGAGAAACTTAAAGAAATTGAATCTCTAATAATAATAGCACAAAATAATGCCATAAGGACAAATTAGGTTGTTCAATACTTAATTGGGTGACCATTTAAGCAACAACAGGTATTGTAATTAACCTGGGTCCTTTGATTATAAAAAATGACTTGATTCGGATTTAATTGACCTGAAAAAGGGTTGATATGCCATCAAACAAACCAACCAAACCAACTAGGTCAAAGCTAAAAGTGATAATAGGCCAGAGAAAGTGTAGGCAATGTGGTAACAGAGATGAAACAATTGATAACATGAGTGAATGCAGCAAACTGGCACAAAAGGAATGCAAAAACAAGCATGACTGAGTAAAGAAGGTGATCCATAAGGAATTATCCAAGAGGCAGAATTCTGACCATACTGACAATTGGTTTTATACACAAACCAGAATCTGTCCTAATAATTGAGAGATAAAATTCCCGGGGATTTTGAGATCCAACAGATTAATCAATCCAAGCCAGATCAGACCCAATGTTTCATTGACATTAACATCAAGGATTTATTAACTTAACTAGTACAAAATAAAAACACCCTCCGGGCGATGTAAAAATAGATTTTTGAAACATATTGACTGAGGGGTGGGAGTTAAAAATTAAATGTCAGCGAGTTTGTACCCTAAGTAAGTAAAATCATCAAATTCATTAAAGGATTAAAAAATAAAACAATTTGAAATGTAAACTTTAAATATGTATTAAAATAAAACAAACTATATATAGATATATAGTTGTAGGAAGTGCGTGGTGTAATGGTTAAAGTCATGGGAAATGGACTCGTCGACCTGAGTTCAAATCCTGGAAGCGGCAATTATTTCACTTAGAGCTAATACCCTTGGGAAAGGTATGGATCCTACTCTCCCTCCAGTTATGGGTAAATAGTAGGGCAGACTAGGCTCTTTAACCATGGTTAGGCAACCGGTCTAGGAGAAGGAAAACTCTCAATTCAAACCTGTTGAACTCCGCTTAAGAAATTGACCTTGTGTCGCATCCTGCTCGTGCGGAGGGGTTGGTAAATATATATATATAGATATATAATACCAGTCATGTATTTATCAAAACTTGTTTTAAAAAACAATGAGGACTGTCTAATGTTGCATGTTCAAATTTTGAGTGTATTTATTCTATGTTATGACGATTTGGGGTAATGTGACATAAGCAGTGACATAATTTTTGTTACAGACAAAAATCGGAAGCGAATCTCCATTATTAATAGATGTAATAACAATAACTAGCATGACTTGTGGATATACCACAGTATGATAATTTAATTATTATTACAACATTTGATATGTAAACATATATTAAGAGCTAATGCAAAATAGTTCAATATGTAAAAAATATAATAATCTTGATTTAACTTTCTCTCATTTGTTTTTTCTTTCTTTCTTTGTTTTCATGTTTTCATTTTGTTTGATTGAAACAGATTAACATTATTGCTTCTGTGCACTCACACCCTCTCTCTATCTTTCCCTTACTCTCTTTCTTTCTTTCTTTCTTTCTTATTATATTTTTCTGTGTAGCATGTCCTTTTTCTTCCTTTTCTTTATAATAAAAACAGAAGGGTCCATTATTTAGCTGAGGTGTTGACACTCATAAGAAATGGGAATTCAGCAGATAATCACCACCAGATAATCAGGATTTGCATTTTGCATTTCATCTTGGATTATTTGGATGGTCTTGTTCTTAACCAGAGGGTGTTGCAAGATGATAACGGTCGTACTTTTAAGGAACATGAGTATTAATATATAGATGTGTGTGTGTGTGTGCTTGCAAAGATCAAAGCTTTCGTTTTTTTAAGCAATTCTCAGTTTCATGTATACATAACAATATTGAGTTTTATCAAATGATATTTCTTAACTCCCCAACATCATTTTATTCAATAGATTCAACATTTTAGAACATAGTGTGTAGAGAGTGTGAAGTAGAAGAGAGCAGATAGTGAATAGATTATTTGTGTATTGATTCCATCTTGCATTGGGAGAGCAACTTTAGATTTGAGCTTTGTGCTCTCAATTGCTGCTATAGTTATTCACGTAAAGTATCGTATGAATTTGGCAAAGTTCCAGCACGATTTCAATATAAGTAGAAAACTTTCTCCAAGTGGACATCTTTATTCAGTTTTCAAAATCTTGCACGTTTTGTATCTGGTGAACGTTCTGGTTTTATAATACTGATAAACCCTTGTTACGTTGTTGATAGTTTACAATTCTCTACATTGTTATTTTTACTAGCAAGAATATGCACCCTCCGTTTTGTATCTGGTGAATATTCTGGTTTTATAATACTGATAAACCCTTGTTACGTTGTTGATAGTGTACAATTCTCTACATTGTTATTTTTACTAGCAAGAATATGCACCCTCCGTTTTGTATCTGGTGAATATTCTGGTTTTATAATAGTGATAAACCCTTGTTACGTTGTTGATAGTTTACAATTCTCTACACTGTTATTTTTACTAGCAAGAATATGCACCCTCCGTTTTGTATCTGGTGAATATTCTGGTTTTATAATACTGATAAACCCTTGTTACGTTGTTGATAGTGTACAATTCTCTACACTGTTATTTTTACTAGCAAGAATATGCACCCTCCGTTTTGTATCTGGTGAATATTCTGGTTTTATAATACTGATAAACCCTTGTTACGTTGTTGATAGTGTACAATTCTCTACACTGTTATTTTTACTAGCAAGAATATGCACCCTCCGTTTTGTATCTGGTGAATATTCTGGTTTTATAATACTGATAAACCCTTGTTACGTTGTTGATAGTTTACAATTCTCTACACTGTTATTTTTACTAGCAAGAATATGCACCCTCCGTTTTGTATCTGGTGAATATTCTGGTTTTATAATACTGATAAACCCTTGTTACGTTTTTGATAGTGTACAATTCTCTACACTGTTATTTTTACTAGCAAGAATATGCACCCTCCGTTTTGTATCTGGTGAATATTCTGGTTTTATAATACTGATAAACCCTTGTTACGTTGTTGATAGTGTACAATTCTCTACACTGTTATTTTTACTAGCAAGAATATGCACCCTCCGTTTTGTATCTGGTGAATATTCTGGTTTTATAATACTGATAAACCCTTGTTACGTTGTTGATAGTGTACAATTCTCTACACTGTTATTTTTACTAGCAAGAATATGCACCCTCCGTTTTGTATCTGGTGAATATTCTGGTTTTATAATAAGGTCTCTTTATAAAAGCACCTGAGGCATTATGGGTAGAGGTTGAGATAAAATTTCTGCTTCTCTGAGAGGGAGGGGAGAAAAAAATGGTCATTTAGTCAATAGACTAGAGCGAGCAACGATGTAAATCAAACAACGAACGAAGAAGAGGTGGGACAGAAAACGGAGGAGTGGAGGAACTGGGAGAGGAGGAGAACAGAGCTGTGATGGTCACAAGAGAAGAGTCACTGTTTCAATCACGAGCAAAGAGTGTTAGAGACAGTTATATATATATATATCCCATACCCTTGAGGGCATACTGCCTTAGCTATACCATCTGTGATTGTATGCCTGTAATTTTGTAGCAAGCATTGTTTTTTTCTGCTACCCTTATGCTCCCTGGTTTTGAATTCATTTTTTCTTCTCTTAGATCAGTTGCATTTGTTGTATACTCTTTCTTTCTTTACTTCTATTATTCTTCTGCTCATCTTTGGTATCTTACGTTCCTCTAGTGTCTCTTCTAACGTCTCTTCTGGTTGGTCATCCTTGATTCATTTCTTTTTCTAGGTCAGTCTTGTTGCCAAGACATTCATCAACCACAAAACCATATTATTTATTTAAACCTTTATTTACTTAACTAAACATATTCATCTAACTAACATAGCGCGCGTATGCAGTGAGCTTCAGCTAAGGCCTTATCTGCCTGACGTCCAAGCTGAAACTGAGAGCCAACCAGGTCCCACGTGACTTCACGTATTTCTGTAATCTTCCATGGAAAGTCCCACCCGTGATATGAAAAGGGGCCACCCCTTCAGAAATACAGGGGTTTGACAATAATCTATGCATAGATTATGTAACGCATTGCCAATGCTAAAGAACCCAGTCTGCTCAACTACTTACACAACATAGCTGAGGGGAGAAGAGATAGATTCATGCCTTTTCCCCCGGGCAATATCACAAAAATGAAATGAAAACAGCCTCATCAAGGATTTGAGCTTACCTCATTAGTGTTCATTTCCAAAGACGATAATTATTATGCCACTGACATATATATATACAAGGCGTTTCAAAAAAGTATTGGGATCTTTTTGTACTTTTTGACACACCTTGTATTCTGAAAAAAAAAAAAAAGGTTCCATTCATTCTTCATTTCTATCTTGGTAAATACAGCTTTAAACTTGGTGCTTTTTTGATACACCTTGTATTCTGAAAAAAAAAAATGAATAAATGGAATGTTATTTTTTTAGAATACAAAGTGTGTCAAAATGTACAAAAATCTCAATACTTTTTGACACACCTTTTTTATATATATATATATATATATATATATATATATATATATATATATATATGTCATCATTATCATGTCGTGCAATTAGCACGGATATCCATGACAATCGCCAACCTTCATTCATTGTCCCAGGGAGGTCCTTTGCACAGCATCCAGTATCCTCGCAGAGTTTGTCAATGTAGGTCCTTGGTGGGCGGCCCACATTAGCATGTCCATGTGTTGACTTATATATATATATATATACACACACACGCGTGCACACAATTTCTCATTACATTGCTTTAAGGAAGAGGAACTAATTTGAAAGATCCGATTTTGAGAAGATTGGTAACTTTATATTCATTGGTACTGAATGGTAAATATTGCTTGTTGCAATTTATTTCCTCTTGCAAGTTCCGAAATTGCATTACCAAAACAGAATCATTAAGTTCCATTTTCATTAGTGCTGCTGCTGTTGCTTTTCTCCCTCAAGGATGAAATGGTCATTAGGTTCTTGTATGAGGTAAATTTAGAATTCTTTTGAGGGAGGAGGGGGAGAAGATTCAAATTAACTCAGAATAATGTTTTTATGGATGTGGATCTAAATCTATGGATGTGTCTGTAAATTGAAATGTACTATTAGCTGAATTTTGATCTGAAATTATCACTGTATAAGGTTCAATGAATTGAATTATCACTGTATAAGGTTCAATGAATTGAATTATCACTGTATAAGGTTTCAATGAATTGAATTATCACTGTATAAGTTTCAATGAATTGAATTATCACTGTATAAGGTTTCAATGAATTGAATTATCACTGTATAAGGTTTCAATGAATTGAATTATCACTGTATAAGGTTTCAATGAATTGAATTAAGGGAGAAAATATATTAATGTAATAACATCATTATCAAGTTGTGCTGATAGCACGGATTCCCTTGATTCTCACTTACCATCCACCCTATCAGCCATAGTGATTTTACATAGTATATATATATATATATATATTGGAAGTCATCCACCATCACCCCTCATAATTTCACCTACCTCAAGTCTTTATGAAGATTTCAAAAACTGAAATGTTATAATGTTGACTTCATCAAGAATAAAAAATAATCTTTTGGAATACTTTTTTTTTCTATTTTCTTCACACACATACACACACACACACACATATATATATATATATATATATATATATATATATATATATATATGATGTTGATTAATTTTTTGTATGATTTGTTAAAAATATTTGTGTTTTTTCTTATAGTTTGTTGAGTGATTAGTTCTTATTTTTGTTTTGGTAATTCCATGATGTTCCATGGCACCCCCTTCAATTCCATGTCAAATCATCCAGACCATGTCACCCACCCCCTTCAATTCCATGTCAAATCATCCAGGCCATGTCACCCACCCCCTTCAATTCCATGTCAAATCATCCAGGCCATGTCACCCACCCCCTTCAATTCCATGTCAAATCATCCAATTCCATGTCAAATCACCATGTCACCCACCCTTCAATTCCATGTCAAAATCATCCAGACCATGTCACCCACCCCTTCAATTCCATGTCAAATCATCCAGACCATGTCACCCCCCTTCAATTCCATGTCAAATCATCCAGACCATGTCACCCACCCCCTTCAATTCCATGTCAAATCATCCAGACCATGTCACCCACCCCCCCCACCATTCCATGTCAAATCATCCAGACCATGTCACCCACCCCTTCAATTCCATGTCAAATCATCCAGACCATGTCACCCACCAGCTCAATTCCATGTCAAATCATCCAGGCCATGTCACCACCCCCTTCAATTCCATGTCAAATCATCCAGCCATGTCACCCACCCCTTCAATTCCATGTCAAATCATCCAGGCCATGTCACCCCCTTCAATTCCATGTCAAATCATCCAGGCCATGTCACCCCCCCTTCAATTCCATGTCAAATCCAGACCATGTCACCACCCCTTCAATTCCATGTCAAATCATCCAGACCATGTCACCCACCCCCTTCAATTCCATGTCAAATCATCCAGACCATGTCACCCACCCCCTTCAATTCCATGTCAAATCATCCAGACCATGTCACCCACCCCCTTCAATTCCATGTCAAATCATCCAGACCATGTCACCCACCCCCTTCAATTCCATGTCAAATCATCCAGACCATGTCCACCCCCCTTCAATTCCATGTCAAATCATCCAGACCATGTCACCCACCCCCTTCAATTCCATGTCAAATCATCCAGACCATGTCACCCACCCCCTTCAATTCCATGTCAAATCATCCAGACCATGTCACCCACCCCTTCAATTCCATGTCAAATCATCCAGGCCATGTCACCACCCCTTCAATTCCATGTCAATCATCCAGACCATGTCACCACCCCCTTCAATTCCATGTCAAATCATCCAGACCATGTCAATTCCATGTCAAAATCCACCATGTCACCCACCCCCTTCAATTCCATGTCAAATCATCCAGACCATGTCACCCACCCCCTTCAATTCCATGTCAAATCATCCAGACCATGTCACCCACCCCTTCAATTCCATGTCAAAATCATCCAGACCATGTCACCCACCCCCTTCAATTCCATGTCAAATCATCCAGACCATGTCACCCACCCCCTTCAATTCCATGTCAAATCATCCAGACCATGTCACCCCCCCTTCAATTCCATGTCAAATCATCCAGACCATGTCACCCACCCCCTTCAATTCCATGTCAAATCATCCATGTCATCCCCACCCCCTTCAATTCCATGTCAAATCATCCAGACCATGTCCAATTCCACATGTCACCCACCCCCTTCAATTCCATGTCAAATCATCCAGACCATGTCACCCACCCCCTTCAATTCCATGTCAAATCATCCAGACCATGTCACCCACACCCCTTCAATTCCATGTCAAATCATCCAGACCATGTCACCCACCCCCTTCAATTCCATGTCAAATCATCCAGGCCATGTCACCCACCCCCTTCAATTCCATGTCAAATCATCCAGCCATGTCACCCACCCCCTTCAATTCCATGTCAAATCATCCAGACCATGTCACCCACCCCCTTCAATTCCATGTCAAATCATCCAGACCATGTCACCCACCCCCTTCAATTCCATGTCAAATCATCCAGACCATGTCACCCACCCCTTCAATTCCATGTCAAATCATCCAGACCATGTTCAATTCATGTCAAATCATCCAGCCATGTCACCCACCCCTTCAATTCCATGTCCATCCACCATGTCACCCCCTTCAATTCCATGTCAAATCATCCAGACCATGTCACCCACCCCCTTCAATTCCATGTCAAATCATCCAGCCATGTCACCCACCCCCTTCAATTCCATGTCAAATCCCAGCCATGTCACCCACCCCTTCAATTCCATGTCAAATCATCCAGGCCATGTCACCCACCCCCTTCAATTCCATGTCCATGTCAATCATCCCACCATGTCACCCACCCCCTTCAATTCCATGTCAAATCATCCAGACCATGTCACCACCCCCTTCAATTCCATGTCAAATCATCCAGACCATGTCACCCACCCCTTCAATTCCATGTCAAATCATCCAGGCCATGTCACCCCCCCTTCAATTCCATGTCATCATGTCACCACCCTTCAATTCCATGTCAAATCATCCAGGCCATGTCACCCACCCCCTTCAATTCCATGTCAAATCATCCAGGCCATGTCACCCCCCCTTCAATTCCATGTCAAATCATCCAGACCATGTCACCACCCCTTCAATTCCATGTCAAATCATCCAGACCATGTCACCCACCCCCTTCAATTTTTCTGAAATTTTGTACAGGTGTGGACTGTATTAAAGTTAGACATTTCCCAAAATTTGAACTTCCAATTCCAAGAGTTATGTTGATTTTTAGATCTTCAAATTTGAGGGGGGGTCACAAAAAATGGTGGCTTTTTGTAATCTATTTTTGTCTGTAAAATGTGTTCTAGAGCTTCCCTATTCCTAAAAATTGGTTTATAAAAGCATTTTTGCCTGAGGAATGAAAAAGTCTGAAAATCAACCAATTTTAAGTTATCAATTTTTTCATAGCAAATCAATATCCCGATGTGGCACTGCATCTATGATTTTTTTTCTGTACAAAATTTCAGAAAGATTGAAGGAGGTGGGTGACAATTTTACTTTTTTTCTGGATGATTTGACATGGAACTGCCCTTTTTATTTTTTGTTTTAATTTTTGTATTTATTTTTAAAACCCAAATGTTCTTAACATGATCTTCTTCTTGTTTCTTTTCAGAATGTTTTCGGCCAGCTGATACACTTTATGGCTAATAATAACAAGTTACCCGGCTATGTGGGCTGGCCCCTTGTTGGGGACAAGTCCATTGAATTCTATAGGGACCCAATAAAATTCTACCACAAATATATGGAACAATACAAATCAAGGATATTTGTGTCAAGAATACTGAACAAACCCACAGTGTTCATTGGCACCAACCAAGGTGTTAGGGAGGTTCTAATTGGTAAGTTTCCCTTGTTTTTGTTTTACTTTTTCTTAAATTTATTTGAAAGTAGGTTAGTGATATATCCGGGTTATGGGATATATTCTGAAGTTGGTATTTGATATATTATCGCACTAGTAATTGGTATGTCGAATAGCAATCCATCTGCCGAATTGTCGTGGTGTTGTCTAGTGAGTAAGTTTAGCTTGTAGGCTTAGGATATAGGACCAACACAGTATCGACTATTTATACATGACACTGTCCAATCAGATTATAGTGAGAGGGTACCAAGGTATTTACATATTCATTATATCAGTTAGCAACCATGGAGTACCTGAAGTATTTTGATGGAAGCAGGCTGCAGAAGGTAGAGATGCTGATAGGCATGCATCCTGCGTCCCAGTGTTTTACTTTTTTCTTCTCCCATCATTTCAAGTTGACTTTAAATACATTTCAATAGTTTCTTAGAAATGAATTACACAGGATAAGTTACAAGGTAGGTATTAGACAATTTTAGTTGGGACCCATAAATTTTCCTGGGGACTCATTCAAAACAAATATGTGCATTCCAGGACACACTAAACTAAAAATCTATCAGCATCATTGATACCTTTTTATCATTGGGTATGAATGCTATGTGAAATTCAAACAGCTCCGCCCAGGATTTGAAACCGGATCATCTAGACCATTTCCTACAACGATAACCATTGCACCATTGACTGTTATTTAAAATTCTGAGATTAAATATTTACTGCTGATTGATATGCAGGAATACACCCAACTTACATGGGTAGGATGTGACTGAAGGTTGTGAATTATGGGGCATCCAGCGAGGATCGAATATGCTATTCAGAAGTAACGAATCTGCAAGATGATCTTGCTAATTATTACATCATGATGGGGCCCCAAACTTCATTAAAGGTATTGAAGTCAGTAAGTCTACTGTTGGTTTGAATAACAGCAGCTAACTAAGTACAACTTAAGCAGTGTCCAAGACATTTGGTATATATAGAAATCAAGAATGACCCATTCATGAATTTGGGTGATTTGGGTCATTCCATTCCTTGAGTTCTGATTGGCTGCTTGACTGCTTGATTTGAATGACATTGTGGAGTCTCATATATATCCTGTCATTCTGCTGTAGACTTTGTGACTATTCGGGTTTGTATTTAAGTTACAACCGTTTGTTGCCTTGTCTTCCCAGTTCGACGGTAATTGGAACTTTAATTATTCTTCAAAAGGTAAGCCAAATATCTTTTGCTGATGTTTCTTTGTCACCTATATCAAAGGCTGATCAATTGTTGTACATATTTGTAATATTTGTTGTATTTCTGATACAACAAATGGGTTGGGTGTATTCCTGCAGGGCATCCCATCATGGTGTAATGGTTAGCAAGCTAATATCGCAGATCCATTACTACTGAATAGTGAGTTTGATCCTCACTGGATGCCCCATAATTGAGACCTTGTGTCACATCCTACCCGTGGCATCTCATGTTGGTGTAATGGTTAGTAAGCTAATCTCATAGATCCATTACTACTGGATAGCGAGTTTGATCCTAGCTGGATGGTCCATATTTGCAGCCATGTGTCACATCTGACCCGTGGTGAATGGGTTGGGTAAGTACATATTAACCAATTCTTAGCATAAAATTGTTCCATATCTTGCTTCAGAATATGGCAACCTCTGAGAAAAAAAAACAAACAAACTACGGTTGATGTAGTTTCCCCAACTGCCTTTCACATGTGTATCTAAGAAAGAAAATTAAACGCCATTTTTATACTTTCTCTTCTATATTTATCTGCCCCTCTGTGTTTTCCTTTTTATTTTTGATTCTTATTTTAATCTTCCCAATTCTGGTCAAGTTTCTCTTGGTAACACTCCAAAGATTTCTCAACTTCTTCATAATTAAACTCTGCTAGCATCTCTCTCCCTCTCTCTCTCTCTCTCTCTCTCTCTCTCTCTCTCTCTCTCTGCTTACGGTCAAATCATGCTGAAAGCTACAGTTTGCTCTAGATCACCAATGTTAAGTAGTGGTGAGGCTGTTCAATACTTAGATGGATGACCATTTAAGCAATAGCAGGTACTGTAAGAAACCAAATATCAAAATGACTTGATTCGACTTTAAATGACCCAAAAAGGGTTGATGTGCCATAAAACAAACCAATCAAGTCTTCCTCTCTTTCTTCACTATCAAAACAGACAGGTCTATTATTATTAACTGAGGTGATGACAAGGTATAATATTCCAACACATGTACACCCTGTCTGCAAGGTGTAGAGTATGCTGACTGTATTCCCTGCAGATGGGTAAGGAGTGTTCTGGGTATGGAACTAAACAACATCTATTGAAATCAGTTAGTCTACTGTTAGTTTGAATAACAGCAGCTAAGTACAACTTAAGCAGTGTCCAAGACAGTTGGTATATATAGAAATCAAGAATGATCCATTCGTGAATTGGGTGATTCCATTCCTTGAGTTCTGATTGGCTGCTTGATTTGAATGATACTGTGTAGTTTTATAAATACCCTGTCATTCTGCAGTAGACTTTGTTACTATTCGGGTTTGTATTGAGTTACAACCGTTTGTTGCCATGTCTTCCCAATTCGACGGTAATTGGAACTTTAATTATTCTTCAGGCTACAGGTTCCCAAATTTTTTTGTATGACTATTTAGAATTCCCATTTTAGTTGTATCAGAAAGATCAGATTTCAATATAATTGATAATCTATTAATAGCAGTCCATGCCTTTCCTGTACATATATTAATATCGGTTTCTGTAGATGTGATATTGCTACACAGGTATGTGAACTAGTTTACTAATTTCAAGGTTTGCCATTTAATATGGAGATGGTTCCATCTTGTTTAAAACACATGGACTCTGTTTTATTAGAATTCACATATAGGCTAAGGGCTGGTCCCTCCAATCAATTGGCTGGTCAAGTCAAGCCCTAGCACCTATATGATTTTCCCAACCCTATTGCCCTTATAGCAAGCCCCAACCCTTTTTATCATATGGGTGCTAGAAGGCGGTGGCTGAGGGTCTACATATCCTGGGAATGATGTTAAGCTCTATCTGATGATAAGGTTCCAGGTTTGGGGAATGTGGAGAACCCCTTCATCACCATTGCTCCCTGGTCCACTCTGAATGAGCTGTTTAAAATTTTCACGGCACACCCATAAAAGGAATACATTCTATAGATCTAAGAATGAAAGAATATGAAAATACTTTCCCCCAACACACCTAATGACATCTCACAACACACAGATTGGGAACCACTGCTCTAGAGAGTGCAGATTATCTCCTTCATTGCCATTACTCTCAGGTACACTCTGACCTGGAGTGGTAGTACTTGTTAGGGTCAAATAGATCTGTCTGAGATAATAAAGTATTTGCCTGTTTCAAATGATAGTGAAGATACATATTTCTACCATTTATAATTGAACTTTGGCATAAAATGACCCAATAAGGGTTGACATGCCGTAAATCCAATTGTTACATAATCTATGCAGTTGCATAAGATTATTGTCAATCCTCTGTATTTCTAAAGGGATGACCCCTTTTCATATCACGGGCAGGACTTTCCAGAAAGCCTTTTACAGAAAGCCTGCGAAATACGTGGAGTCACGTGGGACCTGGTTGGGTCCTCAGTTTCAGTTTGGACGTCAGGCAGAGAAGATGTCCTGCCTTAACTGGAACTCACCTGCATACGCGCGCTATGTTTAGTTACATGAAATGTTTAGTTAAGTAAATAAAAGCTTACGAAAATAACACGGTTTTGTGGTTGGTGAATGTCTTGGTAACAAGACTGATCTAGAAGAAGAAATGAGTTAAGTGCGACCGACCACCAAGACGGAGTCCAGACGCTAGAAGTGACGCTAGAAGAAGACGTAAGATAGAAAAGACGTCAGAAGAAGAATAGAAGTAAGTAAGGAAAAGATGTATACAACACAATCAACCAACCAAATATCCATGTTATCATCTATACTACTCAATTGTACTTAGGGCATCCCATCATGGTGTAATGGTTAATAAGCTAGTCTTGCAGATCCATTACTAATGAATAGTGAGTTTGATCGTTGCTGAATGCCCCCAACTTGCAACCTTGTGTCACATCCTACTTGTGATGAACTGTAAAAATGTACCCTATCATGGTCTAATATGTTCATTACTTTTTATGAATGTCTTCAGCAAAAACTTAGAATGTGTTCAATGAGATAGCGTCAGTCTTATCTTGAGTATATAGTCCTTTTGAGTATATATGGAAGCGTGTGGCATAATGGTTAGAGTCATGGGAAATGGACTCGTTGACCCGAGTTCAAATCCTAGACAAGGCTGTTTCCATTTCACATAGCGCTAATACCCTTGGGAAAGGTATGAATCCATATATTCTCCCTCCATCTATGGGTAAAATAGTAGGGCAGACTGGGCTCTTTAACCCTGGATAGGTAACCAGTCTAGGAGAAGGAAGACTCTAAATTTGAAAAACCTGAGGTCATTCGTTGATAGGGTTTGTGGCATTCCTTGTGCACCAATTCTTTCCTGTCAACTGTGCCAATAAGTGCAGATGGGCCAACACAAGCCTTCACCACTATAAACAAACCTACTGTGTAGGTTGTTCACTGGATTAACCCTCATGCATCGAAATCGATGTAAGAGTCTATACTATATAGTCAGACTGTAACTAAAACACTTGCCCCTCTTTCCTCAATTCTTTTTGCTGCCATGAATAAGATAACTTGTCTTGTTTATTTTTCTCACCAGATGGCAGCACTTCCTTGTGCAAACAAAGTTATATATTTACTCTACTGATAGGAGACAACTAGTGAATGTTTGCACAACTTTAGGCATAGAGATTTATATTTTATTTTGAAGGGATTTCAGACTTGAGCACATTTATGTTTCAATTACATCTATTGAATATTCTGTTGAATAAATTTTAAACATCTAATGATTTTCAAGGAAAAAAATAAAAAACAACCTGAATTAGAATGGTTGGATTTTACAGCATGTCAACCCTTGTGTTATTTTATGCTGGAGATACTTTTTGGGACTAAGACACAATTAAGCACCCCAGGTGAGACCTAGATTTAAAAGGACATGTTTTGCTTTTCACTGTTAAAATCCGGTTGTTTGTTAACAAACGAGTTTTTTTTTTTAATTATAAAACTATAAACGAAAGGCACGTTTTTATATTAAAGACATTTTTCTTTTACTTATTTCATGTCGTTGTTAATTCAATAGCAATTCTTTTTTAATTATAAAACTTTTAACGTTAAACATGTTTATAGTTAAAGCTATTATAAGGTTATAATAATAACAGCTACCCCTAACCCCTAACCCTAACCCTAGCCAAATCTTTTTTTAAATAAATACTTTTTAATATTAACTATCCATAGAGGCTCATGGAAAATAAATAAACATGTCTTTCGTTTTAAGTTTTATTTAAAAATAAATAACAATATTAGTTTATCTTTAGTGCAAAATTAATTTTTTCACATATGCTAACAACAACAACAACATGAAATAATAATTTTTTATTAAAATCAAAAACTATTTTAGTATAAAAATGTTACTGGTTTTTATCAGCTGGCTGTTTTGTTTTCAAAATGGATTTGGGCTGGGGTGCTTATTAGTGTCAAGGTCCACTTTTTGGGACATTTTGCAAATAGCAGGCAGCACTGACACTTTGAATGCCTGAGGATAGGATTGTGGTGCCTGAACAGTCTGTGACCCTGGTATTAAGTGGACCCGTGACATGCGACACTCCATTTCGTCCCCTACTTGGGTTAGATGGGCAATCGGAGAGGACACATCTGATCAATCAGCTGGTCATGTCAAGCCCTAGCACCTATATGATTGTCCTGACCATATTCTTTAAATTGCTCTTATTTTATCATATGGGTACTAGAAAGCAGTGAATGAGGGTCAACCACCATTATTTATTAATACATATGAAGTTAAAGAAAATCATTTCTATAAACAAATTATATATATAAAAAAGAAGGTTTGTAGTGTTATGGTTAGAGTCATGGGAAATGGACTCATCGACCCAAGTTCAAATTCTGGACTAGGTTGTTTGCAGTTCACAAAATGCTAATACCCTTGGGAAAAGTATGTATCCAACTACTCTCTCTCCAGCTATTGGTAAATAATAGGGCAGACTGGGCTCTTTAACCTTGCTAGGTAACCAGTCTCGGAGAACTCAAACCCGTTAAACTCCACTTAAGAAATTGACCTTGTGTAGCATCCTGCTTGTGTGGAGGCATTGGATAAATATACACTAAAGTCCGTATGTACTTTAAAGAATTTCAAATTTTAAAGTGCATGTGGACTTTTTGGACATGCTATATACAAGGTGTGTCAAAAAAAGTATTGAGATTTTTTTGTACTTTTTTGATGCATCTCGTATTCTGAAAAAAAAAAGGTTCTATTCATTAATTTTTTTCAGAATACAAAGTGTGTCAAAAAAGTACCAAGTTTAAAGCTGTATTTACCAAGATAGAAATGAAGAACGAATGGAACGTTTTTTTTTTTTCAGAATACAAGGTGTGTCAAAAAGTACAAAAAATCTCAATACTTTTTTGACACACCTTGTATATAATAAAAAAAAGATTTGGCATTGAATAACCCACAAGGGTTGATATGCCAATTAAACCAACCAACCAACCAACTATTCTTTAAAAGGAGTCTATGGGATCATTAAGAAATAGAAACACCAACATGATTACTTAGGATATTCTCTGTATTTTTTTTTTTTTTTTTTTGTCTTTCATCTGTCTTTCAGCTGACTTTGTTAGGTGAAACCTCTTCATCCAGAAAAATGATTTATATCTGTGAGGGATGAAAGATTATACTACAATTGAATGCACATCGGCAAACACCTTATTGCTAATACATCAATAAATCTGCTTAGCTGTGAATTAACCTTTAACTCTACCCCATTAACATATCTACTCTTCTGCTTTATTGCCTCTCCTCCTTCACCTTCTTCTCCTCCTCCATCACCTTCTTCCTCCTTCTCCTTCTTCTTCTCCTTCTCCTTCTCCTTGGAAGAAGTAATCAACCAATGATTATTGTTATACTCTTTGTTGTTTTAACCCCTGATAACCAGGGTCCAACATAATCTCTAGCCTCCTGAAAAATATTAGCATATTTAAGAGTTTTTATAGAAAGGGAAAAATAGAGGGGGAAAATAGATATTTGAGTCAACAAGTTCCTGCTGAAGGGGGACCAAAAAGAAGCGAGTTCACCGTCTTCTTGCAGGCCAAACTTTTTTTTGGTCAACACAGTCTTCGTCTTCGACCAGCAGCTGAAAATCCGTCGTCGTCGTCAAAATAAACTTTTCTGACTGCCGTCTCACGTAAGCCGAATGCTTCTCTGCTTGTTGCCCGATGCTCGACTCACTTTGGTTATTTATGGGCATATTACCTAAACATCCGGGCACATCAGTCGAACCTCGCGTCCATCCAGTGCCTAAATTGCATTTGTTTTCGCATGCAGGAGGACGCAGGTTTGATCCTGGCAGGCAAGACAATGTCTTGCTCTTATTCCTTTCTCGTTCTCCGTCACAGTTTTATAATTTGCTTGAAGCATTGTGTGCATATTGGTATGGCGGTTGGTTTTGAAGGCTATCACAATGCAAGTGTAAAGAAAACTGAGGTAACTAGGATGTTGTTCGTTTACCTTTGATATATTTTCTTGATATATTGGGATGAAAATCCTTACATCGCCATTACTCCCAAGTCCACTCTGATCTGGAATGGTAGTACCTGTTAGGGTCCAATCTATGGGTTAAATAGAAAAAATGAGTTAAAGAAAATTTCAATACCCATCAAGAATGGATAAAATAAAACATGTTGTTCCCAAGTACTTCCAGCCCCTTCTTACCATCGAGGGAAGTATATATTTAAAAAACAATACACCATATATTCAAAATTTTTATAATTTGCTTGAAGCATTGTGTGAATATTGGTATGGTAGTTGGTTTTGAAGGCTATCACAATGCAAGTGTAAAGAAAAAACGAGGTAACTATGATATTGTTTATTTACCTTTTGATTTTATTCTTTTAATATTTCGGGATAAAAAAAATCTCTTTGTCAGAAGATTTCCGAAAGCACACAGTCCTAGAAAAGGGAGATCTTAAGTGTCAATAGAATCTACCCATTTTGTTGTATGCTTGTTTGGTAATGTCTTATTCCTATGAATTATTTGTGTGTGTGTGCTTGTTTAATAATTTCTTAGTATCATTCCCAATTTTTTTTTCCCCCGTGTATGTGTGTGTTTGTGTGGGCCAGTTTAGCTAAGTCGGTAGAGCCACTGGCTTGGAATAGCAAGGGTACGTGTTTGATACCGGTCCCCGCCATCTCAGTGTATGAGTAACACAGATTAGTAATCTGATCTGTGCAGTAAAGTGGGGAGCTGACGGTAGGTGTGGCACTCCAGTTCAGCAAAAAACAATTTCCCTTGTCTAGTGCTAGTGAAAAAGGGGATAGACTCCCTGTCCAGCTGATACCAACAATAGGTCACTTTTTGTGTGTGTTGTTCTTTCCCATGTACAAGGTGTGTCAAAAAAGTATCGAGATTGAAGCTATTTACCAAGACAGAAATGAAGAATGAATGGATCATTAATTTTTTTTTTTTCAGAATACAAGGTGTGTCAAAAAGTACAAAAAATCTCTATACTTTTTTGACACACCTTGTATGTTTGTATACTTTTATGTTGCTTCCTCTGTGGTGGAGGCAGTTAGGCTACTGTCTTGACCCATTAGCACATTTCATTATCATAAATATCCATTCAGGTCAAAGATAATCCAGTAATCTTTTTCTTGGAGATTAAATTGAGGGTAAAAAAGGAAATCCTATTAAGTTTTCTTTTCTAATTTTAATTCTTGATGTCTTAAACATGGCTGCTTAGATTGTAATGTTTCTGGGTGGAATTATTTTTCACAATACGAGGTGTGTCTAAAAAATAGTGACAATTCATTTAAAATACAAACAACAAACTAAATGTTTTCTCCTCCAAAGTAGTCCCCTCTTGAATCTAATGCACTTTCCATCCTTTTCTGTCAAGCTTCTCTGTCCTGCTGGGAGGATTCTTCTGATATGTCTCTCAGCTCTGTCATTACAGACCCCTTGATGGCCCCAATGCGTTCAAAACGGGTCCCCTTGATGAGCCCCTTCAGCTTGGGAAGTGCACAGGAAAGGATGATAGTTGTGTCAGGACAAACCATGACTTTTTTCTTTTTCCCAAGCTGAAGGGGCTCATCAAGAGGACCCGTTTTGAATGTGTTGGGGCCATCAAGAGGTCTGTAATGACTGAGTTGAGGGACATACCAGAAGTGCTGAGAAATGTGACAGAAAGGGATGGGAAAGTGTATTAGATTCAAGAGGGGACTACTTTGGAGGAGAAAACATTTAGTTTGCTTGGATTTTAAATGAATTGTTTGTGACAAGTCTCATTACTTTTCAGACATACCTTGTATGTTATTTCAAAGCCTGTGAGTTATGTAAGTAGTGTAGATATGATTTGAATTGAGTCTGTTAAAAATTCAAATCGGAGAGTTGAGTGGAAAGTTACTGACAATCGTTATGAATGACATGTGGTAACCTCCACTTGACCCCTCCCCGCTGAAACTTGCGAAGGGAAGTGTGTGAACAGAAGTTTTAGTTAGTTGTGACCAGTTAGTCACTAAGAGAAGATATTCTCTTCAGATCGTGCGGTTTTGGACTGGGGTTGTTTTAATAAAGAAAATAGAAAAACAAGTCTTTGTAAATTAATCCACTAGAGATGAGCCGACACCTGGCCTGAACAGAGAAGAAATCAACCCACAGAATCATCCCTGAAGAAAGCAGAGAAAAGTAAGAATCAAGTCTATCATCTCCTCATCTGTCTGTCTGTCTGTCTCTCTCTCTCTCACCAATTAGGGCTGGGTTAACTTGGTCAGTAGAGTGTCGGACTAGGAATTACAAGGTTCCTGGTTTGATACCAGTCCTCGTCAACTCAGCGTATGAGCAGCACAGGTATCTGTGCAGTAAAGTGAGAAGCTGATGGTAGGTGTGGTGCTCCACCTCAGGAGCCAAAACACTCTCCTTGATTTAGCGCTAGTGAAAAGGGAATAGACTCCCTCGCTGTCTGGCTGATACCGACTTTAGGCCACCCCGACTTTACTTTTTTTTACTTATTCCATAATATTTGTTTCATGTATGGGGTTTTATGATTTTATGTGGGTTTAAGATTTTTGGTTATTTTTGGTGTGCATGTTGTTACTTTTAAACCCAATTATATTTGGTTTCTTTCTTTCTTGTGGGTTGTCAGGCTGAAAAGGAATTAAAGGAAGTGAAAAGAGACAAAGACAAAAGGCATTTGTAGGTTTCAGACTTTTATTCTTGGTTCATAACCATTTCATGGAGAGGAAATTTTTTCCTGTGCCAGTTGTAGCGTCTGTTTCCAGTCAAGGCCTGAGTTGGAATGACCGAGGTATTTTCTTGACAGTAAGAAGGGGGTTCCTTTCTCTGCACATGCCCAGAGGGTTCTTCCTGTCTGAGGGCTCATGGGAGATTTAAACATTTTTTTATTTTAATCCCCACACATGATATTTACATGCAATTGGGTAATTTATGAGGAAGTGCATCCCGATCTCCTGCCTCAAGAGTTGCTGCCCGGTGACTATTAAAATAACGACCCAGCTCAGTCTATTCAAAACTATCCATCTATCTATCTATCTCAATTTGGTCATATTTATCTATATTACTTTAAATACTAAGATTTTTTTTATTCATGTTTGTTTAATGTCTTGTTTTTAGTTTAAATAAACAAGAAATACGACAAAAAAAGAAGCCCCCCCCCCCAAATACATTTACTTGCCGAAAATATCTATCTATCTATCTCTATTTGTTCATATCTATCTATATTATTTTGTTTGTTTATCTATCTATCTATCTATCTCAGTCTATTCAAAACTATATATCCATCTTCATATCTAAACAAGAATTACGACAAATTACGATAAATAAACAAGAATTACGACGAGCTGGGGTTGTTATTTTGATAGTCACCGGGTAGCGGTTTTTGAGGCAGGAGACCGGGATACTTCCTCATAAATTACCTGCAATTGTAATAACTATTCTGGTTTAGAAGTTCTAAGTTTTGTAAAAATCAGTTTAGGCAACTAAGAAAGAATTTCTCCTTAATTTATACATAAATCCTTAGCGCTTCATTATTTTCATATCTATATATAATGGAGATAGAATGCATTTTTGTCTGAAGCCGAAACTATGTCACGGCTTACGTCACAGATTCCACAATAATCTTAAGCATTTTTTAATGAGAACCTAATTTATAATCTATACATAAAATAAGTAGTAGAAAATTAGTTTATATATATTATGAAATTGTCGTTGTAATATCTGTTGGTCTAGGTGTTTTTTAACGAATCTTTCAATAAATGCATGTTTAGATATATTCATTTTTACATAGTTATTTTTATTTGTATTTATAATTATTTAATATATAAAGTTTTGCAAGAAATTTATCTATAAACAAGATACAGCTAATTATTCATAGCTTACGTTAAATTATTACTTTAATTTGTAGAATTGTGTAAAAATATTTATATTTAAATCTTTTTTCTTCGCATTATATCGGTTTGTTTATTTTTTTAAAAAACGGTGAAAAACAAAAAAATGACCCCTCTATTCTTATGTACCTGTTAATATATTTCATTAAACTTGACTAAACTAAATGTTTGTTGACGTTTGAAAGCAATTTATGGAAAATAGTGTTAGATTTCAAGTTGTTGATGAATTTTTAAACTAACATTCATTCAATTTTAATAAAATTTTGGAGAATTAAGTAATTTAACAAAGATATTTTCAAAACAAAACATTGTTTTCAAGAACTCAGTTGATGCATTTTAGGTAAGTAATTGATTTTAAAAAATGTTATTGTCATGTGAGTTTGTTATTTAATTTATTCTTCAATTCTTTCAGTTTAGATTTATTAAATGTTTTATTTATTTAAGGAAGGAAAATAAGTTATTTGCGGAGATATATTTCTTTCGGATTTGACTTCTAAAATGTGACATGGACGTAGACGGAAAAGTTTTGTTTATTTGGCGGACCTGAACTTTTGGACCCCCCCCCCCCTCTAAAATTTTTGTTTTTAATTTTTGTTATTTTCTTCAATGGATTATTATCGATTACACACCAATCTATCAGATTGAAAAAAAAATTCTAAAAAGTTCTTTATTTTTCGAGTTTTCAGGGGTGCTCATTTCCCCATATAAGTTTATCGTAAATCGATCCCCCATATCGGAACCGCTTAAAAAAATTTTTCTTTGTAATTTTTTTTCTTTTTCTTCAATGGATTATTATCGTTTACACACCAATCTATCAGATTGTAAAAAAAAATTCTAAAGTTATTTATTTATTGAGTTTTCAGGGGTGCTCATTTCCCCGTATAAGTTTATAGTAAATCGATCCCCCATATTGGAACCACTCTATCTTAACATTTGGGCTGAATTTGCACTAAAGTGTCAAAATTAAGGTGACACAGAAAAAACAGAACCCACAAATTTTGTAATAAAACTGTTAATTTTAACTAGTGGGGGTTAGGGGTTAGTGTTGGGGTTTAAGGTTAGTTTATCGGGAAAATAAATAAATAATTTCGGTTCTGTTTTTTCTGGGCCACCTTAACTTTGACACCTTTGCGCAAGTTCAGTTCGAGCAGTTCTGATATAAAAATATTTTGGCATTGTTGTTTTTTATTACTTTAATTGATTTATTAATTTTACTTGGACCTCCCACTCCCCTCAGGCTATATTTTTCAAAAGTTTATTTTTACACCGCCCGAAGGTCGGTTTTATTTTACTAGTAGAAAATTATAAACTTGTATAAAGTTTTAATAACATTATTCAGCTTCTTTTCAACTTCAATAATCTATCCCCCCCTCTCACTCTCTCCTTCCTTTCTCTCTATCCCTTTTTTCTATCACTTCCCATTCATTTCTTTTCTGTCAGCTCCCCTCTCTCATTTCTCTCTCTCTATCTCCTTTCCTCAGCTCCCATTTGTCTATTTCTTTTCTCACTCCTTCCCTCTCTATCTATTCCTTTTCTCTCTTTCTACCCTCTCTTTGTATGGTCCCATCAACTCTGAAGACTTTTCATCCTCATTTACCCCCCCCCCGTTAGTATAGATTTTGAATCAAACTGCTTGGCCTGTTTCATTCTTCAGACAAACATCCATTTTAGTTGGCAAGTTGCCATAAAAAAGAAAATCATAACCTAGAAAATGTTTTTAATAATTTTGGCTTTTTTCCTATAAACTCTAAGAAGTTAGACCCATCCCTGTTAGGGGGCAGTTATTCCATCTTTATGCTACCATACCCATAAAATGCATGATTACAGTCCATTGTCCTCTTGGTAGCTTTTAGGTTGTTGGTTGGTTGTTTGGGTTTTATGGCATGTCAACCCATTGGGTTATTTTATACCAAAGACATTTTTGTTTCATTCATTTTGATGGGTACTCAATTTTTTTAAAACATGTTTGTTTCTATTTAACCCATTGATATAATGAATATGTAAATACCTTGGTACCCTGTCACTATAATCTGATTGGACAGTGTCCTGTATAAATAGTCAACACTGTGTTGGTACAGGCACCTATACCTCCACCTAGACCTACTATACTTACACAATCTAATCTTACTCTCTAGCCTACACCACGCCTGCTCGGAAGACGTATTGCTATTCGATGCAACAGCTACTACTGCGATAATATACCAAATACCAACTTCAGAATATATCCCTTAACCCGGATATATCACCCATAGATAGGACCTTAACAGATACTACCACTCTGACCCAGAGTGGACCTGGGAGAAATGGTGATCAAGGGGTACTCCACATTTTCCAGAAGTGCAACCTCCCATCAGATTGCTTAATATCATACCCAGGACATAAAGACCCTCAGCCACCCATCTTCTAGCACATATATGATGAAAAGAGTTGGATGTTTGCGATAAGGGTGGTGGCAGGGTGGTGACAACTTCATAGTGTCAGAGCTATGCTGACCAAAACTTAAGTTTCTAGTAGGACCTCTCAATGCAGGTTGGTCTGACACCTAGAGGTATTAGGGCCATAACCAGGCTTACCTTTCGGAATTCCCATGACCTGGTGGGAACTGAAGGACCACACAACTGATTTCCATTTTTGTCTGCTTAATACAAAAAGTGTTGGTAAGAAAACGGACATAAAATCACTTATTCTAGTATCCTATCAGCAATTCGACCGGTTATTTCCTATAAGTCTATCATAAACAAAGTGGAACCACTCTTGACTGATAAACTATTCATTTATTGATCTACTAGGAAACAAGAAGTTAGGGTTAGGGTTTAGGGTTAGTTTAATGGGATAATAGATGAATAATTTATCAGTCAAGAGTGGTTCCCCTTTGTTTATGTTAGATTTATAGGAAATAACCATTCAACCTACTCTGCACTCTGATTAGCTACCAGTTCCATTTTTTTCTGAGTTGTCTCCATCTGAAAAGAGAGTATTATTGAAATGCAAGAGACTGACGATGTAACTCAAGAAATACAGACAGATTCCAACAATCCTTCTTATACTACATCAAAGTCATCAACTCTCAGCAGTTTAACAGCAAAGCTGAATGACTTAGTGCGTGATTTAGGTCTCTCCAAATGCAGCAGAGGATTGGTATCTCCAAAAAATGCAGCAGAAATTTCGGCTTCTAGATTGCAAGAAAAGGCTCTATTGAACAAAAACACAAAAGTTTAAAATTGGGAAGAGGTTTTTGTAGACTTTTTTTAAAGAGGAGAATAGGTTTGTTTATAGTCATTATCTCATATCTTCTTCCAGGAATTAGGTCATTTTGGGTGTTTATGAGAGGAGCATAATAACATTAAAACTGTGATAGACCTATTAAAATACCACAAGCACAACTGGACAATTTGTGTGGACTTCAAAATGGTGAACTTCCTCTTTGGTCAACTAAGAGGATTTACAAAGTATCCCTGCTTTATTTGCATGTGGGACAGCCGAGCAAGAGACAAATATTGGAACCAGAAAGAGTGGCCCTTACGTGAGATTCTGGAAGTTGGTATGCCAAATATTGTCAATGATCCAATCATCAGACAAAAAAAGATCATATTTCCTTCTCTGCATATCAAGTTGGGTCTGATGAAACAATTTGTCAGAGCATTAAATACTGATTGTGAGCTTTGTATCTTCATAGCAACCGATTTCTTACCTAACAATGAGTTTCATATAAATTCTATCCTTTGTATTGATGAATATGTTTTAAATTGTGTTGCAAATAAAGTTAGACTATGTAACATTTTCTTTTTTTATTCACCAGCTAATTTAATAAGAGTTCAATTACATGGTTCTTCTCATAGACAATGATGACAGTGAGACAAAGATAAAATTTTGATATTTTGAAATACCTCAATAGCAAAAAAAAATGAGAGAATTTAGGAAAAAAACAACTTCATATTTGAAATCAGTACATTAGAAATAGATAACAGTGGTTGATATCAATGCAACAAAAATTTTGTTGACCAGTATTATCATATATATATATATATATATATATATATATATATATATATATATATATGGGAGTAAATATGGAAATAAATCCAACAATATTAAGAAATTTGAAAAAACAAGTGTTCCAAAAATAGAATGAATTTATTTATCGACGTTTAAACGTTTTGGTTTCTTTAAACCTTCATCAGGATGTATCTTGGGGTGAAGAAATTGATGGATGTTTTATAGATGACAGGAAATGAAAATCTTTATAAAATCTTTTTTGTTGTGTAACTGTATTTGTTCAGCGTTATATTTTTGAAAGACGAGTCGCGTTTAAACGTCGATAAATAAATTCATCCTATTTTTGGAACACTTGTTTTTTCAAATTTCTTAATATATATATCTTATTATAATGGAGATTATGTGTTTTTCTCTCTGTAACCGAAATTATATTAATACTCAAGTCATAATTCCCTTAGTTATTTACGTCACATTCTCCATGATTTTATTTTTATTTAAATCTCAATTATTAATAAAATTGTTTTACATTATTAATACTGTTGATCATATCTACATACTAACAATATGCAATTGTATTTATATATACAACAAAATAGCGGTTTACATTGTGAATGGGAAAGCTAATTTGCATATTGATATTAAAAATTTGATTTTAATAAATATGTGCTTGGTATTATATATTTCTAATTGTTTGGTTTTATTTTAATAAATATGAGCAAAAATCTTGAAGTAAATCTTAAAAGAAATCCATTAACCAGAAGAAATAATAGCCATTTTATTCTTTACTTCCTATTTTAACTAAATAGTTAACTTAGGGAAGTTTAGCAATGAAAGACCAGGGTGATGAAAAATGATGGAAGAGTTAGTTTCAAAGTTGTTATATTTTTCGATTATACCACTTCTGTTTCAAATCATTTTATATGCATTCTTATTTAGTTTCATTAGTGTTTCTAATTTAATATATTTCATTACATTAAAACTTAAATACTTGCACCCGGAGGGTGCATATTTTTGCTAGTATATATAATATATCCTGGTACTAATTTATCATTACTAAAGTTTCATGCATATTAGGCAATCCTCTATCGAAACACTTAAAGCACATAAAAGAATTAACAAGTAAAACCCTTATAATAAAATGGGAAATTGTCAAAAAAGCCCAAGCATACAAAGGCGGCCAATATATTTATAGACTATGTATCCAAGAAAAATTAGGTATTTTGCAAAATACGAATGAAAATTTGCTGAAAAAAAGAAGTAAACCAGTTTCTAAATGTAGACATTTAAACAAATTTCTCTTGTGTCACCTACCACCTGAGCCTAATTTATCCTATATTTTATACCCACTATTAGGTTTTTTTGTTGTTGGGGGGGGGGGTTACATCTGAACACCACTTGCATTAAGACCTAAGCACATTATGTTTTTGAATATAAATCTTGTGTAATAAGATTCTGTCACGTGAACGTATCATGTTATACAAACACTGGACAATTTGCATATTGATCTTAAAAATTTGATTTTAATAAATATGTTTGGTATTATTGATTTCTAATTGTTTTGTTTTATTTTAATAAATATGAGCAAAAGTTTCAGGGATAAATCTTAAAAGAAATCCATTAACAAGAAGAAATAACTAATTTCATTCTTTACTCCTAATTTAACTAAATAGTTAAACTAGGAAAATTTAGCAATGAAAGACGGGGGTGATGGAAGAGTAAGTTTCAGTTGTTCTGTTTTTTTTTATTATACTCCCCCATGTTTCAAATCTTTTTATCTACATTCTTATTTAGTTTCATTAGCCTTTCTAATTTAATATATTTCATTACATTAACACTTAAATACTTGCACCTGGAGGGTGCATATTCTTGCTAGTAGATATTAAATTTGGCTTAGTCCATTGTTAGTAAAAAAAAAAATGCACATTATTATGCACCTAAATTAAGAACACTAAATTACCTTAAAAATTAGCATCCAAAATCCTGTATTTTTTTCATCAGTGCAAATGCCAACCAGCATTTCTCTGTTATGAAATTTATAAATACTTCAGCTTTTAAATAAGCCTTTTAAATCCGTCACAGATATTTACTAATCCCAGCTTAATCCAACACGTAAGTAAATTAGGGCAAATAAAATAAGATTGTCTTGCATCAAATTTCTTATTAAAGAGGGCCAACTTGCCTTTAAAATCAGCATTAAAAATCCTGCTCTACAGCAAAGAATATGTAACACCCCCAGAGATGCTGATGGGTATGCATCCTGCGTCCCTGACACACAAAGATCTAAATGGACACAGTAAAATCGTATCCATGCATCCTAGTGTCTTTCTTTTTTCTTCCCTCACCATTTCAAGCTAACAGTAAATACATTTCAATAGTTTCTTAGAAATGAATTACACATGATAGGTTACAAGGTAGGAGTTAGACAGCTTTAGTTGTTTCTCTAGATCATAAATAAAAACCCTACAATTTATTAAGAAAATATAGTTGGGACCCATAAATTTTTTTTTTTAATCATTCATAGCAAATATGTCTGTTCCAGGATGCACTAAATCAAAAAGCTATCAATATCACTGCTATTAGTGAAATAGATCACTAATTAGGACTGAACCTATTCTAGTAGTGACTACCCCAAGTGGAGTTTAACAGGTTTGAATTCAGAGTTTTCCTTCTCCTAGACTGGTTGCCTAACCAAGGTTAAAGAGCCCAGTCTGCCCTACTATTTACCCATAGCTGGAGGGAGAGTAGTTGGATTCATACCTTTACCAAGGGTATTAGCGCTATGTGAACTGTAGCTTCATCTCGGGTTGACGAGACCATTTCCTACAACTCTAACCATTATGCCACACACCTCCAACTGCACCCTTAACTGTGTGCTAAAAGTGGAAAAATGACAGTTGGTAGTATATATAGTTTCCTCATGCAGAATAAATGTGAGAACGATTCATGACAAAGTGATAACAAGGGTATTTTATTGCCTGAACAAGCTTAACAGAAGAGAATACAGACATGACATGAAGAATAATTAAAGTTCCAATTACCATCGAACTGGGAAGACAAGGCAACAAATGGTTGTAACTTAATACAAGCCCGAATAGTCACAAAGTCTATTGCAGAATGACAGAGTATTTATAAGACTCCACAATGTCATTCAAATCAAGTAGTCAAGCAGCCAATCAGAACTCAAGGAATGGAATCACCCAAATTCATGAATGGATCATTCTTGATTTCTATATATACCAACTGCTTTGAACACTGCTTAAGTTGTACTTAGTTAGCTGCTGTTATTCAAATCAACAGTAGACTTACTGACTTCAATAGTATAAGGAAGAGCTTATACAGAGTTATATGAGCAAAATGTCTGGATATGAAAATAGTATTTAGTATGGAAAGTCTTGAGTCCTTGATTTGTAGCTAGTAGAAAAGGAAAGTATAAAGACATATGTTAAACATGTTCTGGTGTGCTTTCTGGGACACAACATAACTAGTGCGTGTTACTTCTCTCAAAGCTGCTAGTAAAAGAGGGTTTTGACTTTGCTGCTTCTGGTTTTATAATACTGCTGGCCACACCACCTAGCACCTACTGGTAGACACGGGAGGTAATTATCTCATGTTCCCTTGTACTTGCTTGCCTTATTTTTGTATAATAATAGAAATGTGACAAACTGTCATTCATCTGCTACACCACTATATATATATATATATATATATATATATGGTCATCCACAGACACGTGTTTCGACTTATCAAGTCTCCTCAGTGTGGCTAGACATTTTGTAAGCTACCTACAGCCGGAATTGAAATCCGATCGGTTGGGTGTCAGTCCGGCACCTTAACCATTAGACTGTCTTCACTTACAGAATGGGAAGGGGATTTTAACTGTTTTAATACACACATCGCTTTGTGTGTAAAGCCGTCACAGAGTGCTCCATTCATTAGAAGAGCGTTGCATTTACGCTTGAGTTGGCGGCTGTCAGCAAGATCCCCCCAGAGTGCTCAACCCTAGGGGATGGGGAGCATATATATATATATATATATATATATATATATTTAAAAAAAAAAATTTTTTTTTTTCAAAGGCCATATCTATTTAATCAGTGATGCTGATAACTTTTTAATTTAGTGAGTCCTGGTATGCACAGATTTGATTTGAGTGAGTCCCCGGGAAATTTGATGGTCCCAACTAGATTCATAAATTGCAGAGTTGTTATCCATGAACAATTAAAGCCATCTAACCTCTACCTTGTACCCTGTACAGTGTAATTCATTTCCAAGAAAATATTGAAATGTATTTACAGTTAGCTGGAAATGGTGGGGGAAGAAAAAACACACTGGGGCACATGGATATGATTTTTCTGCGTCCTTTTAGATTTTTGTGTGTCAGTGACGCAGAATGCGTAGCTATCAGCATCTCTGTTTAATCATTCGTTTTCTATAAAGAAGATGCTCTATATCAACTAACATGGGATGTGGCTATATACAGATTACTATCTAATGGGGAACTTATGATGATTTTAGCCATGTTGGCTGGGCTTTAGAATACACTAATTACACCTCTGTAGAGGTAGCTCAGTTGGTAGAGCGTTCGGCTAGAAACCACAAGGTTCCTAGTTCGATATTGGTCCTCGCCAACTCAGCGTATGAGTAGGACGGGGTCTGTGCAGTAAAGTAAGGAGCTGATGGTAGGTGTGGCGCTCCACCTCAGATGCCAAAACAATCTCCTTTGTCTAGCGCTATTGAAAAGGGGATAGACTCCCTCGCTGACTGGCTGATACCGATGTTAGGCCGCTCCGACGACTTTACTTTTTTTCTTTTTTTTTTTTAGAGGTGTAAAACACCCCAATGGGGCCACCTGTTGGCCGTGGGTGGTGACCCCTGATACTTAAGGATGGAACCTTGGTGGCTGAGCAGTCTATGACATTCAACACTCCACTTTGGCCTTTACTTAGGCTAGTTGGGTGGTTGGAGAGGCTCCCTCCAATCAATTGGCTGGTCACGTCAAACCGTAGCACTTATATAATTATCCTAACCCTATTGCCCTTATGGCAAGCCCTCAACCCATTTTATCATATGGGTGCTAGCGGGCGCTGGCTGAGGGTCTGTTTGTCCTGGGTATGATGTTAAACTCTATCAAATTTGGAGCTCTGGGGAATGTGGAGTATCCCTTGATCCCCATTACTCCCAGGTATACTCTGACCTGGAGTGGTAATACCTGTTAGGGTCCTATCTATGGGTTAAATAGAAAAAATGAGGTAAAAAGATTGAGTACCTATCAAGAATGAATAAAAAACAAAACATCTTCGGCAATAAAATAACCCAACAATGGTTTATATGCTATAAAATCCCTCCCACACACACACTATTATTGGGTTTTTTGTTTCACAGCATCAGGCAAAGGTATTTATAATCTAATGGTTAACGAGCTTCTTTTCATGTGCTCTTCTCAGACATTTAATGTCTTCTTCTTCTTCTTCTTCTTCCTGTATTTGCTCAGTTGCCAATTTGATAGCCCAATCCATTCAGAAAAGATATTCTCAGTGTTTTGCTAAATCTGCTCTTTTTTGCTGGTTTTATTGAATTTACACAGAATCTATCCAGTATAATTGATGTGAGATGTGATGTTAACACAGTATTGGTTTGAAATTGGATTTTTTCTCTATTTATATCTGTATCTCTGTTTGCATATCTCTCTCTCTCTCTACCCCTACTCACTCTTACTACCTCTCACTCTCTCTCTACCTCTTACTTTCTCTACCTCTCTCTCTCATTCCTTCTCACCCCCTCTTTCTCTCACTCTTCCACTCTCTCTGTCTTTTGCAAGTTATTAGAACTAATGCATTTTAGCATCTTACTATCATTCACCAAATGTCTTTTTTTTATCAATCTGCTTCTCATCATACAGATCAAGGATAGATAGACCTATAGCCACCAAATTTTCTGTTGAAATCCTGAAATTTTGGATTCACAAATTTTAATTACTGCGATTATTTTTAGCAATTTTTTTTTATATAACAACTTTTATAACTTGATAATAAATCTATATCTGTGTACCTCTGCTTGCATCTCTCTCTGTCTGTTTGTCTCTCTGTCTATCTCTCTCTCTAAGATGTTTCTTTTTCTCTTCCTTTTTCCTTTTCCTCTCTCCCTCCCCTCTCTTTTCCCTCTCTCTCTCTCTCTCTCTCTCTCTATTCCTCTCTCTCCCCTCTCTCTCCCTCTCTCTCTCTATTCTCTCTCCCCTCCCCCTCTCCCCCTATCTCTCTTTCTGTCTTTTGCTAATTAATAGAACTAAAGCATCTTTGCATCTTACTATAGTTCACATCTTTCCACCAAATATACAAACTGCACCTCTGCAAAGGGGTAATCCCCCCCCTCATGGGGCCACCTGTTGGCCGTGGGTGGTGACCCGTGATGCTTAAGGTCAGAATCCTGGTGGTTGAGCAGTCCATGACTTGTAATACTCCACTTTAATTAAAACTTTTAAATTGTTTGAAAAATATTCTTCAAGTTTGATAAAATTTAATATGTACGCAGTGCATGAAGTATCATTGTTGGTCTGAAGGGTCCAGTTAAGAAGAGCCTTCTGCAGCAGGAGCTAGCTTAATTGCCTCCCAATAAGGTGGCTTTTAAGCTAGTTCAATATTTTAATTCATGTTTCTTGATATTTTCTTGATATTTTTTATGTATTTTGATATATTTGATGTTTCTTGATATTTTTTATTTTTTTTAGATTGTGCAGATAAATTGAATATGGGATACAAATTTTTTATGGGTGAAGTTTATGGAGATAATGTTTTGTTTACTAATGGTAAGTATAAAAATTATTTGTGTCAATATGATTTGTTTTCCTCCAGATTTAATTATTTTGGCTTTTTCAAATTTTTAGATATTTTTTTAAAGGGCCGGTTTGACTCATTTGGTAGAGTGCCCACCTAAGAATTGCAAGATTGGTTCCTGCCAACTCAATGTATGATTTGTGCAGTAAAGTGGGAACTGATGGTAGGTGTGGTGCTCTACCTCAGCTAAAAAACAATTTCCCTGGTCTAGCACCAGCGAAAAGGGAATAGACTCCCTTGCTGTTTGGCTGATACTGACAATAGGCCACTCCAGCAACTTTACTTTTATTAGTATAACGCTACCTTGACTTATATCCCTAATTTTTCCCTGGGCTAGGGGGTGCTGTTAGTCAAAACTCACCCAAATCTTAGCACTTTCCTCATTTCAATTAACTCATTCCTGGATACAATAAAAGAAAAAAAATGATTTATAATAAAGATACCCGGCATTGCCTGGGATTTAAAAAGTTACAAATAAATCTCTTATCTATATATATATATATATATAGATATATAGATAGATTAATAAAAATTCTGGGGCTCTTCTCAGAAATGCGTCCCAGCCTCCAGCCTTAGAAAATGCTAAGTGGTGCCAGCACAAAAAAAGTCCCCAGCTGAAGCAGTGCCTGTTGAAAAAACAAGCAGCGCTTAAGGCGTTTTCCCGAAAAGTTAATGCAATATTTTACTACCCCCCTCCCACGCCAGTCTTTTCGACAAGTAAATGTAAACATTTTAACCCTCCCCCACTTTAAAATATTTTAGTACCTTCAATCCACTAAAAATAAAATGAATAAAACTGTTAAAAAAAAATTAAATACTGTAAAAAAAAACTTTTTAGCAGATTGAGGGCATTTTTATCGACAAATTAGTTTATTTTTTTAGTGGTTTGAAGGCGTTAAAAATAAGACATATTTTTATCGACAAGTAAATATTTAGCCCCTCGCCCTCCATTAAAATATTCTAAAGAGGGGGGGATTAAAATTTTTACATTTACTTGTCAAAAAAAGACTGGAGGGGGTAAAATATAGCATTAACTTTGCGGGAAAAACGCATTAAACGCTGCATGTTTTTTCAGCAGGGACTTTGAGCTGACACCGCTTAGCGTTTTTTAAGGCAGGAGACCGGGATGCATTTCTTCGAAGAGCCCCAGAATTCTTTTTCTATAAATTTCTTTTATCTTTTATTCTTTATATATTCTTGTTAAGTTTATTCTTTACACAAAAACATAAATATAAACATAAAATGAATAGAATTCCCTAATCTCTAGAAGGGATGACATGCCATTAAAATCAGTCAGTCAATTAACCAGAGTTAACGATAACCACAACTAGCATTATACAGACCATAAAATCCCCTTGTGTCCTATCAAATTAATGGATGGTTCTGAACTGAAATATAGGCCATCAAGGACCCTTGTGTCCCGTCAAATTGATGAATGGTTCTGAACTGAAATACAGGCCATCAAGGCCTCTTGTGTCCTGTCAAATTGATGAATGGTTCTGAACTGAAATACAGGCCATCAAGGCCTCTTGTGTCCTGTCAAATTAATGAATGGTTCTGAACTGAAATACAAGCCATTAAGGCCCCCTGAAAAAATTTCTTTTTAGGAAGTTCTGCCAATATTTGGTAAAAAATCAATTAATTAAAACTATTTTCTCTCAAAATTAGGACAATCTAAATAAGTTCAAACCTCAGGTGAGTTGTTCAGATTTGGTTGTTTGAGACTGACCTTCAAAATGGTCAAACATATCCATTTGTCCAAATCAAATCTAATACTACTAATTGGACCGAGAGAGAAGTATACACAGTAGAAATTGTTTCAAATTTTGAGTTAACTTAAAACTTCTTGTAGTGAGATAGCCAATGGCATGTTATCTCATTTGCATATGTCTACTACAGCCGTAGATATATAAAGGTAGTCAACGACATAAGGGACCAAGCTATGATAAGCGAAGATTACTACTACAAGAACGTATGAAACTACACATCACAACACATGGCGGCGGCGATAGGATTACTCACAAGATTAGAGGAACCGGACTATGTTGAGATTTGGCTAAAATGTTTTGCAGCTCATGCAAGAAGCAAAAGGTTACAAGACAAAAAGAATGTTGGTGGAGAGCACGAGATTACCGATTTATTTTTAGCGTCTGCTGGATGTGAAGCAAACATGAGAGTAGCCGTAATGGCGTATCCAAAAGATTTGGAGGATCTCACCTTTGAAGAAATAGCACACATCATAAGGAATAATTTAAGACCTAAGAAAAAATTGGTTATCACAGAGAGAACAAAATTTCTCTCTACGAAGCAAAATCCCAACGAACTAGTGAGAAATTACATTCATAGATTAAAAAAGGTCTCGAGATTCTGTGAATTCGAAAAACTCAGTACAGCAGATATGACTATAAGGAGGAATAAATGGAACAACTACTCTAAAGCTGAAAGGCCTTATAAAGAGATTAAACATAAACTAACCATGAACAGAGGGGTTATATGTAACGGAGATTTGGTTGTACCTCCGCAAAAAATGCGAAAAGAAATAATCAAAAGTGTAAACGATATATATTATGGAATAGCGGCCACACAAAAAAGACTCAAATTGGAGAGCTAGTGGCCAGGATATTCACGTGACATTGAAGATTACATAAAAAAATGTCCCAAATGCATGGAAATCAAAGATTTTCCACAAAAATCGACTCATTCGTGGCCAAAGGAACTAACCTTTCAGGAATATCAAATTGAACCCTTTCTTTGATCCATATCTTGGGCATGACCTTCATCAATATTACTCCCAGACCCACCCTGACACGAGGTGGTTGTGTCTGTTAGGGTCCCATCTATGGGTTAAATAGACAAAATTTGTTTTTTAAAAAATGTGTTTTAAAAAAAATTGAGGTTTAAAAAATACTCATCAAGAATGAATAAAACGAAATGTCTTCGGCATAAAATATCCCAACAAGGGTTGACATGCTGTAAAATCCAACCAACCAAACCTTTGATCCACATCGATAAACAATCAGTCTGTCATTTCTTGTGTCCCTGTAGAGGAATTTCATAACACGGGGAGGGGGAGATAATTAAAAAAATGAAAAAATAGATTTATGAAAAAATAAGGCATAAAAGTTTCTGAACATATAAGTTGATCACCAAGTCAACCACCATTCTGGAGAAGCAGACATCATAAGCTTGTGCTTGATCAATACTAGCTGGATCACCTGGTTGGATCACCTGGGTGGATCACCTGGGTGAAGGTATTTGATGTTTTAAGACCCAAAACACCTCATGATCCTTGGAAGCAGTTTGAAGTTTATATATAATTTATCATGAATCAGAAAATAGTCAATACAGAAAAACTAATTTCTATGGTACCCCCTCTCAGTAGGGCTTAGAATATGCTGACTGTATCCCTCCCCCCGAGAGAGGTAAAACCTACCACACCCCACCCCCTTCAAAAATGGGGTGTCCTGGGTATGATACTAAACTGCATCTGATCTTGATGCTCCAGTTCTGGGGAATGTGAAATACTCCTTCATTGCCATTACTCTCAGGCTCATGATTTTTGTGGCCATTTTTAGGCTGCAGATGAGAGTACTTTACAGTGGAGATCCCTCATGTTCCTTAGTGTTAGGCAGAATCCTTGTGTTCCTCAGTGTTAAGCAGAGTCCTTCGTTGTTGATACATTCGTCCGTGTCAATTACCAGCAACTGAATGGCTTTCAAGATTGGCGATTAAATAGTTAACTAACCACGTATTTGAGTGTGTTGATTGGCTGATTGAATCCATGTGCACATGCAGAGTCTATAAGTTTAAGTAGTGGCCTACAGCATGCTTTATATCCTGAAATAATCCCACACTCTTATCTGGAGTGGTAGTACCTCTTAGGGTCCCATCTGAGGGTCAAATAGATCTGTATAAAAACTATTTGTATTTGATAGGAATGTGTGCAAAAAAAAAATCTTAAGAAACAAATACACAAAAAATGTAAATATCAACATATGTACATGATTCCCTAACCTCTAAGTATAAAATAACCCTAGAGGAGTTGACATGCCATTAAAATCAATCAAATCATCTTGGTGGTTAGGGTTTTAATATGTCTGATTCTTGTTATCTTTTTCATCTAAGGAATAATATTTGCTTCTATCTAAAAAGTAAAGTTGGCAGAGTGGCCTATTGTTGGTATCAGCCAGACAGCGAGGGAGTCTATTCCCTTTTCACTAGCGCTAGAACGGGGAGATTGTTTTTGCATCTGAGATGGAGCACCACACCTACCATCAGCTACCCACTTTACTGCACAGATCCAAGCTGTACTACTCATGCGCTGAGTTGGCAAGGGATGGTATTGAACCCAGAACCTTGTAGCTTCTAGGTAGATGTTCTACCAACTGGGCTAAACCAGCCCATCACTAGCACTAGACCAGGGAGATTGTTTTTGCATCTGAAATGGAGAGCCACACCTACCATCAGCTACCCATCTGCTGCACAAATCCAAGTGGTGCTACTCATCTTCTAAGTTAGCAAGGGCTGGTATCGAGCCTGGAACCTTGTGGTTCCTAGGTGGATGCTCTACCGAATGAGATTAGCTGGTTGGTTTGGTGATAAACTTGTACAATCAAAAACTTGCATGCATCATTTTTTAAATTAATAGTTTTATTTTTTGTTATGTTTTTTACATCTCTATTAATAATGGAGATTCGCTTCCAATTTTTGTCTGTAACAAAAACTATGTCACTGCTTACGTCACATTACCCAAAATCGTCATAACATACAATAAATACACTCAAAATTTGAACATGCAACATTAGACAGTCCTCATTGTTTTTTAAAACAAGTTTTAATAAATACATGACTGGTATTATATATCTATATATAGTTTGTTTTATTTTAATACATATTTAAAGTTTACATTTCAAATTGTTTTATTTTTTTAATCCTTTAATGAATTTGATGATTTTACTTACTTAGGGTACAAACTCGCTGACATTGAATTTTTAACTCCCACCCCTCAGGCAATATGTTTCAAAAATCTATTTTTTATTTTGCTAGTACATATAAAATACGGAACACTGAAATTATAATGCAACATCAGGTTGTTGGAAATTAATTTAACACAGGGTAGAGAATGCTTCTACGCTAAAAGTGGCGGTAATTTATGAGGAAGTGTGTTCCGGTCTCCTGCCTCAAAAATTGCTATCCGGTGACTAATAAGAAATAACGACCCAGCTCAGTCTACTCAAAACTATCCATCTTCATATCTATCTATCTCAATTTGTTCATATTTATCTTTTTACTTTAAATACTAAGATTTTCTTTTATTCATGTTTGTTTAATGTCTTGTTTTTAGTTTAAATAAACAAGAATTACGACCAAAAAAGAAGCACCCCCTCCCCAATACATTTACTTGTCGAAAATATCTATCTATTTCAATTTGTTCATATCTATCTATATTATTTTGTTTGTTTATCTATCTATCTATCTATCTCAGTCTATTCCAAACTATATATCCATCTTCATATCTAAACAAGAATTACAACAAATTATGATAAATAAACAAGAATTACGATGAGCTGGGGTCGTTATTTTGATAGTTACCGGGTAGCGTTTTTTGAGGCGGGAGACCGGGACGCACTTCCTCATAAATTACTAAAGTGGTTTAACTAGCTCACACGTGTTGTGCATGTGCGTCCACTCGGTACAAACCCCAATCCAAAAGTGTCATGGTGGAAACCCCACTTCCCGGGTTCCCATCAGTCCTCTACTGATCAAGGGGAGCAACTCTAAATGTCGTTAGGTCTGAACATAACATTTTTCTCACCTTGAAATGAAACATTTGTTGTTTGAAACATTTTATTGTTTGATTGTTTATATCCAAACTTATTTATCTCATTTTTCCAATTAGATTGTATGAAAGCCATTTCCTTTATTGAACAGAGTGTTAGCTGTAAATATATTTCTTGTTGTTGTTGTTCTTAGAAATGTTCATCAAAATGGCTGAATTTTGATTGTCTATTCTGCCAAGAAATTGTTTATTGTTACTAATTATTGATTTTTTTCTTGTACGTTTGGGCATGAAAGGCCAAACATATGCAATCAATAGGCCGGTTAAGATTTCAAAACTGATAATCATTATCAAAATATTTGTTTTGCAACTAGTACTTCCTTGTAACACATTGGACAGAGATGCTGATAGGTACGCATCCTGTGTCACTGATGTATAAAAATCTAAAAGGACATTGTAAAAATTGTATCCATGCATCCAAGTGTCCCCCCTCCCATTTCCAGCTAACTGTAAATACATTTCAATAGTTTCTTGGAAATTAATTACATGCAATGGGGTATAAGGTAGGAGTTAGACGGCTTTAGTTGTTCATAGATAAAAACTCTGTAATTTGTTAAACTTTAGTTGGGACCCATCAAATTTCCCGGGACTCCTTCAAATCAAATACATGCATCCAGGATGCACTAAATTAAAAAGCTATCAGCATCACTGATTGGGTATATATATATATTTACCAACCCCCTCCACATGAGTAGGATATGACACAAGGTCAATTTCTTAAGCTGAATTTAACAGGTTTGAATTCGGTTTTCCTTCTCCTAGACTAGTTAGCTAGCCAATGTTAAAGAGCCCTGTCTGGCCTACTATTTACCCATAGCTGGAGGGAGAGTAGTTGGATTCATACCTTTCCCAAAGGTATTAGTGCTATGTGAAATGCAAACAGCCTTGTCTAGGATTTGAACCATTATACCACTCGCCTCCATCACATCGGGTATATAATCGGCGAGAGACAGACAGACGAGGAGACAATAGATGAGGGGCTTTTACTTGTTAACTCATCCGCCATATTCTCCAGGGCTGACTTCTTGGACTGATCCAGTGAATTGTTTTAATGTTGGATTCTTTAGGCTAGTCATTTCTTGTTTAAATGAATCAACAAAACTTTTTTTTGTTTTTCTTAAGTCTTTATTTCAACAACCCCAGCCCATATTCAACCATGTGGTGGAGAAATGACCCTCAGAGCAAGCGGATCTATGCATCCACTCATTCTTAATTTCTCATCACATCTCAGCTAAAACTATCTCGCCTTACTGGCACGCTTTTTGAGGGGTCGAGCAAAATGTCATAAGGTTAGTAATTTTCCACTGGACCCCCGTTATTTTGAATCTAATGTACTGATTCAAAATATTCTTACTACAGTACATACATAATTCATAAGCTGCCTATGAGTTATGTAACACTTCTGTTCAATTCTCAAGCAAGGTCTAGGTATTTGTCTTTCTTTTCGTTTTCTATAGTACTAGTAGCCCTGTCATCTGGAGCTTTAGAATATACTATACTAACTGCACCTCTGTAAAGGGGTAAACCTACCTGCCCCAATAGGGCCACCTGTTGGCTGTAGATGGGACCCGTGATGTTTAAGGACAGAACCCTGATGGCTGAGTAGTCCATGACTTGTAATACTCCACTTTAATGAAAACTGTTAATTGTGTGAAAACTATGATGATTTTAGCCATGTTGGCTGTGGCTTTAGAATACACTAATTACACCTCTGTAGAGGGGTAAAACACCCCAATGGGCCACCTGTTGGCCGTGGGTGGTGACCTCTGATACTTAAGGATGGAACCTTGGTGGCTGAGCAGTCCATGACATGCAACACTCCACTTTGACCCTTACTTAGTCTAGATATGTGGTCAGATCAATCAGCTGGTCACGTCAAGCCTTAGCACCTATATGATTGTCCCGACCTATTGCCATTATGGCAGGCTCCAATTCTTTTTATCATATATGTGCTAGAAGGTGGTGACTGAGGGTCTTAATGTCCTTTGTATGACGATAAACTATCTGATAGTGTGGTTCCAATTTTGGGCTCTGTGGAATGTGGAGTACCTGTTAGGGTCCCATCTATTGGTTGAATAGATAAAAAAATTTGTTTAAGTTTGAAAACAATGAATACCCAACAAGAATGAATAAAACAAAATGTCTTTGGTATAAAATAACCCAAGAAGTGTTGACATGCCGCCAAATCCAATCTGTTGAAGTCTGAGTTATACCTAGTTATGTCCCTTACTTTGTATATTGTTGTTTTGATTAATCATAATAAAGATGGCGGATTAGTCTAACGTTTTGTTGTGTGTTGTCTATGTTAACATTGATTCTAAGTAAACACAACCAGCCAACCAACCTAAACATAGACTTTGATTTTTGTTTTGGCAATTAAAAGAATTTCTTTTCTTTTTTTTTTTTTTTTTACCCTTTTATTCAGGAGAGGAAGCTGCAGGTTTACGAGAAGCTCTGAGCTACCTGTTTACTGCTGAAAGTCTTCACTCATACCAACCCGTGATTGAAAAGTAAGATTAACAATCCTCTTGGTTCACTTTTATCATTTGTCAGTAATGCGCAATAGTAGAAAATCACTAAGTGTCCATTTTTATAACTATTACAATTCACATTATTGTCCATAAATAAGTACACCCTCAACCAATTTTTTTAATAAAAAGTTAATTTTCTTCTAAACCAAATATATCAGGATTTTATTATTTTTAGCCGACAATACGAAAGTTAATACAAAGAACCAGAGTTCAAAACAATAATGATGAAAACTGGTTTGTACACATCTGGCTTGGTGCATTGTTAAAAATAAAAATTGAATTAATAAGAATTTTGGACTAATCAGAAGCATTCGCACCCAAAATATATGTTTTCGACCAAACCCTGTTTGATCCACCCAACGAATATAGATAAGACCTTTTCAGCTAAGTAGACAGATTCTGTAACACAACTCTTTGACTACTTACCTACTACTAAGAGTTCATGACCCGACAGACTGCGCCACTCCTTTATTGATAATAATACAACGTTGGCAGACATAACATTCTTTTCAACACAACCTGTAAAATATTACTTTCCTCTACTATACAGACATTTAAGTACACTTTTCCTTTTATTATAAAAATCTTTCAATTCAACTCTACTGCTGTCTATGAACTCTGAAAACTTGTTAATATTGTACTATTTATATTTTAAAATATACAATTTTATTTATTTCAATTGTTGAATGTTTGTCTTCTTTTTTTGTACTTATGGGAATTTGTAATTCACAAATATAAAACCCTACCAGCTCACCATAAGTCCTTTATTGAATTTTTTTTTTCTTTTTTCTTTAAGGATTAGAAACTTGATAAATGATGTGGCAAATGTGTTTAATTGTAGGATAAATATGTAGAAGAGTATGTGTCCTGTAGGGGATTAAAATAAAATTAAAATAAATTAAATTAAAAAAAAGAAAAACTCCCATGAGCCTTCAGCAGAAGAACCCTCTGCACATGTGCGAGAAAAAGGACCAACTCCGACCCCCCAAGATATAATCCCTCAGTCATTCAAGTTTAGGCCTTAACTGTGTGTAGTTGTTACCACGGCCGGCTATGACCGGTGATTAAAGCCTAAGTCATAAAACCACCCTCTGTCTTTGTCCCTTTCTTTTTGGCTCCTTGGATTCCTTCCTTTTCAGTACAACCACCAAATGAGATGGGGTTAAAAGTAAAACCCTAAGAACACGCACCAAGAATAACCAACAACCACCTCTTAAACCTAAAACACTAAACCTCTTGTAACCCCATAGTCCATTTACGGCTTTAGATTATTCTTCCCTTTTATGTGGATGAATATTATTTATTATATAGAATATATGTCGGAATTGGTGGCCACACGTTTCAAACAGGACCATCCTGAAAAGAACTGGACTCCCTAGCATGCATGAAATACTTGTCCAACGCAACCTGAGATGGACTGGCCACTTAAACAGACTTGGGGATGACAGACTACCAAAGCAGATTCTGTTTTCTCAACTGAGAGAGGGATCACGTAGAATTGGTAGACCAAAGCTCAGGTACAAAGACAACATCAAAAGTAACCTGAAGGACTTGAATATTCCCATAAGTAGTTGGCAAGATGCAACCAGAGACCGATTAAATTGGAGGAAAATGATTCGCGTGGTGTCATCATCGGATACAATGGACAGCAAGTAGTAGTATGTTATTATAGATTCAAATCTATAAATCATCATGATATATATAAATATAATATCATTATATATAAAGATAATCATATAGTAAAGATTAATCATATAATATAGATATAATATCATGATAAATCATTATATATATTCAAAGTTTTTGTTTAACATACATATATATTCTAGGTTTTGTTGAACAAACACAGAGATTGGATAGATGATACATTTTATTGACCCGAATCCCAACTTCAACAATAAAGCGAAGAAATAGACATTATTCGTTCATTTGCTAAGATGCCTTGGACAACTCTGATTAATTCTAAATTTGTTTTCACTGGGCTGGGTAGTCACATGACTAAACCACCCAATGAAAGACCTGCTAATAAGCCAGCCAGGGGTAAAGTCTTATCTATCATACTAGTATGAATCCCTACATGAGTTCTTACTTTTAAACTATTATTTTTAATTTCTACACTTACTTACAAAATGAATAGGTTACCCCATTTATTATGTAACACATTTTCTTGTACTTTTTCATAGACTTTCAGTTATTTCTTCAATCACTGGATTTCCAGTTTTAGTAATTATAAAAATGTTATTTTCAGAATAATCAACACTGAATTCAAACAACTTGATGAAAAGTAAGTAATTTTTAAAACTGTAATTCAATTTGTTTTTCTTTTCAATAGTTTTATGATTCTTTGTATTGCTAAAAATTTGCTATACTAAAAATGTGAATGTTATGATACAAAATTTGCTATTACTAAAAATGTGAATGTTATGATACAAAAATATAAAAATTTGCTATTACTAAAAATGTGAAATGATACAAAATTTGCTATTACTAAAAATGTGAATGTTATGATACAAAATACAATCGATCTGTATTATTAAAAAAAAAAATGTATAGTTCATTTTATTTATTATTGATTTATATTCTAAATTTTTATATATCTTATATTTTTGTTACATTTCAATTTTTCAAATATATTTTATTATTCAGTTTAATCTATTTTAGAGTTTTCATTGTTGGCTCTGCTGTTTAAGATCTCGTTACCTGATCATAAGCTTGTGCTTGATCCACACCAGCTGGATCACCGAGTTAAAGGTGGTTGATGTTTTAAGACCCTAAACACCACATGATCCTTGGATCTCATCACTGACAATATGGTCAAGTGCATCTTTTAGATGTATTTTTGGATCAAGTAACCAATAAGCACCCCGGCTGTTTGCTAGATTCAAAAGGACAGGTTTTGTTTTTCACCATCAACTTCCGGTTGTTTGTTAACAGACGATTTTTAGACCCTTTTTTTTTTTTTTTAGTTATTTCATGTTGTTGTTACTTCAGTTGGATTTTTTTTTAAATTATAAAACTATAAACAAAAAACATGTTTTTATATTAAAGACACATTTTTTTTGGTACCATTGTAGTATGTCGCCTACCATCAAAAACATATTATACGGTTATAATAATAACTGCTAACCCTAACCATATTTCAGAATATTTTTAGAATTAAATAGATATCTGCCAGAGCGATTGAGCATGATTTAGGATTTTCCCATAAAACTGTTAATCATTCCTGTGTTAAACGTGTCTTTCTTTTAAAGTTTTATAAATAAAATAAAAATTGCCATTGAATTAACAACAACAGCATGAAATAGGTAAAAAACGTGTCTTTGATATAAAAACGTCTTTCGTTTATAGTTTTATTATTTTTTTAAAAATTGCTACTGAAGTAACGACAACATGAAATAACTAAAAAATGTGTCTTTCGTTTAAAGTTTTATAATTTAAAAAAAATGCTATTAAATTAACAACAACATGAAATAAGTAATTTGTAAAAAAATGTGTCTTTAATATAAAAATGTGTCTTTCGTTTATAGTTTTATAACTATATGAAATTGCTACTGAAGTAACAACAACATGAAATAACTAAAAAATGTTTCTAAAAGAAATCATCATTTAACACACAACTAGAAGTTCACAGTGAATCTAGCAAAGAGCCGGGGTGCTTATTGGTTACTTGGTCCATATTTTTTGATAGAAGTAGAAAATATTATAAGAATGGGGTATTATCAGTATATAACCAGTGTTAAGCTCTTATAATGCATTAATGTATCCAGGGATACACCAATACTGAATATGCGGTATGGAAAGATAAATAGCTCACATGAACAATAAACATATGGGTGTTTATGGGAGTATAATAGCAAAATATATTCTCCCAAAATGGTAAATTGTACATAATGCTACAAAGAACAACTGAACATAAATTTGGCAATATAAAGGGTAATTAATGCAAAGGATTATCTCCCTTACGCTTGAGGGGTCTTCATCGCCACCAGGTGGCAGTGGGATTTATCTCACTGGGGAGAGATAAGAATTGGTGTTCGTTTCACCAGAGTCATGACCAAAAAGTGCACAAGAATAGGGGTCTCATTTCTAACATGACCAATGGACACGAGATGTGATAAACACACATCCAAACCAAGAGAGATCCTTGTTAACCTACAATAAGTAAAGTAAAGTCGTCGGGGTGGCCTAATGTCAGTATCAGCCTGAGAGCGAGGGAGTCTATCCCCTTTTCACTAGGGCTAGACCAAGGAGATCATTTCTAGCGTCTGAGGTGGAGCGCCACACCTACCATCAGCTCCTTACTTTACCGCACAGATCCCTGTGCTACTCATATGCTGAGTTGGCGAGGGCCTGTATTGAACTAGGAACCTTGTGGCTTCTAGCCGAACGCTCTACCGACTGAGCTAACCCGGCCCATAATAGATTTAACCAATCCAAAGTCATTGTTCTATCTCAAACATCAGACATTGTAGAATGATAGTTGGTTGCATATATTTAATTTAAAAAAAAAAAATCACTATATATATATATATATATATATATATATATATATATATATATATAGTGATTTTTTTTTTTAATAAACAATAACGATTTACTCTGACGAAGGACATTATTTCTTTGTATACTAAAAAAAATTCTGTTGTTTTTCTATTATTGTTATTTTATTCTGTATTTAAAATAATAATAGATAGAATACATGTGTACATGGATAAACTCTTGGTCGAAACATGTGTCAGTAAAATAAAATAAATCCTATTTTATCCATTCAACATTTTCTTTCCTTTATTTTTCATTTCAACATACCATCGGATTCGCTTCCATTTTCAACTTACATATATATATATAATATTAGACATTGTAGAATTATAGTTGGTTGAATATATTGTTTCCTCCTGAATGATGAAAATCGTCTTTTAATAGAGAAAGTCTTGATATGGAGATCTATGCTGTCGGATGATGAATTTTTTTTTTTTTCACATACACGGATTTTAGATAATTAGACATTTTGAAAACAAATAGAGAATTCCTTATTTAATAATTTACATAAAAATCTTTTAATTCTTCTGAACGTTAACAAGGACGTTGTGCCTTGATGCAAATGTTAACCTTAAAATCTTTGAATCATTGATATTCATGAATGTAATTTATATTTTTTCAGCCATCCCGTGGATGTGTACTCATTTTTCAAGGATTTGGCTACCCAAATCTGCCTTAGTTTGTTCCTTGGACTGGATGTCAACGAATCAAAGGATTTATCCCAGCAGATTACTGCTTTGACTACTGCTCAATGGCATGGTAAATAAAAGCAGAATTTATTTACCATAAATATTTTGGTAGATATTTTCTACCTGAAATTTTGCACTCGGTTTTATTTCTGTATCATTTCATTGTCATCATCAGCGCAATGTTTAATATGTTCCATTCTTTTCCCCCTTTTTTTTTTTTTTGTGCTTTTCTACAAAATGGAATACATGAACTGATTTTCATAGATTTGTTTGATCATACCTATTACATAGACAAGATCACTCAGGTCTGTAGACGTGATGTTTAAGGATAGTCCAGGTGGATGAGCAGTTCATGACATGCAATACTCCGCTTTTGCCCTATCTTGGGCTAGACGAGCGGTCGGGGAGGCCCCCTCCGATCAATCAGCTGGTCATGTCAAGCCCTAGCACCTATATGATTTTCCCAATCCTATTGCCCTTATGGCAAGCACCAACCCCTTTTTATCATATGGGTGCTAGAAGGCGGTGGCTGCGGGTTTACATGTCCTGGGAATGACGTTAAACTCTATCTGATGGTGAGTTTCCAGTTTTGAAGGTTTGGGGAATGTGGAGCACCCCTTCATCACCATTGCTCCCTGGTCCACTCTGATCCGGAGTGGTAGTACCTGTTAGGGTCCCATCTATGGGTTAAATAGAAAAATGTATTCATAAAAGAATTGTATTATCCATTAAGAATTGATTTATTTCAAAACTTTATCGGCATTAAATGACCCACTGAGGTTGTTATGCTGTAAAACAAAACAAACCAAACCAATCAGGTCTGTAGAAAATATTAATAACTATTCCTTTTTTATCCTATTCAATTGATAAGATGACCCAGAATCTGTAAAAAAAAGGTTGCTCACTATTCCTTTCCATTGGTAAGATCCTCCACAATCAGTAGAAAAGTGGCTAACCATTCCTTTCCATTGATAAGATCACTCGGAATCGGTCGAAAAGGTTGCTAACCATTTATTTCCATTGATAAGATCACTCGGAATCGGTCGAAAAGGTTGCTAACCATTTATTTCCATTGGATCACTCGGAATCGGTCAAAAAGGTTGCTAACCATTTATTTCCATTGATAAGATCACTCGGAATCGGTCGAAAAGGTTGCTAACCATTTATTTCCATTGATAAGATCACTCGGAATTGGTCAAAAAGGTTGCTAACCATTTATTTCCATTGATAAGATCACCCCAAATCTGTAAAAAAGGTTGCTAACTATTCCCTGTTCAATCCTTTGAAAAGTTATTGCTTTATGTAACCTAAACTGTTATTAAAGATCAGAATGTTTTTATAAAAAATATAACAATGTTTTTTTTACTTCACATCATTCAAAATTTGGTCCCTGTCATCGGTTAATGAATTAATCTAGCAAAGTGATTTTCTCTTTTAAGTTTGATCCTCTCCTGTTGCTTAACACTTATGACCTTATACCAGTTTTTAGTAAATGTTTCTATAAACATGTCGTTTTGCATGCCTATCATTCTGACATGTGTCACAAGAAGAATCACGATCATTTTAAAATAACATTTTTTTTTTGTATTTTTTAAAAATGATTGTGAGTCTTTTCATGACACATGTTGGAATGATAAGCGTGCAAAGAACAATGATGTTATTTTTTTAATAAGATCTTCAAAAGTTCTTTGACGCCTGTTTGATCAACTGTCAAACTATTAAAGATGATTTCCCAGGTTGAATCATTACTATACTTAGATACATAGGGAACACCTGAGGAAGGCAGGAGGATACAGTGGCCTGAACGTTGTTTATACATACCACAATAAAGATGAGGACAACAGTCCGAAAAAAACAAATTATTCACATCCAGCCTCATCTCAAAAATACATACAAATAATGTGGATAATTAATTTGCCTTCTTAGTAATATTAATTATGAAATGTTTATTGAATTATAAGAAAGAAACCATGAATCATTTAATTCTTTAACATATCTATATATGTAAAAGAAAGTCTGTCTATACAATGACTGAGTGCACATCCTTTTATGGTTATTTCCTATAACTCCAACATTAACAAAGGGGAACCACTCTTGACTGATAAATCATTTATTTATTTATTGATCTACTAGGAAAAAAGAAGACGGGTTAGGGTTTAGGGTTAGTTTAATGGAAAATAAATAAATAATTTATCAGTCAAGGGTGGTTCCCCTTCGTTTATGTTGGGGTTATAGGAAATAACCCCTTTTATAAATGGAAGATCCGTGGAGATCAGCAAAGACCAAAGTTCAATAAAATCCACACCCTATTTTTGTCCGAGAGGGGGTTGAAAAAAAATTTTTACCCCTCATTTTCCATAAGGAAAGCTAAATAAAAATATAATAATTATTATACATTTTAATGTAAAATTGGCCATTATTTCCTTTGATGAAAATGAGGTTGTTTTATTTGAGGGTTGTAATTTATTTAATGAATGAATCCCTAATCTGAATTAACCCTTTAAGAGTCATCTCATTAGCATAAGTTATGATATTAAGTTGTCTAGAAAATAATGGCCGATTTTAATTATACATTTAAATATAGAATTGGCCATTATTTTCCAAATAACTTAACACATTGTTAGTTGCTCTTTGCATGTTAAGGGAAACATCTTTCTTAAATTCGTTTTTTTTTTTTAATCAAATAAAAAATCCGACTTTTATACAAATCACTAAACTGGATTTATTTTTTCAGGAATTATTTCTGTCCCTCTAAATGTCCATGTTACCAAGTACAGTTCAACAACTTTCAGCAAAGCTCTTGACGCTAAGGTAAGTATCGTTTCCCCAGATCTTTTTCTTGGGGGTGTCGCACTTTAGCAAGAAAACTTAATCTATGCTGGTCAACAATTTTGTTTTAGAAAATTGCAAAAACAGTTCCTTGCTGTAATAAAGTGCTGCATTTCCCTCCTTTTTCTTACTTCTGCTGCTTTCCTTCCTCCTCCTCCTGCTTTCCTTTCTCCTCCTCCTTCTACTGCTTTCCCTTCATCTCCTCCTCTTCCTGCTTTCCTTTCTCCTCCTCCACCTACTTTCCTTTCTCCTCCTCTTGCGGCTTTCCTTCCTTTTCTCTTCACTCGTTCTTTCCTTTTCTTTTCTTTTTGCTTCCTTCTTTACTCGCTGACACCTGTTCACTGAATGACTCGTTTCCTCTCTTTGGGTAAGTGGGTGTCATTTATCTTTACCCACAATGCATTGCACTCTCCTATAATAAGGCATTTCTCTTCCCATCTGGCTTCATTTGTCACAGTATGCCAGCAAGCACTCTTCGACTACACACCCAGTTCCAGCATGTTAGTAAGTACTTTTTAACCACAATAGGGTAAATTATTATCAATTTCTTTCTGATTTTATTTCTTTAATATCCTTTTTTTTTTTCTTTTTTTTTTTTTTTTTTTCCTTTTTTTTTCGTTTTAGCTATGGGTTAAATAGTTAAATAGTACAACTACTGTTGATAGTATGACTAAAAAGGATGCCTTTAGCATTAAATAACCCACAAAGGTTGATATGTCATCAAACAAAGAAACCAAACTGGGTCATTTAATGCTGAATCAAGTCATTTTGATAATCGCTAACAGTACCTGCTGTTGCTTAACTTTAAGCTGCTCACAGCAGCCCTCCCACCACACCCAAACAAAGTACAAAAGCTGATGGTTTGTTCATTATAATTAAGCAGAATGACTCGGATTAAAATAATAAAAGTACTTTATTTGAATAGAATGAGTTCTAAGGTGAATAGATAGTGAACCTTGAAATATCCCATCATACATGTAAAAAATACTAAGAAAATTTGGTAGGCAATGAGTTACATACAGACAGGACATAGCCAAAAAACAGTCATTCTGATTCTGGGTATTTCAACACTAAAGCAGCACCTCCCCATTCCACAAAAGTGAGGTGATCACAGTCGTTTGACACTTTTTTGACGTGCTTCAGGGGGACCAGGCAATTTTTGTCTTTATCTACACATAGGCATTCGGGGACCCCTTCACATTAAACTTACCATGTATTAGATTCTACTTCTGTGTGCAGGGACTTAAATACACAAACATGGATACACTTTTATAGAGGTTGCTAAAAACCATTGGCCAAAGAGAATAGAACTTTGTTATTAATGATTTCTGATTTTTTCATAGAAATAAATAAGTGGGAAAATACCAATGTGACACTGCATCAATGGCAAAAATTATTTTTTTAATTATTTTACATATATTGAACATTATTTTATAATGTTCTACATATATATATGTCCCCAACCCCTTTTTATCATATGGGTGCTAGAAGGCGGTGGCTGCGGGTCTACATGTCCTGGGAATAACGTTAAACTCAATCTGATGGTGAGGTTCCAGTTTTGAGGTTTGGGGAATGTGGAGCACCCCTTCATCACCATGCTCCCTGGTCCACTCTGACCCGGAGTGGTAGTACCTGTTAGGGTCCCATCTATGGGTTAAATAGAAAAATGTGTTTTAAAAAAAAATTGTATTATCCATTAAGAATTGATTTATTTCAAAACTTTATCGGCATTAAATGACCCACTGAGGTTGATATGCCATAAAACAAAACAAACCAAACCAAACAAAAACATATATATGTGTGAAGATAAGGAAGTGAATCTGACGGTATGTAGCATATTAAGAAAGATTGAAAAAACACAGGTTTAAATGAGTTAAGTGGTGAGTTTATTGGCCAACGCTGCAGTGTTTCGTTCTATTAATTAGATCATCTTCAGGGCATTTGTTGGTATATGGGAGGTAATAAGAATTTTTTTATCACAGAATAATGAGAAAAGCGAGTGATAGTCCTTGTTTGTCAGTCTATTTAAAATTTGAAGTTTTGAAAAAAGAACGCTGAAAATAGACGGTTTTAAATATGACGTCAAATATTTTCTTTTACGGTGTGAGTATGGGACTGTGTAAGTGTGTGTATCAAAAAAAGCATTGTGCATTTTTTAGGTGTGTGGTTGCGCGTGTGTGTATAAATCTTTTGTGATAAACACATCGAAACAAATATTATATATGTGTGTGTGTGTGTGTGCATGTGTATTTTTTATTTGATTGATTCAGGCTTTGCCACATCATGTTTCGTTAAAGTGTTCTATTTTCTGTCTATCTTTCCAGGATAAACTGTTAAGTATCATCAAAGAACAAAGAACTCAAGCACAGATTGGTTTTCCTGTGCGTCTCAAAGAATTTCCAAGTCTCAACAATGATTCTTTTATCAATAACCACCTTCTTTTATTTTCATCCGCTTTGCTTCCAAAAGCAATTGCCTCTTTATTAATGTCTTTCTTTGTTGTTACTGGACAGCCAAACAATGTAAGTCCATCATTAATTATTTTTACCTTTTTAGATTTTAACCTTAATAGGTAAGTGTAAGATTCAAATTTAATAATTGAACAACAGCTCCGACACGTTGTGAGACAAAACATTTAATATATATAACAGCACATGGAAACGATAAGATACATAAAGTACAGGAAAATAGAACATGTAAATACATATACAAGAGTAGAGATAAAAGATACAATAAGATATAAGGACACATTCATGAATGGTAAATACAAGATACAATATTTAGGTATACCCAAATGTACATAAAATATAAATGTTACAGACATGGAACTAAAGGATAGTCCATGCTGTATAAAAGACTTACAGTAATGTGGGGGGGGGGACAAAAGCCCCACCGAGAAGAGGGTAGATAGACTCTAGCCCATATCAGTTCGTTGAGAAGATCCAGCTAAAAGAGGAAGACAAGTTCAAATAAGGCGCTTAAATACCAGAGGTCCCCTAATGGGAACAAACGGCAACGCAGCGAGAAGATAACTCTTCCAGGCAAAGGGAAGATAATCCCCTACACAAGGAAATGCTAGGGGAGTAAAACTAAGCCTCTCTTTGATTTGGGATCTCCAGATATGCACTAGTTGTGTCTCTGTCCATTTAGACTTAGAGGGGCCTTTACTCCCCACCCCCCAACTATAGGTTCATACGTGTGCCTTTACGCAGCCCCTATTATACTCTTTCTCCACAGTGTTCGGCTCACCAGCCTTGTGAATAGACATGTAACACCCTTCTTACACTCTTACACTCAGATGTCTGCATGGAGGTGACCACCATGTGGTCCTGTACGAAGTAAGTGACAACCTTTTAATGTAGGACTTTTGGGTAATTTATGAGGAAGTGCGTCCCGGTCTCCCGCCTCAAAAACCACTACCCGGTAATTATCAAAATAACAACCCCAGCTCGTCGTAATTCTTGTTTATTTATCGTAATTTGTCGTAATTCTTGTTTAGATATGAAGATGGATATATAGTTTGGAATAGACGGAGATAGATAAACAAACAAAATAATATAGATAGATATGAACAAATGGAGATAGATATTTTTGACGAGTAAATGTATTGGAGGGGGTGGTCGCATCTTTTTTGTCATAATTTTTGTTTATTTAAACTAAAAACAAGACATTAAACAAACATGAATAAAAAAATCTTAGTATTTAAAGTAATATAGATAAATATGAACAAATTGAGATAGATAGATAGATAGATATGAAGATGGATAGTTTTGAATAGACTGAGCTGGGTTGTTATTTTAATAGTCACCGGGTAGCAATTTTTGAGGCAGGAGACCGGGACGCACTTCCTCATAAATTACCGACTTTTGTCTCTTTGTTTAACTCTTAACTCTTCGAGGACTCCTTTATTTCTTAGGACTTTCATCCTAGCTGTTTTGTTTTGTATTTGATTGTTGCTTAGACAATAAAGTCTGTATTTTGTTATATATCTATTTGTTGGAATTTGTTGTATATATTCACCTGCGTTTGGTGGCTTCTCTGAGGCTTCCTAACATATTATAAGAAGTGGTATTAACTACTGCAGATAAAACCACATTTAAATCTTATATCGGGAACCTTCTCTGATTGAAGTTCAGTGAAGGCTCACAGGTTTCGACAAGAAGGTTCCCAAGTTGAAAGAAAAGGTTCCTGAATTTGACAAGAAACACCTGAAGAAGCTCAGAGGGCACATCGTCCAAAATGTTGTATATATAACAATAAAAATAGTCCAAATAATACAAATTATCATGCCTCATCTGAAAAATTCAAACAAATGGACTTTGGATATAAATTACATTCAATCATCTCTGGACTGACTAGGACTCAGTCAGTAGAGCATTGGCTTGGAACCGCATAAGTTCCAGGTTCAATACCAGCCCTCACCAGCTCTGCACATGAGTGGCTTGGATCTGTGCAGTAAAGTGGGGAATTGACAGTAGGTATGGTACTCCACCTCAGACGCAAAAACAATCTCCCTGGTCTAGCACTAGCAAAATGGAGACTCCCTCACTGTCTGGCTGATACCGACAATAGGCCACTCTGTCTACTTTTTATTAAATACTAGAAGCAGCTACGAGACTAAGGGGATAATAAAAAGTTAGTCTCGCAGATCCATTGATTGTTTTGATTTTGCATAATTGTTTTATGTTTTAATCGAAATGCCACCAATGACGTTTACTTTTACTTACTATTTACATCCTAATTTGTAAATATCTTTCCAGATATAAATAAAAATCTTCATTATTTTTGCACAAAATGCAAGCTCTGGTGATAGTGAATGTGTATATATATATTTACATTGTTGTCAATTGTTTTATTTTCGTACTTTCCTCAGACATACATACATACACACAACTGCCTTTTATATACAGGGTGTTCGGGATAAATTTGACATATTTATATTTGGTTATTTTTCTTAACCCCATGGATTATTATGTATGTGGCTCTGTTGAGAAAGACACCAATCGTCATGTCAGTACTACAAAAGCCCAGTTAATCGACAGAATTAAGGTAGTTTTTGAGAGCCTTCCCAGGGAAACTGTAACATCAGCTTGCTCCAGGTTCCGGAGCAGGATTGAGGCTGTGATCAATGCTAATGGCGGTTGTTTTGAGTGAAACTTGTTGATAGTAGTGTAATTTCCATGCCTGTTGAATTTCTTTACAATCCATTAAATTTTGTAGTTACCAAGCACTTTTTCTTTTTTCTTATGAAACTGCCAAATTTATCCCGAACACTCGAATTTTATGCGATACATGCGTTGTAAGTGCCTTCAAGTAAAAATTTAATATATACTTTATTCAGCAGCATTTCTAAAATAAACAAACATCCAAAAATCTTATTCACTTTGTTATTATTCTCTCAATAGCGCCCCCTTACCTATTATGGTAGAGGCGTGAGTATCACTTGACAAGCTTAATTTCGCTAGGATGGTCAGCTGTGTACTGTGGCCGAGGCGTTCACTAGTGTTTCACTGTGTCTGCTGAAGTCCCGGTTTCGATTTCTGTCGGAGGGAAATTGTTAGTATATACCGCTGATGAGACTTAATAAAGTCGAAACAGTCTGTACGGTATTCTACACATCGAGCCATCCTTTGTTGGGATTACACTTGTCAAGTTTATTTTCTATAAGAAAAAGTATCGAATTTTATGCGATACATGCGTTGTAAGTGCCTTCAAGTAAAAATTTAATATATATGTATATATATATAGATAGATAGATAGATATAAATTACTTATCAATTACTACTCAATATAAATTTTTGTGAAACCCTCCTAAGTTTGCTTCTTCAATTGAGAATAGCAATAGTAGCCATTATCAATCATACAGAAATCTGATCTCACTGATAAGTTAAAGCGACAATTCTTCCAAACCATAGTTGCATCAGTGCTATTGTATGACTGCACCACTTGGACCCTAACGAAGCTCCCAGAAGAATAAGCTAGATGGGAGTTGCACAAGAATGCTACGTGTGATATTAAACAAATCATGGAAATGATACCCCTCAAGAAAGCAGCTGTACAGCCGCTCTCCCCTATCCCACAAACCATCCGAGTGAAAAGAACAAGTGTTACATCATTAAAGAGGGGCTTGGATAATTAAGGTTCGAAAAAAGGATCAGTTTTAGTAAAAATAAAATATGAGTGAAGAAAAAAGAAATGTTTTGAAAAATATTTTTAATGAAAGAATTTATTTGGAATGCAGTTTGTTTAAAATGTTTGTTGAAATTCCATCAGAGAATTGTTGGGGCTGAATATTCTAATGTGTTGATAGTCTTTTAGTAGAGAAAGTCTTGAGGTCTTTGATAGGTAACTGATAGAAAAAGAAAATGTATACTTGCATGTTGCACATGTTTATGGTTGCTGGGGGCACAAAGCCCCCACTGACCCTCAACAGGAAATGTGCTGTTACCTCTGTCAAGGGTCAAGAGTGAAATAGGCTTTTGACTTTGTTACTTCTACTTTAATAATGCTGCTTGCTACGCCACCTAGCATCTGCTGGTAGACACAGGAAGTAATTACCTCTTGTGTCCCCTAGCATCAGATGGAGAACTGTGGCAAGTAAGGAGTGTAATCCCTACACTGTATTATAAAATATTCAATTCAGTGTAGGTGTTATGTTTATTAGAAGGGACTTGGATAATTAAGGTTTGAAAATAGGATTTGTTTTAGTAAAAATAAAATATGAGTCAAGAAGAAGGAAAGAAATATTTTAAAAAATATTTTTAAGGAAAGTTGTATGTGCTTCTTAATCGAGTGTGTATGTTTGTGTTTATTTTCATTTCTTTTTTTGCAGACCGATTTACAGGCTGAGATGTTTTTTGACAAAAGTATAGAAGACAGAGTTTTAATGGAAATTCAACGTATGTTCCCACCTTTTATGGGCGGACGAAGACTTGTGAGAAAGGTAAATTTTAATGGGTTTAATTAGTTTTAAGTCAGGTAAAGTAGTTTATAAATAAGATACAACTCGGAGCTTCAATGTATCCATGTCCAGGGCAGCAAGACGTTCAGAATATAGTAGATGCCTGCTGAAGGGGATTCACTTAGTTGCACATTATAAATGTTACGATTTTTGTGGCAATTTTTAGGCTGCAAGTGAGAGGACTTTACAGTGGAGATCCTTGTGTTCCTTAGTGTTAGGCAGAGTCCTTGGTTGTTCCTTGGTGTTCCTTAGTGTTAGGTAGAATCCTTTGGTTTTCCTTACTGAAGAATCTTTGGTTGTTCCTCGGATTGGTTGCTGATCCGTTCGTCCATGTCTAATACGTGCAAATGAATGGCTTTCAAGATTGGCGATTAAATAGTTAACAAACCACGTATTCAAGCATATTTAATCCATGCACTCACGCAGAGTCTATAAGTTTAAGTTGTGGGCCACAGCACACCTTATATGTACCAAAATAATCCAACAATAAATAAGATAAAACTCTGGCAAAAAATTATAGAATCACCTCCCTCACCCCCTTTGTAAAACATTACTCAAACAAATTAAAGCATCACAGGTCACTACCCACAGCCAAGAGGTGGCCCCATCAGGTGGGGTGGGGGTGGTCTTACCCCTCTACAGAGGTGCAGTCGGCGTATTCAAAAGCCCCAGCAACAGGGTTGACATATATTTGTTCAAGCTTACATAGTCACTAACTATCATTGTTATTTTAGGTGTGTCATGTAATGGTTATCATTGGACGAGGCTCTTTGCATTTCACATAGCATGACTACCATTGGGAAAGGTATGCATGCAACTATTCTCCCTCCAACTATGGGTAAATAGTTAGGCAATCAGTCTAGAAGATGGAAAACTGAATTAAAGCCTTTTAAACTCTGCTTAAGAAATTGAAACATACATACATACATAAACACACATAAACATACATGCACACATGGAGAAAATTTGAAAAAGACTAAGTGACCCAGCTGATGTTGATCAAACACAAGGTCAGGCAATGAGATCTCAAACAGCAAACAAACTATGATGGGCGATCTTGTGATTTTGTTGTTGTTGCTCATTTCTTAATTATATAGAATGATTTGCATTTATATATATATATATATATATATATTTACCAACCTCTCCGAAGGAGTAGTATGTGACACAGTCAGTTTCTGAAGCAGAGTTTAACAGGTTTGAATTCAGAGTTTTCCTTCTAGACTGATTACTTAGCCAAAGTTAAAGGGCCCAGTCTGCCCTACTATTTACACATAGCTGGAGTTGGATACATACCTTTCCCAAAAGTACTAGTGCTTTATATATATATATATATATATATATATATATATATATATGTTCAGTGTCTTAGTCACACTGCCATGGTCTGATACATGTCATTTGTATATTATTTGTATATTATTTGTATATTTGTTGTTTTATTGTTGAATAAAAATCAATTTATTGTTTTATTATTATTATTATTATTATTATTATTATTATACTCCAATTATATAATTATTATAATATAATATATTATAATAATAGCAATGATTAATATAATTAATAATATATAATTTTGTATTATATAATAATTCTATAAAATTATAATTATTAAATCCATTAAATTATTATTGTATAAAATCTTATATATATAATAATTGATAATAGCAATGTAATATTAGTATAATTATTATATATTATTATATAATTATATTATTATCATATTATTATTAAGATTATTATCAATTTATTGTTGAATTATGATTATCATTTTTTAACAGGAGTGTATAATTGATGGTTACAAAATTCCTGAAGGTTATTCTATAGTCTTCCTAACCTTTGCTGCTCATCGGGACCCTCATGTCTATGTCGAACCAGATATCTTCAAACCTGAACGCTGGCTTGACAAGTGAGTTGTTTAAAATTTTATATAATATATATACAAGGTGTGTCAAAAAAAAAGTATCAAGATTTTTTGTACTTTTTGACACACCTTGTATTCTGAAGAAAAAAAAAACGTTCCATTCATTCTTCATTTCTATCTTGATAATTACAGCTCTAAACTTGGCACTTTTTTGACACACCTTGTATTCTGAAAAAAAAATTAATGAATGGAATTTTTTTTTTGTTGTTTTTCTTTTCAGAATACAAGGTGTGTCAAAAGTACAAAAAATCTCAATACTTTTTTGACACACCTTGTAAATTTATTTTGTTTTTATTTTCTTTTCATTAATTTAGCTGTAACTATTTTTATTTTATTTTATTTTTCATTAATTTAGCTGTAACTATTTTTATTTTCAGTGAAGTTCGAACACAGAACAGACTTTTTACATTTGGTGCAGGTCCACGAAGTTGCATTGGTTATCATCTTGTTATGAATATTATCAAGGTATTTTTGTTTATAAATTTCCAAGCATTTATAATCCGATCACATCAGTTCTTTGCTCAATCCACTCAGCCCTTCCCTGTTGGTGATAGGGAGGAAGAGGCTTAAAATACACCAATTGCATCTAGCCATGTCGGCAGGGCTTAGAATACACCTTTCTTTTTTTCCTTTTAGAAGTCTATCACAGACGACAATGACGTCACTCCATGTTGTTCAACAATTGTAGACCTTCTGTTGGCTAGTTAGTCCAATTCTGAACTTGCAGATGTGGTCATACACATTGCAAGGGAAATTCATATCTGCATTTGGTGGTTCATGACAACGAAGACTTTGCCGCTCTGCAACCCTGTTAATCTCGATATTGAGCCGCTCAGCTCCTGTGCGGCACGCATCTCGCCAACCCTGTCTGTTGGAGGCCAGATATTCCACGCTTGAAGGTGTTGATGGTCCATTTCTTCAGCATCGAATACACAAACTGTAGGTATTTACCCAACCCATTCATCATGGGTAGGATGTGACACAAAGTCTCAAGTATGAGGCATCCAGCAAGGATCAAACTCTCTATTCAATAAAAATTGATCTGTGAGACTAACTTGCTAACCATTTCACCATGATAGGACACCCTAGAATATACTGAGTGTATCCCACCCTGCAGTGGTGTAAAGGACACTAAACTGCATGTGATGGTGAGGTTCCAGTTCTGGGGAGTGTGGAGTACTCCTTCATTGCCATTACTCCCAGGTCCACTCTGAGTGGTAGTACCTATTAGGGTCCCGTTTATGGGTCAAATAGATCTCTTTAAAATTTGCTCATATTCGATAGGTACTTCTACACAAATATTTAAATATTAATTTATAATGAACACAGTTCACTAAACTCTAAGCATAAAATAACACTAGATAGGTTGACATCCTGTTATAATGGTGATTATGTGTCTGTCTGTCTCTAAACTACAACTATGTCACCATCAACGTCACAATTCCCTTAGTTATTTGTTACATTCTCAATGGTTATTAAATAATCATTAATCTGAATTAGCATCTTATTTATTAACATTTTATCTATTAAAGTCTAGCTGAGATAGATATTTGCCTCAAAGCAGCTCATATTATCAATGTAGTATTTTCTGCGCATCCCACTTATGCCGCTCATGCACAAGGCCCTATTAATGTGGGACCACCCACAAACTGAAGCTCATGGGTGGTGGGTGCTCATGGGTTGTGGGGGAAATAAACCCAGCCCTGCCCCTTTAAATCGAGGGGACAGGTATTGCATGGCGGGATGGCCCCCTGAGATCAACAATATTAGCTTGTAAGGTCCAGGGCCGAAGCCAATGGACCCCCACCCCGAGGGGCTATTGATCTGTTTAAAATCCTGCAATGTGTGTTATATATCATTAAGAAATAAATGTTTACATAGTATATGGTGTTAATAATTTGCATACCAGTTTTAACAAAACTGGGTTTAATAAATAATTACTTTGTGTTATTGATTTCTAATATTATTGTTTTATTCTTAAACATATTTAAAGCAATCTTATGTATAATTTTATTTTGAAATCAATTAGAATAATGTAAAAATAAGTGTAATATTTAATTATATTAAAATTTAAATACGTGTGCCTGGACGGCACATATTTTGTCTAGTGCCTTTAAAATAAATTACCCAATTGCTTCCCCTGAATATTAGTAACCCTGGTATTAAATAAGCCATGAAGGTTGATATGCCATTAAACAACCAAATCAAACAAAACAAAACCATCTATTGAACAACTTTTTTTGATAAGTAATGAAACTCACCTTTTCCGCTGGCTTTCTAGTGAGTTTCATTACTTATCAAGTAACTTCCTTCATATATTTTTATCATATGTTTTTTTTTAAATAGTTATTTTTTATTCTTTTTCAGAGCATTATTCAAAGATTAATGACTCAATATACCTGGAAATCTCTCACAGAAGAATCTGAAATAAACCGCAAATGGATGCCAGTGGTCAGACCCAAGTCATCTGTCCTCGTTGATTTTAATACCAAAGTGGAAATTCGTCATCTTGGTGACAAATTTGCAACCATGCTGTAAATAAATGTGACTGATTTCAAGTCAGATATGATTCTGCTTTGAATATACCAGAACTCTATCTCTGAAATGACAAATGGGGATGCTCGAAACTGTATCTCTAAAATGACAAATGGGGATGCTTGAAACTCTTCTACCTGGGAATTCTGGGTAAAAATCTTCTGTTGCTACTACTACTGCCTTACAATCCACTTCACCCTCCCCTCCCCTATCCCACCCTTTTTTTAAAGTTAGACTCATTATTACTTTTAGTTCTGATGGAGATACCCCATCTTGTATTTTCTGCTCGCTTTAACTATGAGCATTTGCGTTTAGTAAACCACTCCCCCACCCTTGCTGTCACATTCATTTTAAGGTGTCAATGAACATCATAGTGAACATATTTATATCAAAATGAAGAATTGATATTCATATAAGAGAAAAAAAAACTCAAAGATTTAAAAAGATTATTGTTGGTATTTTGTGTGTAGGATTTTATTTTTGTTATTATCAATTTTGACCAATATTTTCTTTCGTCTTTTGATTTTTGATTTTAAAAGACAAAAAAAAATATAAGTCAAATTAATAATAATGATTGACAAATCTTTATTTAAAAAATGAGTAGAACCTTTTTTTTCTTTTGTTGCTTTCTTCATTCTTCACCCTAGACTTGACATGCCATGAAGTAATGGGGGCACAAAACTGTAAAAATATTACAAGAAATCTTTTTACGGTATTAAAAAATGTGTTGCCCATCACAGAAAAAAAGAAACTGTTATTCACAAAGTAATAAACAAAAGAGACTTACGATCAACTCACACTTAAATAAGATCAGCGAAGTTAAGCAACGATCTGCCTGCTCAGAACTTATTTGAAGGACCATTTATTGAAGAGCAATTAAGCAATTCGGAGGCCTGTGTGCTAGCTTAAATACAAGGGAGATAACTCCGACAACTTTAAGATGAATGTTGTTACCAAGGGAAAGCCATTTTTATGGCTAAGATTTTACTCAAATGAGTTCTATAAATTGAAATTCAGATTCCGGATCAGGATTATGTCATTCCTAAAATCGGGTATTCGTAAAAGACACTCTTATCTCTACTTGGGTTTGTGTGGAATATGTTGATTCCCTGACTGGAATCTGAGTTTTCTTTCTTGTCACAATTAAATGTAACACTCTGCATTATGTTTCTTGAAATTAAAAAAACAAAAACTAACAGAAATTATTTCTCAGCAATAAAGACAATTTTTGTCTGAGTTTCTGAGATGAGGTTATATAGATTGATTCTTTCAGATGAGTTTCCTAGTCTTAGATGTCTTTATCACAATGTTTCAGCCATAATACACTGTCACCTTCTTTCAGGTGTCTGTTACATTCAATAGCTTTCTCTATGTTGAACAAATCTTTTTTTATTTGATCCTCAAATGTATCTTCTTTTCATCCTCATACCTGTCACATCAAGTATTTGTTTTGGGGTTTGTTTTTTTGGGGTTTTTAGAATTCATAACCTTCAATTCTTCCTTCTGATCTTTGCTTTTTCTTCAATATTTGTCCCTCTATTTCTTCTTCTACTCTCTTTTTCTTTTTATACTTCTTCTCTCACTTGGTATTTTTGTCTCTCTTTATGAATAAGTAGACTAATTGAAAAGTTGGTTAAATAGTTTTCAAGTAAATAATCAAACAACATAACTAATAATCATGAATCAAAAGTTTTTCAATGAATTAATATAAAATTCAAAGTGTTTTTCTCTTTTAAACTGCCTACATTTATAAAATACCTCTTCCTCCTTCCTTCTCCTAAAAAGAAAGAAATACAAATAAAAGTAAAACACTTAGTTATTTCTCTCTATGCACATATTTACTATATCTGTGCTACCCGATACAGAGATTGAACCCATGACTTCCAGAAAACCATATGAAACTTATGAGTACTTTTGACAAATTCAGCCATGTCACATAATATTTTTTATTTTTTTTTTTTTTTTTTTTTTTTTGTAGCCTTAAATCTGGTATTTATTTTTTCACCAAAAAATTAATGTCTTATTGATTTAAAAAAATGGCTTCATTGATTTAAAAAAAAAAAAAAAAAAATTGTTTAAGTCTGTTTCCATGGAAATTGTGAGTTCAATCCTTGTGTCAGTTAGTATAGAAATATACATTCTCTTATTGAAGTGATATCATAAGGACAATTAGCTGATTATGAATTCTGAAATTTCCTCATGGGGACCCCAGATGTGACAGGTACAAGAATTATAACAACATGGACTGGTTGGTAAAAATAAATGGTTATGTTAAAAATTTCTGGAAAGTTACTGAAACATTTGGTGTATGCCAACCAAAACATTGCGATTGAGACTAAGACAAGGAACCAATTCCAAAATAACAAGTATAATGTTTCTCAATTAAAATTTAATTTATATTCTATTACGGTTCATCTATTGATTTAGACATTTGTGTGAAATTATTTATTTGTCCTTAGAGGACTAATAATCACTCATTGTACAGAAATATCTTTTTATTATTATTATTATTATTATTATTATTATTATGAGGTTTTCACACCTGCCGTAGCCGATGGTTCACTAGAGGCTGAGTGACAGCAAGTCTCTCAGTCTCCAGTGAACCACCGGCTTATTATTATCATTATCATTATTATTAAGAACTATTTGTTCTTGCTGTTAAGAACTCATAGTTTAAAGAATTCTAGATCTTTCATTGAACTTTATCTGATTTATTAAATGCAACTATTCAAAAATGCAATCTTTTAGTTCAGTATGAACTCATTTTTAAACAATTCACTATTGTCAGACATTTTGTTGATATCCTGTTATGAAATAATATAGTCTTCTTTACATTATATAAATAATTCTCTTTACCTTTCATCTTTTTTTCTTTTCCTCAATTCTTTTTTTTTTTTTTCTTTCTCAATTCTTCTTCTTCTCCTTTCTCTCTCTTATTATTATTATTATTATTATTATTATTATACAGGTTGTCCATAAAGTCCATGTGCACTTTAAAGAAATTTTAAAGTGCACACTGATTTGTGGACACTCTACTTCTTCTCTCACTTAGTCTCTTCATTAATAATGAATAAATCAATTAATTTAAAATTTAATTGAATATTTTTAAAATGAATAATCCAACACCCTAGCTGATAGTGTTAAATCACCTACCTAAACAGTCTTTCAATGAATTAATATTAAATTCAATATGTTGATCATGTTCAAATTGTATCCTTTTTAAATTGTTCACATTTTTCAGATACTGCCACCTCCAAATAAAAATAATTCTTTCCTCCTTCTACACATTTTTTACTATAAAGCTATCAGTTTACTTATATCAATTATACTTAAATCCTTTTTCATACCAGCAAAGAGCTAACATATCTTACTAAAAATACTTTTTCTCTGTAAGATATATTGGATCACCTGAACAACTGTCACCTTGATTTGACCCTCCCGAAGAATCATCACCCCAAAATCTTCCACCTGAAAAAATTGTTACACTAGACTAAGTCATATAATAAATAATATTAATGAAGTTTATTGTGTACAGTGCTCAGGTGCACCACAACTCATCAAAGTCTCATGTCTAGTACATAGAATAATGTATTAGTGTCAGGAACATGAATAGCATACAGTAATAATATACATGTATGTGTGAGTGTGAATGCATATGTGTGTGGAGGGGGGGCATCAGGTATAGTGTTTTGGCGGATCACAGGAAGCATGGAGGCTTTGAAAGATGCAGTGTTTCAGCAGCCTACAACGGATGCAGGCAGTTTATTCCATGCCTCAGCAACTCTGAGTGTGAAAAAATGTTTCCAAAAGTCATGTGAGCTTTGCTGTTTTCTGGCTATATATAATGAAGATAAATATAAAATTAATTACTTATTTTAAAAAGTTATTACCGTAGCTACTGAGTAGCAATGTACTGATATAAAATTTTGAAACCATGTCGTGAAAAACAAGACTGAAGAGAATACCTTTGGGCAATTTAGATTTTATTCACCTCAAAGTGAATAAAGATGGCGATTTTTAACTGTTCAATCAAGGGGGTATAATCCCTTAAAGAACATGCAACTCTAGAATAATGAGATTATTTTATCACTAATTATTATAATAAAATGATTGTCATATAATTTCTGGAAGATATGAATTAGAAAAATTTGATTTATAGTCTAACATTGTCTTTACATAACTCTTGCGTTGTTACAATTGTTTGTGTGTGTGTGCAAATTTTTTTTTTCCAAAGTTTTTAAGTCTTTTGTTTAAACTATTGAATAAATTGACAAGAATTATCATGCAAGAAAAGGCACGACAACAGCTTGAAATATATTTTGAGTCATAACCTTCCTGAAATTGATTAAAAAATGATTAGAAATTTTTAATTTAGAGACAATTAGAATGAAATTCAATTCATTGTGGTAAACTTGAATAAGTATAATTCCAGTACAGCATTTCTCAACCATTTTTTAAATCATTGTGGAAAACCTGAAATAATTGTCATATTTGAGGGAACCCCTGCATAAAAGTTGTTATATACTATTATTAACCTATCTATGTTTCTCCCAGAACCCCTAGCAACTTCTTGTCAAATCCTAAGATTCTGGAAACACTACTCCAATCTATTCCACCCAAATAATTGTCTTTCTGTTAAACTTGAGATAATCATTTCTTATGGTGATCCAATATATCTAATATTAGATATTGATATTTTTGTTTATTAATGAGTATTACTTTAAATTAAAAATTATATCAATTATTTGGGGCTAGCTTTGGTGTTCAAATTAATTCTATTTATTTTATAAAATTTTTCAGCAACATTTTTCTGTTAAAAATCTTAACATGAAACCGTATATTTTTTCTGTTATTTATTTATTTATTTTTTCTTATATTATTTTTCTAATATTGATATTTTTGTTTATTAATTTGTATTGATTTAAATTAGAAATTATATCAATTATTCAGGGCTAGCTTTGGTGTTCAAATTAATTCTATTTATTTTTTAAAAATTTTGTAAATTTTATTATATTCAGCAAAAATTTTCTGCTAAAAATCTTAACATGAATCTCGATTTTTTTTTTTTTTTTTTTTTTTTTTAATTTTTTAATTTTAATTTTTCTGTTATTTATTGCTGTCAGAATTTTTAACAGCCATTTTGTTTTTAAACAATTTGTTTTCTCTTTGATTCTTTGAGTTCAAAATGCCATTGCATGTTCAATATAAAATTTAAATAAAAATGACTCATTATTGTTTTGAAAAGATTTATTTTTATACAATTTGTTTGTACTATGCAAAGATACTTTAACAGTTATAAATTTTAATCAATTTTAAATTTTGTAATAGTAATTGTTAAAAAAATAAATTTGAACAATTTTAATTTATTTAGTATCTTTTTTACTATTTTTCCATTTTCTATATTAATAATTAACTCCTTAAAATTTCTAAACTACTTTATTTTCTAATTTATGGACTATTTCTATCTAGTTGTGAATTTTTATTTGTTCATTGTATCTCTTGTTGAAGATGTTTTTATAGCAGCCAATATTTTGTTTATGATTTTTATTACAAATTTATTATTATTATTATTATTATTATTATTATTATTATTATTATTATCATCATTTCACTCCTTGGGAGTTTTTCACATCAGTGTAAGCTTATGGTCTTTCACTGGAGTCTGAGTGACAGCAAGTCTCCTCAGGTCTCTTCTGAGTATTCTAGCCAATCTCAATAGTATAGTAGGACCTATTTATCTAGATTAGATATGTTCAAAGATGGCTTGCTTTGAATGGTAAAGCCATGAGGATAATAATAATCATCTAGGGCCAGTTTAACTTAGTCGGTAGAATCATAAGGTTCTGAGTTAAACATCAGTCTTGGTTAACTTAGCGCATCAGTATTACAGTTTGGGTAATCTGATCTGTGCAGTAGAGTGGAAAGCTGACGGTAGGTGTGGTGCTCCACCTCAGCAAAAACAATCTCCCTGGTCTAGTGTTAGTGAAAGGATAGACTCCCTCACTGTCAGACTGATACCGACAACAGGCCACTCTGCCAACTTACTTATCATTATTAAAGACTTAATAATATAATAATGAAATTTATTGTGTACAGTGCTCAGGTGCACCACAACTCATCAAAGTATCATGTCAAGTACACAGAATAATGTGTTAGTGTCAGGAACATGAACAGTTTACAGTAGTAATATGCATGTGTGTGTGCATATGTGTGTGGAGAGGGGCATCAGGTATAGTGTCGGTGGACTACAGGAAGCATGGCGGCTTTGAAAGATTCAGTGTTTTTCGGCAGCCTACTCGTTTGAAATATTGTTTACAAAATTGTTTAGATTTGATGAAAATGTTTGAACATGAAAGTTTTGCTGATTAGGCAGGAGTGGGGGTGGGGTGGGGTAAGTAATACCAAAGTTGATTCTCTAGATGGTGAGTTCCTAATCCATACATTGTAAAAACAAAAGGCATAATCTGATAGTAATGATAATAATGAAATTTATTGCGTACAGTGCTCATGTGCACCACAACTCATTAAAGGCTCATGTATAGTACATAGAATAATGTACTAATGTCAGGAACATGAATAGCGTACAGTAATAATACACATGTATGTGTGCTTGTGCATACTTATGTGTATGGGGGGATATCAGGTCCTCAATAAAAATTTTAAATGACTATTTTAAATGGGTATATTCAAATATCAATGTTCATACTGAGTAATATCGCAGCATTCAACATTTTTTTTTTTTTTTTGAGACATGTCAATTTGAATTAACTTTTCACTCCTTACAAATATCAGGTGTATATATATATATATATATATATATATAATATATATATATATATATATATAATCATCTACTAATATTTACTTTCTAACCTTTTAGGGGTTGGTGACTGTTTGATACTGTTCCCCCACCCCTCTATCTAGATTTTGTTTTTAAGCCTAAATTTTGATAAGAAATATTTCTCAGGTGCTCATAATTACTGAAATGTTTACACCTTTCCATAGAAAAGTTTTTAGTATTTTTTGTATCCAATTTGGGAAATTGTTCTGTTTTGGGGGATTTTTTGCTTCTTCTTTTTTCTATATTTTGTTTTCTATTTTTATTAATGAAATAATACCAATTAGTACAAGATCCTAAAAAAATAAAATCCAAATAATACAACAAAAAAAAAAAAAAACTCCAAAAACTAAAATAATAAAAATGAAATATTATTTCATTTTTTATTATTTTAGTTTTTGGGAGTTTTTTTTTTTTTGTTGTATTATTTGGATTTTATTTTTTTAGGATCTTGTACTAATTGGTATTATTTCATTTATTTTTTTGTATTTATGTAGTATTATTTTTTTAATATCATTTTAGTACTATTTAGTATTTTCATACTGTTATATCTGGTATTATATTTTTTTAGTATGATATTAGTATTATTTTATTTTCTAATATTGTTTTAGTATTTGTTTATTTTTTAAATTATTATTTAATATTATTTTAGTACTATTTAGTATTTTTATACTGGTATATCCGGTATTTTAATTTTAGTATTTTATGTTATTTAGTATTATATTAGAATATTATTATCTAATATTGTTTTAGTATTTTTTTATTTTTAAAATTATTTCATATATTTTTAATATCTTCATATATTCAGTATATTTGGCTTATTATTGTTTTTGATATTTTCCTTCTCTATCGTAAAAAATAAATAAATAAAAATTGTTATAAAAATTCAATGTCATTAACATTCGTGACTAATTTTTCTGTCCTGTTTTTTTTTTTTTTTTTCATCAATTTAGAATGAATTTATTTTTATTAATGATAACAAATGGCTTGAATAATTTTGCCTGTTTTTTTTTTGTTTGGTGGCTGATGTAATATTGTCATAAAACAGAATCTTGAAATACCAATGGCCAATGGTAAATTTTGGTTTAGATACCACTGGCCAGTAGGTAATTGGTATTGATTGTATATTAACCAACAAATAAAAAATATAGTTGTTGGTACATAGATTTTATATACCACTAGCCAATGGTAAGCTAAGTCTTCAATGGTCACTGGTAGATTGAATCTTAAATATATTTTGCAAATAAAATAAAAAAAATTAAAAAAACTGCTTTGGGTTGTACCAATGAATTTGGTCCTAAATTCCTAAGAGTAGACCAATGGAGTGTTTACCACTGATCATTGATAGACCAGTTTCTTAGAATACCACTGGTCAGAGGTAGTATAAGATTTCAGAGGCCTGATGGTAAAGCAAGGCAATTAGATTTTAAGCTTGTTGTCTATTTTAGATAAAACATTTGAAAATTACTTTTTATTGTTACTAAGCTTGCAGTTTTTTTACATTTTTTTTTTTGTGTTTGTTTGTTGTTTTTGTTTTTTCATACTATGAACTGCTTTATGTTAACATTTTTAGTATAATTATCTTTTTTTGTTGTACTCTTGAAAATAAAAATGTTTCTTGTTTTTTATTGGAAAAAAAAAAGTTTTTGAATATTATCTTTTTAAAATCTCAAAACTTTATAATTCATTTACAAAGTCGCAAAAAATTGCTATGAGACAAAAAATTATTTTTAAATTTTTGCAAAAATTTGATCATTAAATTTTTTTTTTTAAATTTTGAACTGCCATCTTTGTTTTATAAATGTTTGTGCAAAGTATGACTTGCAGTTTTCTATCTTTATATCTTCATATTGAATGAATTTATGGATTTCTTTTTTTTTTTTCTTTTTCTTTTTTTTTTGCATATTATTGATAAATTTTAATGTTAAATATATTATTATGACCAATATCAATATCTTTAATTTTTTATTTATTTTTTTGTTATAATGTTTCAATTGGCATGTTAAGGTTGAATTGCCTCAATTTCCCTTAACTGAACCATGAGGCTGAGAACTGGCATTACATCCTCTTTTTCATTTATTTACTTTAACTTTTAATTTTCAAAAAATAATAATATAATAATCATATATAATGATATTATATAGCCTGGGGAGGTAAATGCATAAAAATTGTTCAAAAATAGCCTTGATATTTGTGTGTAAATACATAAAAATCTATGGTGGACCATACAGTTAAATTTTATTGTGTATCTCACTAAACCGGGTCATCGGGGGAGATAATTTTTTTAATACAATTGATGATCCGTACACAAAAATAACATTGTTAGTAATAATTTTTGAAATGTATAAAAATCTCAGAAAATATGTTACAGAAAAATGTGCATTTTTAAACTTACATTTTTAGATAGATTTGAATAAGGCTTTTTCTATGGTGAAAATATTGACTTCAACATGGCACCTTCTAGATGTCTAAAATTCACTCTTAAATTTTTTTTTGAGTGAATAAAAATAGGACAATTGAATCAGATGTTTGGTAATTGTTTTAAAATTAAGAAACTTAAAAAACAAAATTATTATCTCCCTTTGCTACTTTTGGTCCACCCTAATATTATCAAACATTATTATATATATGTTGTAACATCTTTGCTATTCTTGTATCTCAACCTCACTATTCATTCTTGCCTTATAGAATATTTTTTAAATTTTATTTGGCAATGCATAATCAAATGAATGCAATTCGCTCCTGATTCTTGCAATGTACAGAGAGCACGTTACTGCCTTTAACTCGTCCTCTGCATATTTTCCTTAAAACTTGATATATAATATTTCTTTAATTATTTCGTCTTAGAATGAATGGATAGCCAGTTCAATCTTCTGTTAAAATGTCGGTAAAGAAGAACAATTTCCTCATAAATTCCTACCATAAAATAAACTAAACCCTCATTTTATGTCCGTGTTTTTGCAATAAATGTTTTATTTTTCTTGCACCCGTTATTTTACAATACTAAATATATTTTCTTGGTTCTTTATTCTTTCCTGTTAAGAATTTTCCAAGTCCAGAGCCTCATTCTTATAAGGATTTATCAATAAATGGCTAAAAATGGCCTTTTCATTTAAAGTTACCGGTTATTTTCCTTAAATCAAAGACTTCTAAATGTTTAATATTCCATTTAAACAAAGGCTAGCATTTGGGGTAGATTAGGAAAATGATTGTGACTTCTGGCCAGGTGGAATGAGGTGCTATAGGACATTAATAGTTAACAAATAAAGAATATATTTGTATTGTAAAATAACGGGTGCAAGAAAAATAAAACATTTATTGCAAAAACACGGACATAAAATGAGGGTTCAGTTATTTTATGGTAGGAATTTACGAGGAAATTGTTCTTTTTTACCAAAATGTCTACCTAAATTGCACATCTTCATTCTTTGCTTTTTTTTACATTAAAAAAAAAAATATATACCAAGGTAGATAACCATTTAAAATTAAATTGATGTCTGTGATTGTCTTCTCTTGGTTTGATATTACATCACGTGATAGGTGAATTACTCCAAAGGTTGTGGAATATTCAACCTGACTAAAACGCTTTCCAATGTTCTTACGTTGCCATTTTAACCTGTTTATTTGTACAAATTGTGACTATATGCTTTCTTTAAATTTCTCCAGCTATTTTGCTCACTGTGATATATATATATATATATATATATATATATATATATATATTATTTATATTTTTGCTTGAGGCAATTACAATGCGTATATATAAAATTGATAATTATAGAAAATAACCATGACAAGTGAATTTGGCAAATGGTTATGCGACGCTAGAACATCGTACAGTCTGTTTCAACTTTATTAAGTTTAGTATACATCGCTGATGAGACTTAATAAAGTTGAAACAGACTGTACGATGTTCTAGCATCGCATAATCGTTTGCCAAATTCACTTGTCATGGTTATTTTCTATAATTATCAAATTTATAATATACGCATTGTAATTGCCTTCAAGCAAAAATATAAATAATAATATATACTTTATTCAACAATGCTTCTAAAAACAAACATCCAAAAAATCTTATATATATATAAAATCTCAAATAAAATATTATGGTATTAATTTACCATTACTAAAATTTCATGCATATTAGGCAATCCTCAGACGGTTGAATAGCAAAAAGTGGCTGGTCTAGCATTTGTATAATATGAATCAACCGTTTGAGATTGCTAATACATATGAAACTTTAGTAACAGTAAATTAGTAATATAATATATTATTTGAGATGTCAAACTTGCTCTGCTAATTTAGCATTAAGCACTTTGTATGCAAACATTTTCATATTGGCTATTCTTCTATATATATATATATATATATATATATATATATATATATAAATGTAAATAAGAAAAAAAAAACAAAGTATTCCAAAGGATGAATTTATTTGTAGATGGAAAAGTTAGTCAACATTCAAATGTTTAAATTTTTTTTTTTTTTTTTTTTTAAACATGGAGACAAATCAAGTAATTCATTTTTCTTATTGTTCAATACTGGAGTATTTATTACACATCCAAGTAACCAGCAATGTAGTTTTATATTGTTAATAATACACTGTTATTCTTATGAACCTGTGTTATTTTATATTATACAACAGCACTGTACTTTTATTATTACCAGCCGTGATATGTTAGTAATGTATTTGCATTATTACCAGAGTGCCAAGCAACAAAGATGCCTTTTTGTATCGAAGCCTTAACCTTTTTAAATATTTGCATATTATGTGAATTTGATATGTTTTGTCTTTTTGACTCAAATCTCAACATTATTTCTTCTTATTTTCATTCAATTATTTAATAACATTATCAATGTAAGTAGTATTACTTGTTCTTAAAAAAAATCATATTTTGCCATACATTCTTAAATCTTGGGCATCCCATTATGGTGTTGTTAGCAAGCTAGTTTCACAGATTCATTACTACTGAATAGTGAGTTTGATCCCTGCTGGATGCCCCATACTTGCGACGTGTAACATCCTACCCATGGCAAATGGGTTGGGTAAATGCTTACATTCTTAAACCTTGTGATTTTTTTTTTCTGATTTTTTCTTTGGGGGGGGGGGTATTTCCTATAAGTCTAACATGATCAAAGGGGAACCACTCTTGACTGATAAATTATTTATTTATTTATTGATTTACTAGGAAAAAAAGACGGGGTTAGGGTTAGGGTTAGCTTGATGGGAAAATAAATAATTTATCAGTCAAAAATGGTTCCCCTTTGATCATGTTAGACTTATAGGAAATAACCGTTTTTTTTTTTATCATGGAGGGTTTTTTTTATCAAGAAATAACAGACATTTTGTGAATGAATTGTATATGAGCTTATTTAGTTGTAATTTTTAAAGTATTTTCAATTGATATTATAAGGAAAAAAATTGTGGTGCAGGGTGACCAAAGAAAAAAAAACAGAATTTGGGTTCTGTTTTGGGGGGGTCACCCGTATATGGCAGTATGCAAAGATTATATTTGAATAAGCAAAACACTTGGCAAACTTTTCAAAAAGATTTTATGTTAATTTTATTTCCTTTTTTGCTTCTTTTAATTTTTTTTTATAAGGATTTATACAAATTTTAAGAATCCAATAATGAATCAATAAGTTCTTAACTTGATATGTTGTAATTAACTGAAATTGTATCTGAAATTTTCACTGTATAATGCTCGACTATCTGATTAATAGAGAAGCATTAAGTTTAGTGCATTGACAAGTGGATTATATTGAAAAGTAAATATTTATTTAAAATGCTTTTTTATCATTAGGCGATGAATTAAAATAACCGAATATGGTTAACAATGAATAGGATTGATTTTTATGGAGTTATTTTTATAAAATTTAAAGACATATAAAATCTAACTATACATGTTTACAACTAGATTGCACACACACACACACACACACACACCTACATATATATATATATATATATATATATATAATGTATATATATAATATAGTATGCTATATTTATAAGCAAAGAGTGCTCAATATCATTGGTTGAGCATTTATATGTAAACATGAAGTTAACAGTGCTTAGTAACTGATAATTTCTAGCCTATGTGATTTTCAAATCAAAACACTTGGTTTGAAATATTGCATAGGCAAGAAACTTATTTACCAAGCAGCATTGACCTCATGTCTTCACTACCCAAACTTTGATATATATATATATATATATATACCTCATTGGTTACATAGTTTCTTATTTTCTTTTGGTGCTAGTGCTTGGGTCTGAAACCAAAGATTAAAAATGCTGATTTTTCAAAGCAAACACTTCTAGCTTGGTAGATTATAGAGAAGTTTAATGTTAAGAGTTTTTTTTTTTTTTGTTTGTTTTTTTTTGTATATCATGTGACCTATCCTTGTTTCAGTCATTTTAAAACTGAAGTCCTTTACCACCACCGTTTATTCTGTTTAGGCAATTCATGTACTTGTGTAATGACAAACGATAACACCGATAGACTTTGGAAAGCTTTATTCTACTTAGAATACCATATTTGATGGCATATAAGATGCATGGGCATATACGACGCACCCCCATTTCAGCAGGTCAGATTCAGGAAAAAGTTTTTAGTGTATTTAAGCATATATTGTTGACAACAGTCTAGTTGTGCATTACACAGGCAGAAACATAGCTGTATAAAAGCAATTTGGCAGTACAGGCAAACAATAAGCATACATAAGACATCACAATAGCAGGAAATTTGGAAAAAAGTGCATCCTATATGCCGTCAAATACAGTAATTGGTACACTTATTAAGAGTTTATATAGTCTAGTATAACCTGGAAAGTTCTTCAAAGGGGAGGTAATCAGAAAGTATGGGAGGTAACTCTCAATTACTTATTACAACTTGTAAAATCAAAAAGGTCTCATAGAAGTGTGAGTCAATAATTATCCACACTTTTGGTACAATATGATATATATATAAGATAAAAGTTGATGAATATTGAATTGTTCTCATTTGTTTTCAGAGGGATGGTTTTACAAGCGATTGTAGATTTATTTATTTCAATACTTATAAAAATTACTTTGCTTTTTTTTTTCTTCTTCTATGTATTTATTTGTTTGTGTTTTTCTTATTGCATTTTTTATAATGAAGTTTGATGAAAAAACAAAGTCTATCATCCAAGGTCTGTGTGCTCATTTATTATCATGATGGGTTGTGGAAATTTTTTTATAGTAACTGAAGAATTAATAACTTATGAGAAGCCTAAAAAAAATCAAACCACTTAAAAACCATAAAAAATGGTATTCAAAATGTTTATTTGCAGGAATTTTCAGCCCCAAATCAATAATCTTTAAAGGAAATTTGAAATTCACCTTTCTTAGTCAAGTCATGCAGTTCCCATCAAATCAGCAAAATTAAGCATTGATGAGCCTGCTCAATACTAAGATGGGTGATTATTTTATAACCTCAGGTACTGCAAACAATCTAAGGCCTGTGTACTAGACTAAGCGTAAATAAACCCTCTACCTAAAGTTTAATATTTTTATTCTTCGTACAACGGTTACTTCCCCGAGAATTTTAGTTCAAAACTTCATACTGCAAAATGGCGTCCCATCATGGTGTAATGATTAGTGAGCTAGTCTCGCAGATCCATTACTACTGGATAGCTAGTTCGATCCTGGCTGGATGCCCCATACTTGCGACCTTGTGTCAAATCTTAACCATGGTGAATGGGATTTAGAATCTTATTACATGAATTAGAATAAATGCAAAAATTGATGCATTATTGTTAAACAAACAGAAATTGAAGTATCCAAATTTTATTCAAAAGATTATTTGCAAATATTAGATCATTACAAGATAACATAGGGAATTTATTTCTTCAAATTTTGATGTTAGTATTTAACAACTTAATAATGTTAACAGACTATTACCAATTTCCTCAAATCTTTCAAAATATGTGTAATATTTTCTACTGTTTCTCTTTAGATAGTGTGGCTCCTCTGGTGATGGCATTTTAAATTGCCATAGTAATATGGCTGGTTCAAGTTTTAACCAGAAGGCAATTGTTTTTCACAAATCTTTTATATTATATATCTACTAATGTTACTAAATTTATGCTTTTGCAAAAAAATCTGTGATACCCAAAGATTATAAGCCTTCTATATAGAACTGTTTTCTTTTCTTTTTTTCTTTTTTTTATTGTAATTTTTACTTATTGAATTGTATTTTTCATCTTCGTATTAATTTTGAATTCCAAGATATAAAAAACATTTTTTTTTTAGAATTTAATTATGTTCATAATTAAATTTTAGATGAATTCGCTTTCATTCTTTTTTTTTTTTTTTTTTTCATTTTATATTGTAGTTTTTATTAAACTTTTTATTGGCACTTTCTTTTCACTAATTCAGAGCATCAGTCACTAGTTTATAAAACTATTTTATAGTGAAAAATCACTAATTTATCATAGTTTTTTTAGTTCATAGAATTTTCTGATCCTATAGAAATAATTCCGTTTTCTCATTATTTGAGAATTAACTAATATTAACCTATTCACTGAACTCATTTTTTAAATTTATTTATTTATTTATCTTTATGGGAAATTCTCTTAACTTCCAATTCAAATTAATAAAAATTCACCTCCACATGTCTTTCAATAAAATATTTCTTCAGAATCAAGACACATTATGCATCATGGAAGATAATCTACAGCAATGAAATAAAATTGGACAATTTTTTTTCTTTTTTAATTTCTACTTTTGTTTTGAATTCATTTGGTTTTGTTATATAAGATCTTTTTCCTTTTGTTTTCCTGCTATATCTACACTCCCTTTTTACTTAAAAAAAAATTTTCTTCTCTCTTCTTTTAATTTTTTTTTTTTTTTTTTTTAATAAAATTGATTTCTAACATAAAATAAAGGAAAAATTATAAAGAAAATAGATCATTTCATTTTTTTCATCCCTTGTAGACTAAATAAAAAGAAACGTCAGTTATATAAATTTATCTATTATATTTTTTTTTTCTTTTTGAAACTAAATGAGAGAAAAAACCAAATTCTCAGTTATGTGAAGTTATGTTTTTGGATGAAGCGTGAAACATTTTAAAATTAAAATTGACTTTTGTTTTTTTGTAATATTAGTTTCAGAAACTTTTTTTTATTAATCACTTTGAGGAGTGAAGGATTGAGTAAATCCGACAAAATGTGGTTGAAAATAAAGGAAAAAGTGAATATAACAACACAACAACTAAATTTAATTGATATTTCGCCTCGGTATTTAACAAAGCTTATTCAAAATTTATTATTCATAATGAAATTTGACAAAGCTTTGCTAAATACTGAGGCGAAATATCAATTGAATTTAGTTGTTGTGTTGTTATATCCACTTTTTTCTTTATTTTTAAGCACATTAATCACTTTCTAAAAATAAAAAAAATTGTAATGGATTTTTAAAATATAGGGTATCCAAAAAAATTTGACATTATTTGATGAAATGATATCAAATTTTTTTGTACACCCTGTATAATCATCCTTATGATTTAATATATAATGTATCCCGGTTCAAATATTGTTGTCTACGGGTAGCTGTATCAGGGGCACATAACTCCTCTCCATAATTTGATGATATCCTCACCCACCCCCAGGTAAGTGAAATAAGATTGCTTACTCATCAAAATTTGTTATAAACAATTCTTCCTCCGTTGCTATTTATATTTCCTAAACAAGAATATCCACATTTACATTCTAACTTTAAACACTAGTTAACTAAATGGCTGCTATACTAAAGCTGATTATTTTATACTATCCAATTTTGTGTGTCATATTGGCTATCTTGCATTCAGTGCTTAATATAGGAATATCATATCTCATTTTTTAATCTTAAATTGTTTTCTATTGTTATACTGGTCTAACGCTTGTCAATTTTAAATGTTTATTATAATTGTCTCCCTTATTTCATAATCTGTTAGTAATGTTCAAAATTTTAGTAAACAGAAATTGTCTTTTAATGTATGGTATAGTTAGTATTGTCATATGACCAAAATTGAAAATTACACACTGCTCCAATCATAGAGATTAGAGATATGCATTAGATTGTTTAATACTTAAATTTATTATGCATATGTATGCTTCTTATTCAATTTTTTTAAGACACACAATCATTATAATGAACTTGGTATTTACTTATACTTCATCACTAAATTAGTCTGAAATATTTTGCTGTTTGTAAGGTTAATTTGCTTCCCCCCACCATGTTTACTAATAGAGAGATTATGTATTGCAGAAGAAATTTATGATAGCTTATAGAATAATATTTGATATTTGGGGATTAAAATAAAATTAAGATAAGAAAATAACAAACTCCCATGAGCCTTCAGGCTATGAGAACCCTCCAAGCATGTGCAGGAAAAAGGACCCATTTCCGAACACCCAAAGATGATCTCTCAGTCATTCAAACTTAACTGGGGCGAGACACAACTACTGGTCAGGAAGGAATTTCCTTACCCTATGGTGGCTATGACCCAAGAATAAAGCCTAAATTCTTAAACTAACTTTTGTCTTTGTCTCTTCCTTTTCCTTCTTTGAATTCCTCTCAGCACGACCACCAAATAAGATGGGGTTAAAAGTAAGCCTTAGGAATATGCACCAAGAATATCCAGCTACCTTTTAAACCTCAAACCTCTCGCCACCCTACAGATATATGTGAATTAAACATTATTTTATAATGTTTGATATATGTGAATTAGATAGTTTATCATATCTTATTATGAAATTATTTTGTGCATTGCTCAGGTGCACTACAACTCATCAAAGCTTCATTTATAGTACATAGAATAATGTACTAAGATCAGGAAAATGAACAGTGTATAGCCATGATAATGTTTAATATGTGAATTAATCATTAATTTATAATGTTTGATATATATGGATTAAATAGCTTATCATAGCTTATAACTAAATAAGTGCCAAAAATGTTTAATTAGGTTTCTTGATGAAATATTCTAATACAGTGGTTCCCAACCTTTTTCTATTACCGCACCCTTAAAAGAGTTTTTCCTCTGACCTCACACCCCTACATATTTATACTTTTGTTCAAAAATATAGAATGTGAATCCATACTACAGTTTTATCAAAAGATCATATATATTTCACTCTCTAAATCTAATATAATATGTAATATGTTCTTTGACATGATGAAGGGTAAGGATAATAATCTGAAATAAAGAAATGAAAATATAAATAATATTAATTACATAAGAAAAAATTTAATCTAAATTTGAACAGACACTTCTTACATCCCCTGGAATGATGCTCACACCCCCAAGAGGTGTGAGCACCCCTGGTCAGGAACCCCTGTTCTAATATATTTTATCAATATTCGATTGTAGATTCAACTATTAACCTCAGAATCTATTATCCAATACAGAAAACTTAAACTTGTTTATATATATATATCTATCTTATGAGCAAATAAGAGTATCTTTGCCATGTTTAAGATTAGGACTCATTATTGTGATTAAAAAAAAAAGAACTTTCAAGTTTTAGTTTTATGCATTCATCCGAAAATCTGCTTCTTCTTCTGATGACTCATTTTCTACTCCTCTTTTTACTCCTTGATTTTATTTTTGCATTCATTTAGAAATTCAAATCTTAATTATTTTTTGTTTCAAATCATTCTTTTTTTTTTTTTCTTTTCTTCAGTTGACAAAATTAATGGAATCAGGAAAGATGGGAATTTACCGAGTTCCTTCTCTCCTTCTGTTAATGTGATATTAGTTAGAAAAAAAAAATTCACTCAGGAAATTTTCTCAACACTCTAAAAAAAAAAAAACAAAAAAAAAAAGTTTAATTTCTTTATTTATTTCACAAATTTCAATTTCACGTGAAGAACAAATTAAAAAAAGGTTTTTTGGTGCCTCAGATTTTAGACTTGATTTTAAGTTGATTCAATCCATTGAATATGAATGTAACTGTTTGGGAGAGTTATCTCTCCAAACAAAGTTGACACTGGTATGTGCAGTCGCAAATCAGAGATGAAGGGTGAAAGAACATGGCTGCTTGATGAACACATTGCATGTCCGATAGCTGAACTGTTTTATCCAACTCATCCTACTGTATTCCCGGTTGGTGAGAAAAATAAAAACCAATATTGTTATATGTTAAACATATTTTACTGTTTTTGTTATATTTTGTTATTCCTATATCTTGGGATATAAAAATAACGTTCTTTTAAGCAGCTCTCATTTTTTAGATAATGTATGAAACTGTTTTATTAATCAAAAAGGATTACAATCAAGTCACACTATGATCACCAAGTCCTGCTAGATCACCGAAGTTAAGCAGCAACAAGCCTGTTCAATACTTAATTGGGTGACCACTTAAGCAACAGCAGGTACTGTAAACAACCAGAGTACTTTGTTTATCCAAATGACTAGATTCAACATTAAATAACCCAAGAAGAGCTGATATGCCATAAAATAAAACAAAAAATAAAACAACCAACCAATAATGAATAAAGGCAATAATAATAATTTATAGATATCAATCTTTATGTCGAACAGGTTATTCCCACATAACAGGGCAGCCCTTAAAGAATGGCACACCCCTCATAGAACCCTGCTTGCACACGAGGTATGGAGAGAGAAGATGTAGAAACAATATGTTGCAATGGGATTCCAACTGCCATCGAATTGGCAGACAAGCTAGCAAGCAAGCTGTAACTCAAATACAGAACCTGCATTGCTATTAGTTTTTTTTCAATTCAACAGTGAACTAACTCGCTCACTTCAACAATATCTTAGTAATTGAATATAATGTTCATATCCTTGTTTTAGTCTTCTTAAAACTGAAGTTCTTTACCACCACTTGTTAATTAAGCTTCAAGGTAAACTGATAGAGAAAAACTGATGGGATATTTAAAATCAGCAACCAAAATTTACCTAAATAAATGGTCAAATATCTCCAGCACCAAATACTTTGATTTGTCAGGCTTATCTTTCATAGAACGGTAAGAAAATGTGAATTTGAGTTTGTTTTTTTTTTCTTTTTTTTTTTTTTAAATGTTTTAATGAATAAAATAATAATGTTTCCCACGTCACCCCACCCCACCCAACACATATTTCAGCAAACATAAATGAATTTGTGAATGTTCCACTCTTTTTTCTATTGACACTATTCTAATGTTTTAATGTCTACCAAAGTCGATCTTGTATTTCTTCTCTTGTTCAATAAACTATGTTGGAAATTTTCTTTTGTTTTCTTTTATTATTATTATTATTATTAAAAAAATTGTCAAATATCTCAAGCACCAAATTCTTTGATTCCTCAGTTTCATCTTTCATAGAACAGTAAGAAAATGTGAATTTGAGTTTCTTGGGGTTTTTGGGGTTTTTTTCTTTTAATTTTTTTGGAAATTTTTTTTTCCTTTTATTATTATTTTTCATACAACTATATTTTCAGACTATCTGATGGTGAGGTTCCAGTTCCAGAGGTCTGGGGAATGTGGAGCACCCCTTCATCACCATTGCTCCCTGGTCCACCTGGTAGTACCTGTTAGGGTTCCATCTAACAAAACAAAACAAACAACCAACTATATTTCCTTATTTGTCTGAATTTTTGAGATGAGGCTTGATAATTTGTATAATTTAGATTTTTCGAACTATTGTCCTTATCATTATCATTATTATTATATACACAACGTTTCGGCCAATGTGCCCTCTGACTTTCTTCAGAGGTTAACAGAATGAAAATACTCTAACTTAATGGATTCAATTCAAAGTTCCATGAAATCTACCAATTCTGATATGAAGGTTCCCAAGTTGCACCAAAAACACCTGAAGAAGGTTGGAGGGCACATTGGCCAAAATGTTTATATAACAAAAAAAGATGAGGACAAAAGTCTGAAAAATGTAAATAATACAAACAGTATTTCAGTTTAAGATTCTTTAGTGTATGTATTTGCCCAACCCCTCCACACAAGCAGGATGCGACACACGTTCAATTTTTAAGCAGTGTTTAACAGATTTGGAATCAGAGGTTTCCTTCTCCAAGACTGATTGCCATACTAAGATTAAAGAGCCTAGTCGACCCTAATATTTGCCCATAGCTGGAAAGAGAATAGTTGGATGGATACCTTTACCATAATTCACCATGATAGGTAAACAGTCTAATCCCAGATTTGAATTCAGGTCGCTGTCTATGAAGAATAGGCATTTAACTCTTAAAGTCCTATACCGCCTCATTCCACCCGGCTGGAAGTCACATTCATTTTAACTAATCAGCCCCAAACAATAGCCTTTGTTTAAATTTGATATTAAACATATGTAGAAATCTTTGATTTAAGGGAAATAATAGGTAACTTTAGATGCAAAGGTCATTTTTAGCCATTTTTTTTAATATATCCTTATAAGAATGCTCTGGACTTAGAAAAATCTCAACAGGATGTTAAGAGTTAATATAGGGTAATAATTAGCAGACCATTGTTAGTGAGTTTGACACTTATTAGTTGTCTAATATTTCTGCCCTTTGGCCAAACTAAGTTAAACTTAGTAAGTGACTACAGTGTATGAAGAATAATTCCAACATAATTGGAATCGATAACAAGTAAATTATTATTAAGATATTATAAGAATAGTACATTTTAGTTAATATTTGAAGCTGTACAAAGCTATGGTGTGGCCATACTTGGAGTTTGCATCACCGGTCTGGAACCCCTATCTTGCCCAGAATATTAAACTCCTAGAAACTGTACAGAGACGTGCAACCAAATGAATACCCTCCATCAGGCATCTGCCATACTCTGAATGTCTCACTGCCCTGGGAATGGATTCATTGAAACTTTGGCGTCTGGCAACTGACCTGGTAAATGCTCATAAGGTCATTAATCATCTTAACAACAGCAACCTTGAGCACCTTTTTGATCTCCATCTTTCTAACACATGTAGGCATGCCTACAAAGTCAGAAAACAGCACTGCTCACGTGACTTTCAGAAACATTTTTTCACGCTCAGAGTTGCGGAGACATGGAATAAACTGCCCGCGTCTGTTGTAGGCTGCCGAAGCACTGAGTCTTTCAAAGCCTCCATGCTTCCTGTAGTCCACCAACACTATACCAGATGCCACTCTCTGCACACATGCGCACACATACATGCATATTACTACTGTAAACTGTTCATGTTCCTGACACTAATACATTATTCTGTGTACTTGACATGAGACTTTGATGAGTTGTGGTGCACCTGAGCACTGTACACAATAAATTTCATTATTATTATTATTATTATAACCAACACTAAATCCTTATAAGCATTAGTGGAGCCATAGATACACTAATATTGAACATTCAATAATGAAAGACAAATAACTTGCATAAACAATGCACATATGAATGTTTAATTGACACATGCAACAATATATGACCCCAACAGGTAAACTGTACATAATGTTTCATGCACAATATGTCTGCCATCATTACAGCCTTTTTAGCTAATAAGTCAACATGTTCATTTTACACACCCTTCCCTTACCTCTTATGTGAGAACCCAGCAACTTTGTCACTGTGTTAGCAGTTCGGTTTGTTTGGTTGGTTTGTTTTGTTTTATGGCATATCAACCTCAGTGGGTCATTTAATGCTGATAAAGTTTTGAAATAAATTCATTCTTAATGGATACTCAATTTTTTTTATAAACACATTTTTTAACAGGTACTACCACTCCGGGGCAGAGTGGACCTGGGAGCAATAGTGATGAAGGGGTGCTCCACATTCCCCAAACCTCCAGAACTGGAACATCACCATCAGATAGAGTTTAACGTCATTCCCAGGATATGAAGACCCTCAGCCACCGCCTTCTAGCACCCATATGATAGAAAGGATTGGGGCTTGCCATAAGGGCAATAGGGTCGGGGCAATCATGTAGGTGCTAGAGCTTGCCATGACCAGCCAATTGATCATAGGAGGCCTCTCCAACCAACTGTCTAGCCTAAGTAAGGCCCAATGTGAGCAGTTCACCAAGAAAAAATATTTTGCTAGTTTTGAAATTCCCTAAAATAGTAAATGCAACTTGAAGATGAGTAAAAATTATCACTCCTACTCCAGCTATGGTTAGCAGAATGAGAACAGGATACCCCCGTGGAATAAATTAGGGTTAGGTTCAAAGGGTTAGGTTCAAAGTTTCGTGATGGCTCCTGATTACGACAAGAAAGTTCCCGAGTTCAAAAAGAAGGTTCCTGAGTCCGAGAAGGTTTCCGAGTCCGACAAGAAATACCTGAAGAAGGCCGGAGGGCATATTGGCCGAAACGTTGTACAAATAACAATGAAGATGGGGACAATAGTCCGAATAACGCAGATAATACTAATCTTCAAGCCTCATCTCAAACATTCAGAGAAATAAAAATTATCACCTTGTTTTAGCTATTTGTAGAACAGGCACTGTAGTAGTATAGGGTTGCAAGAGGTTTGGGTGTTTTAAAGCTTTAAAGGCAGCTGGATATTCTTGTTGCGTGTTCTTAGGGTTTTCACTTTCAACTCCATCTCATTTGGTTGTCGTGCTGAAAAGGAAGGAATTTAAGGAACAAAAAAGAAAGAGACAGAGACACAAAGTGGTTTTATGATTTAGACTTTATTGACTGGACATAGTCGACTGTGACAAGGGAATATCTCCCTGACTAGTAGGAGCAACTAGACCCAGTTAAGGCCTAAACTAGAATGGCCGAGATATTCTCTTGGGGATCGGGTGTCACTCCTTTTTGTTGCACATGTGCGGAGGGTTCTTCCAGTGAAGGCCCATGGGAGTTTGTTGTTTTTTTTATCTTAGTTTTATTTTAATCCCCATGGTAGACAGAGTAAACACTAAAACATATTTAATAAAAGTTTTTGCAAGGCTCAAATTGAGCGTAGAGATAAGGCCTTAGACAAAGTGATTTTGGAAGAAAGTAAAGGAGGTCTTTTTGAATTGCCGGCCGCTGGTGTCGGTCATATCCTTTATCGTCTAGATTGAAATTATAAAATTTGGGTGGTCATTTGGTCACCGCGTTCTTAGTAAGATACTCAGACATAGTTATTTGAATTGAACCCAATAAAGTGCTAAAAAGGTAAACTACATTTTCATTCTTCTTTAAACTGTAGTTATGTTCTTGTAAATTATAAATGTCTTTAAAGTTTAAAGTATTTCTTTAAATTCTCACACATAGTTTGTGCATTTAAGGCAAATAAGTTAAGTAACCTTAGAAACCCATTTTTTTAATGTATGTTTATTACTTTTTTTAAGTTAAAGATAAGTTTAGATGTTTTATATGTTAGAATTTTGTAATTCTTATGAGGCATAAATGTTTCCTGTTGACTTTATAATAGCACCTTTTTTATTTGAAATTTGTTTTGTCTTGTTATGTGTGATATTGTTCTTTTAAATGTAAATTTATCGTCTCCGTTTTGGTAATTTGTGACTTATGCAAATTTTTGTTTAATTGCAGTTTTCACAGCTGCACTGTATGAATAATAAAGAACTATCATAAAACCATAATCTGTAGTCTGTCAGTATTTTAATCTATTAATAATGGAGATTCGCTTCCAGTTTTTGTCTGTAATAAAAATTACATTACTGCTTACATCATATTACCCAAAATCGTCATAACATAAAATAAATACACTCAAAATTTGAACATGCAACATTAGACAGTCCTCGTTGTTTTTTAAAACAAGTTTTAATAAATACATGACTGGTATTATATATCTATATATAGTTTGTTTTATTTTAATACATATTTAAAGTTTACATTTCAAATTGTTTTATTTTTTAATCCTTTAATGAATTTGATGATTTTACTTACTTAGGGTACAAACTTGCTGACATTGAATTTTTTACTCCCACTCCTCAGGTAATATGTTTCAAAAATCTATTTTTACATCGCCCGGAGGTCGTTTTTTATTTTGTACTAGCATACATAATTATGATGCAATTTAATGCAAGCGTAAACTTGGGTTGGATGCAATACACAAAATGGAAGAAGAGGTACAAGAAATGGTGTGAAAAGATTTATCTTTAATGGTATTCATGGCAAGATGCAATAAAATGTCATGCCAAAGTTGGAGACAAATTGTTTTTATTCTGTTCTATGAACTGAAATGAAAAACATGTCCTTTTTTCTCCATGAACAAGGACTGAAAAGCATAGTTCTTTTATTCTAAAAACGGGGACAAAAGAGTGTGGGGTGATGAGAGGTTTAATGTTTTTTAGGTAAAAAGTAGCTTGTTATTCCTGGTACGTGTTCCTAGGGTTTGCTTTTAACCCCATCTTATTTGGTGGTCACACTGAAAAGGAATCCAAGGAAAGAAAAGTAAGAGACAAAGATAAAAGGTAGTTTTTGGAATTAGGCTTTATTCTCGGGATGTAGCCACCATGTGGTAAGGAAATTATTTCCTGACCAGTAGTCATGTCTTGCCGCAGTCAAAGCCTAAGTTTGAATGGCTGAGAGATTATCTTTGGGGTTGGAAGTCGGTCCTTTTTCCTGCACATGCTTAGAGGGAGTTTGTTATTTGTAAAAAAAAATTTTTTAATTTTAAATTCTATTTTAATCCCCACAAGAGAAAGTTTTAAAAGGGTTGAATTATCATGTAACCAATGGACGCATGACATGGGAAACCATACCCATAATCCAAAGGAAGAAAATCATTTTTGTCTCCCAACAATGTCTTGAAGATTATAACTACATTGAGTTTGATTTTCACTTGAACAACATTTTTAGTTTTCCCATTCAGGGTCAGTGCAAATAGCTTGTTTCCATTCCAAACCCTTGAACAACCAGCATAGAGCTGGCCATGAGATGGCAAGATTCCTTCAGATGAAGCCCAGTTTCTTTCTTGGGACTTATTGATTGACATTTTTAGAAATTTTTTTTTTGGAAAGCTCACTGAAATAGCTCCAACAATCCCCCCCCCCGAAGTGGGAAGGATGTTTTGTAAAAAAACATTTGTAAAAAAAATATATTTTTGGGGTTCAACAGTGGTGCCTTTTTGAAATTGGCGCAGTGAATTTTAGAAGCCCTGTGATTGGCCAGTTGTGAGGTCCCTGATGTTAAAACAGGATTAGTAGCAAACGTATGGAGGTGAAGGAAAAACAAAGACAGGTTTTAATATCAACAAATTGTATTTAAAAAACAAGAAAAGGGTTCTAGTGAAAATGATATAAGATTGAAAGTCTAAAATTGGTGGTCGAGTCAGTAGAGGTGTTGAAATAATGTAGTGCAGAAAGTCTGATGCTCGATGGTTGAGTCAGTTGTGGTAGGGGTGGTGATGTAGGCAGAAAGCCTAATGTTAGTGGTCAGATGTTGGTTATAATGTCGGCAGAAAATCTGATGTTTTGTGGTCAGGATGTACGATGTTGTGTATGTAATAATATATACAGAGGATCTGATGCTCGGTGGTCGAATCAGTTTAAGTGTCGGAATAATGTAGGCAGAAAGCCTGATGTTTGGTGTCAGAGTCAGTTATGCTGATAGTAGTGATGTAATGTAGACAATCAGGTGTTTGTTGATAGGAAGTTGGCAGTTGGAGTGTGATGATTCTTGATGGTTCCCTTGTAGTAGGTTGCCCCTTTAAGACCTTGCTGGTCGATCAGGTCATGAGGGTAAGAGGTGAGGGTGCTGGTACGATCGTCATATGTTGCCTTGTCAGGCTGATTTTGATGGCAATGCTGTAGTGAAGTGCTTTGGTATGGTTGGCCTCTTTAGGAAGGTGGATGGGGCATCAGTGAAATCAACAACTGTTGGTTTAGCTTTAATGACTAGGTTGTGTGTGATCGCCCCAATGTCCCGTCGTCTCTGCTTTGTCGACCTTTCAAGTCGAGTTTAAATACATTTTCGCTTGCCAATTTCGGATCAACTCAAACAATTTTTTATTTTTACCAGGAATGTTATAGATTGGATGATAAATGGGAATTCTGAATATATTTGCAACTTTATTTTTAAAAATTCCCTCGTGCGTCAATCCCATGCATACAAATGCGTTTTCCTCATTTGTTTGAAAACCACGACTCTGACAACATCCGGTTAGCTTGTGTATTGTGGTGTGTGGGTGTATTTGAATTTGGTGAATTTTTTGTGAATCAGGAGATATCTTTATTTGTGTATATAACACTGAGAGGGACGGGGAGGATGCTGGACTTGGAACGATCTATTTGGCAAGGCTACATTCAGCAGGATAGATGTTTTTTTCGTCCTTAAGTCCTGACTTCGAAAGACTGCTATGTCCGAAACAACTTGTTTCTTTCTTTTCTTCAAATGAAGAATTCTATTCAACAAAAAGATTTACTTTGGGGCATGAATGTCCTTTCGGGAAAAATTCCCGAGACTTTATGAAATGCTACTTCGAAGATGAAGCTAAAAAGATACAACTCATGAACGAGTTGCGGAATAAGAATGTGAAGAGATAACGTGACCGAATCTCAGTATTTTAGAAGAACTTTGACCACTGGGTCTTAGAATTGTTGAAAGAAAGAAGAAATTTGAAAGGAAGAAAGAAGAAAGTTGAAAGCAATTTGAAAAGAAGAATTTGAAAGGAAGGTGAAAGAAAGGAAGAAGAAGAAAGAGAATAAACGCAAGTGCAGGCTTCTCAATAACGACTGCTGGAAAAAGAACCCACCATAAAAGCTATTTTGGGGTATCTATTTTAGCCTCTACAGCAAGCGATATTTTTGTATAGCGTTATTTTTTTTTGTATTATTTTGCTTATATGTAATTTTTTATTCATGTTAAAGAGAACCCCCGCACAAAGAAATTAGTGCAATTAACAGACCAGCTAGAGTAGAAAACTTATTGAATAAAAGTTTAGTAGATTTTAAATTATAAGTGTCTCTCTCTAATTTTTGGCTCCAGTTTCATTCATTTTCCTATTTTTTTTTATTTGTTACTTAGCATTGGCTTTTGTAAACAACCACAAAATTTTGACACATTGCATAGCCCACCTTCACTGGAAGCTCAAGTCTTTTTGAACATAAAAGGAAGATTTATCTAAAAAAAAAAAAAAATTATAAGGATACAAAACAATTTTATGCAAAAAATCACCAAAAATAATCGCAGTAATTAAAACTTGGGATTTCTTGACTCCCCAAAATTCCAACATACCATCATCAGTAGTGAATCCCTCATCTCTGAACTCTTATAAGGCAAAATTAGATGAATTATGGAAAGAATATAAATATTCAGTGGAAATAAGATAAACATTTTAAATATAAGGAATAGCTGACTGGTCTCAGACCTAATATATCTTGCTGAAAAGATATTATTATAATAAACATGAAATCAATATGAATTTTATTCTTAAATCTCAAACTTAGTAGAAGCTTTTTATCTGTTGTATTGAATTTATAATAATTTGTCCCTCTAGGCGCCTCACCTGGTATAAAAATTGAAAGTGAGATAATCTAGCTGATCATTCCCAGGTTCGCCATACTTTTGGCCTTGTGCCACAACATATCTTTTTAATTTTTTGTTTTTCCGATAATATCAAGGTAGGTAACTCTCATTGTTTTTTGTCTTACCTTATCGCCAACGTCAGCAAGTAGCGTGGCACCGCTTCTACTGCGCATGTCCGGTACTTCCGGTAGCTGCCATCTTTTTTCCCTTGGCTGCTGCTTCTTAAACATCATGTCGACGTGGATGTTCGCATTGAAACATAACAAAATGTCTTCTCATTTGCAGATCTTTTTTACCTTATTCTGTGTCCTTATCTCTTCTACGTCCGGCCTCTATTTCCACATAGGTGAGACAGAAAAGAAATGCTTTATAGAAGAATTGCCCGATGAAACTATGGTTGTCGGTAAGTAGAATTTTTAAAAATCTACTTTAAAACTTGAGAAAAAAAACTATTAAATTGAATAGCAACAAATAAATTAAATTATCAGTTCCTTCAATAAAGAAAAAAAAACTTGAATCGTTATAGTTTATTATTTATTTCCATATTATTACTGTTACCGTATATTTTTTATTTATATCTTGTACTATTTTAGTTTGTTTGAAGTTGTTGCGTAAAAAATTGCCGGTGGAGTAAAATGTCTTGAAAATTATAAAAAATGATTTTTTTAAAAAGTTTGTATAAATATAATAAATAATTGAATAAATAAATTTAGATAGAGTTTAAATCAGAACCATCATATTTTATACTTTATCTTGTAAATAAAAAAAAAACCTTTTTGTTGGTACACTTCTGTAACTTTTCAAGTTTTAAATAATTGAAGTTGAAAAAAACCAAAAAAACTTTTCTTAAATTGAGGGCGAAAAGACATTTCCCTTTTCTTGTCATTGTTGACAAATAAATGAATATGATTTAAATGACAATTAAAATGAATCACTTGATCATTCAATCAAATCTTTGCTCCACGTCAACCACAAGTTGAGTGAAGTCAAGTGATATATAAAAATTTTAAATTATAGTATATAAACATTTTTTTTTCTTTTAATTAAAAAATTAATCATTTTAGGTAGACATTTTTAGGGTTTATTTTTAGTTAATATAATAATTTTTTATCAATTTGGATTTTCTGTTTGTGTTGTGTGATAGTTTATAATTTTTTTTATAAAGATATTGAAAATTCCTTTTCAATATTTCCTGTTGTCTTCTGTCAAAGCTAAACATTTTCTTTTTATTGGGAAAAACTAATCATCGACTTCTGATCGATAATATCCTTTTCAATAATTTTCTTTTCATTGTTTTTTTATATAAATTTTAATTGTTACCAACATTTTTGTTTCTTCTCAAAGTAATAAAAAAATTGACTTTTCGATTTGTAATTTCTAAGCTTAAATTAAGAAACGGAGACTACAAAATGGAGAGAAAAAAAAAAAAAGGATTTTATCAATATTTTTGAAGATTGATTAAAAGTATTTTTTTTTTTTTTTTTACACTTTTATTGTAAGTATATAAAGTAAATAGGTTAAATAAATATTTAACCTGTTTTTAAGACTGTCCATAGTTGACTTTTCTTTTTAACCTTACACGAGTTACTTTAGTTTCATATAATTATCACTTTATGATTGAGAATATACCAGCAGATACTAATAGTAGTAGTAGTAGTCGTAGTTTTATTACTCCATCTGTTATTTCATAGCAACGATGTGTTGGGTCGAATAATAAATTCTTCGACCGTTCGAGCAAACCCACTACGAAATCGGAAACAACGAAGTTAACTTCCGCCAACGAAACTTTAACCCTGGAAAATTGACAAAAAATAACTACAATTTTTAGCACCAGCTGATTACGGGCTTCCGTAATATTTAAGTCGAAATCCATGAGACAGGCTTTCAATATGTAGGGATGCAAGTTCAAGTCCTACCAAAATCAATTTCTGATCTTTCGTGTTTATTTTAACAATCAAAAAATGTACAGACTCTTATTTAAAAATAAATAAATGAAGTGTGATGATAACTGTCAATAAGATAATAGTAAAAACATGAAGGTGCTAAGTACTTGAATAAAGAATTGACTAGTTGTTAAGGAAATATTTTTTCAATTATAGTTGTCTACCTTGAAAAACCTTTTGCATTTTCATCTCCACTTTCTTTTTGTTAAACAGCTGCTATCGAACAAGATTCTTATTAGTTTTCGATTATCCCACAAGCTGGCTCTTATTTAGTTAGCAAAAGTTTTATAAAAATGTAACTTTTTTTTTTTTTTTTTTTTTTCTTTTGTAGTGACTTTTAAATTTAGTTAGTGATATATAAATTCTTTGTGTAGGTGTGAAACTTTAAAACCGGTTGTCATCGTGTTTTTTTTTTTGTTTTTTTTTTTTTTTTTTATCAACACATCCACCTATTGAGTGAAAGAAAACCGGATTTATTGATTCACATAGCAAGTCTTTCTTTTTCTTTTGTGGTTGAGCTAGGCTGAATTTTTTTTAGGTCTTTTGTTTTGTTTGTTTATTTTATTATTTATTTATTTATTTATTTATTTTTCTTTTTTTCAAATTTTATCCTTCAATGTCAGATAACAACATATTGTCATATAGTGGCTTCTTTCTGCTTGTTGATATTTTAATAATACTATACTACTAATAAAGTTTTCTTCCTCTGAATCAATTGCATAAAATTCTGCTGTATCTGAAGGAATCTTCTGCTTATCTAGTGGACATGTTAGTCATTTGGCTCAGATTCAGTTTTTTTAAAATTTTTTTTTTAAACTCTTCAGATTCTAGTACCTCTTCTATTTGCACTAAAAGAGGGAGTTAAATTTGATGCCTGATGTGTCCCTTAGGTGAAATACTAATGGAACTGGACTGTTATTGGCACTATTCGCCCATATATGAGGAAGAGTCTCCACACAAAACCACGTAAGGAATCAGCAAATAAGCAATTTTTTAAGAACACTGACAACAATAATGGGAAACTGTTGAAAAAGACCCTTAGTAAAAAACAATCCCTTTTCAAAAAGTTTTTGTTATGCAAATGGGACAATTTAATATTTGTCTGAATTATAATTTTATTCAGGATTCTTATTAAAGAATCTTTTAAAAAAATTTTTTTAAATCAACTTATATTTAATCGGTAATTTCTGTTTCTCTTATCAAACTTGTTTTTTATGAATTTTCAATTTATTTGTTTTAGTGTTTTTAAAATTGTATTCTTGAAAATTCAACTCACTAATGCATTTGATTTGAACTAGGGGGGGAAAAAATGAATTAAGTTGAAATTTTGATATCTTTTAAAGAATAGTTAGGGGGTGTTACTGTAGTGTAGTGGCTAAAATGCTGGACTGTGACATGTAAGTTGAGTTTAATCTTCAGTTCTGCTATTACATTCACTTCCAGACTAATACCCTTGGAAAAGGTTTGAATCTCCACCCCCCCCAGCTATAGATCAAATAATACCACTAGTGTTCTTCTACAAGGATGGCATAAATAACTCTCAAAAGTTGATATGCCATTAAACAAAGAAACCAAAGAATGGTTATCATTATGAATTATAGCTACACATTTTTTTTTGTAATGATTTAATCCCATGTAAATCATGTTGTATGGATTGTGCAAATGTGACGACCTGGAATCAGAAAATAAAAAATAAAAGACTGATAGTAACAAAGAATATTTCCTTTTGTTTGTGAGCAGAAACATTTTTATAATTTTCAGTTTCAAAATTCTTCCTCATCTTAAAATTAAAATGAACAACAATTTAGTTTAGAATTTCTCCTTAACAATCAATAAATAATGAAATAGTTTTGTGCTTACACCATAATCATACATGCTTGTTTGTTTTGTTTGTTTTTTTTTTTTATTCTATATCTTTTAAAGTAAAAAAAAAAAATCTTGTCCCAATATTTGGGACATATTAGTGTTCTTTCTGATTAATGCTGTAGATATTTTTAATTTGTTTTCTTTTTTCTTAAATCTATCTGCTTTTTCCCCCCTGTCTATTGTGTGTGTTTTATTTGAATATTATGATGGAGTCACAAAGGTGATGATTGTACACCGACTTCTTGCATTTACATAAATATTTTGCTATTTTTCCCACATTTTCAGGCAAGTATAAAGTTGAAATATTTGACCGCAACATAAATGACTATGTTCCCACTGTATATGGATTGGGAATGCATGTGGAAATCCGAGATCCAGAGGACAAAGTGATAATGTCTCGGGTAAGATCTTGGTGTGAATAATGTGTAGAACTTATAAAGTTCTTCCTTTTTTCACACCTTATGACACTCGAACGTGTCCGCAGGAATTGATGTTATTAGCCGTATCTGCATTCTTTGTAAAATGCTCTCAACTCCTCACAGACACTAGCATTTTACTTTTTCATGAATTCAAAAAATTTTTTTTTTTTTTTTTAAATGACAAAACTAAAAACTTTTACTTTATATAATAAAGTTTGTCTTTTTAAACCATTGAGTCTGATCTTAATATTCTCAATGCATATCTTTTTAAGAACTTGAAATGACCAAAAAGTTCTTATGAAAAGCAGATTCTGCTTTTAGAAACTATACATTTTCGTAGTCCTAAAGGTAAATGAAGGCATGATTGTTAATACAGTCAAAAGAGTGAGATGTACATGATGGTCTAAAAGTCTTGAATTATTTCACCTCGAGAAAGAAAAAATATTTTAAGAATTAAATTTTCTAGAATTTCGGGTTGCATTGTTTTATATCGTTAAGTTTACCTCTTTTTTAAAAAAAATGTGTAGGGGTAACAAGACTTTTAGACCACCCTGTAGATACCTGTAAATGAACACTCAAATTAACTCCTTTCATACCTATATGAATAAATAAATTGAAACTATTTTATAGTTCTTGTCAATAACATTTTATATTAAGATGTAGAGGAGATAAATTAATTTACTGTCCGTTATTATCAATAGGATTCTTCTAACTTGTGATCAATTCATCTTTTCTATTCTGTGGCCAAAAGTTGGATTGAATTTTATATCCTTTGGCCAATAGTCAATTTATGGAGTTAATCTAAAAGAAAATTGTCTTTTAGAAAAGAAGCAACTTATCACTTGCTAAAAACATCTCAGTTGATTATGATGACACTTGAAAAAATGATAAAAGTGAATGCTATTTGTTCTGATGGTTTTAAGAGACAAAATTATCCAAAGAATTCAGTTTCTGGCTCATAATGGCTTGCTCATAATGCATCTATTAATCTACTAACCAAAAAAAAAAAAAAAAATGCATGAACAAAAAAATTGTTCAACTTGCTTCCAGCTACTGGCAGAATTTCCCCTTTTTTGACATCACTTTTGCTTCCTCTTAAGATTGTAGTGTTCTAACTATTCCTTCCCTATTTACAAACCATTCCTTGCAGGCAAATACAAAGTTCAGGTGTTTGACCCTGCTGTCAAGGATTACATGCCGCCTGTACAAGATATTGGAATGCATGTGGAAGTTAAAGATCCAGACGATAAGATTGTACTATCACGGGTGAGTTTCTACCCCCCTCACATTACAATGGGGTCATATTACCCCCTATTTTCCCCCCTTATAAATAATTTCTTGTTCTCACCGCTGGAGGTGGTAGCACCTTGTACTACAGACATGTGCACTTGCTATTATTTCTCTTACAAAATTATCTTCTCGATCTTCATTCAGTAGAAATAATTTGATTTAAAATCTTTTTTGAGGAGAATGGTAACCTTTTTAAAAAATTTTATTAGTTTGAATTGGTACTGATGATTGTATAACTATCTGAAATATTAGATAACATTAATACTTAATAATTACATATTAAAATAGAAGCATGCATTACTAGTTTTACTAGACAACAAAAAATATTTCTTAATTCATTTGACTTAAAGTGAGCAAGAAATAACAGGTGTTGTGTTCAGACACAAAATAAGAACATTGTTTTATTTATCAGTTTAAAAAGAAATTGTAAAATTAGTCATACATGAGTTGCTGATATCAATAAAGTAGAAAATGATCCCATTTTATAATAAAGTTAATTCCTATACAATCTATAATTAATAATTTAGATGCAGTTTTCTTGCAAGATTATTTAACTGTCTTAATATGAATATTAATCATTATTGATATGTAATTAGGTATTCTTTATTTTGTTTTCTCAGTATAATTCAAAATTATGAATGATTTTTGAATAATGTTGAAAATTATAGAATAACTTTTAATTTGCATTCACTGCTTAATATTTTATTTGGAAGGTGATGGGTTAATGGATCTTTGCTCTTTATAGATCTCATTACGTCTAGAACATTTGAAATGGTGAATTGTATAAAGATACTAAACATTTTATTGAAATTTTCTTGTGGGTTAAATTTTTTCTTTCATTAAACAGCTTTTTGTATATTTTTCTAAATTGTTGATCAAACTTTTTCTCATTTCATAAATAGCATTTCGTCAGATTCAATTTCTTTTTTATTTACTGAATAGAAAGTATAAAAATAAACAAAACATTATCCATTTTCTAACTGTAACCATTTAAGTATTACCTCAAGAAATTATCACAAATTAAAGATTTCAATATTTTTTTTTCTTTGAAAATGCAATCAACTCTAAGCTTTGTACTTTAAAAGAAATGAAAACTTTAAGTGTACACAAATCCTAAAGTTAAACCCAAAGAATTAATAAATTTAAAAAATGAAATAATTTCTAGCTTTTCTCAAAGTTGGAGAGTTGATTTTTATCTAAGTTTATTTTGCTTAGTTACATTTTGAGTTTAAAATCTTGTCGTATAAATTATTAGAGATTTTATATCTATTTTAATTTTGTCTGTAATTTTTAATGATATTTAAAAATCTCATTTATGAGTTAAATGAATCTAATATTCTGTTAATAAAGATTGCTTTTTCAGTCATTACTTATTGTAGTCCTGGTATGTAATATTTGTCTTCTATTCTCTTTTATGCTGAAATGTGTTGTCCAAATGATACAACACAGTGTGTACACTTGATGAATGTAATGAATTCAAACCCTTGTGATTCCTAATGAATTCAAATCCGAGAATTAGATATGAGCCCGAGAGTTGTCATTTTGGGGTGAATCTACCAGTAGCACAATGTTTACATAACAAAATTGATTTCAAATATTTTAATAAAAATCAAATGCTGTATTACAAAATCAAAATAGCTTCGTTTTTGAAGTGAATGTTTTTGTAGATAAAAGTTGTTTGCCTTTTTAATTGGCAGCTTCATTTCCAAAAGAAAAAAGTTTCTCTTGGAAAATGATGTAAACAAAATGTGTTTTTAATTTTGCTCTTCTTCCATCTCTTGTTTTTTTGTGATTTGATATTTTTTTGTTTTAATTTGTCCTCAGCTTCTTTTGTCTAGTAGTAGAGTTGTTTGCATTGTTAAGTCTTTTTTGTTGTTTTTAAAATTGCTCATCTGGAACGACACAGCATTTATGATATTCAAACTGATTATTGCTTTTCATATAATTGACAATAAATGAATTTCCAGTCTAAACTATTTGTGATATTTTGTTAATGTGTCTCTCCTCCTCCTCCTTTAGATTCATGCTTTCTTTCTTTCTTTCTTGTAATGCTTAATGTTCCTTATTTAGCTTATGCTATTTTCTCTTCTCCCATTGTTTTTTAATTCTGCTTCTTGTCAGATTTGGTTTGAACCTTTTAAATGATTTTCTTTGTCTTCATGTTTTAAAAAAATTTTTAATGTATCATAAGATTCTAAATAATCTTATTAAGCAAACAACTCCCATGGCTTTTGAGTTGGGATTAGTTTAATATCTATTCATTTTCTTCAGCTGTGTTGTATTCAGTCAGGATACAGCTAATAATGAGGCAAACAGTCCTGGTGATTCCAATCCTGGAGCAGTATCTCCCATTGCACCAAATGGTATTCAGGGGGAGGGGGTCAGAATAGTCTGATGCCTTTATGAAACTGCTCACAGGAACTGGGTAATTTTTGTCCTTGCCTGTGTAATGTGCCTGAGCCTTTACATTACCTCAATAGGTACCATTTGCCATTTATTAATGTTTATAAAAATTACTATGTTATATTTTATATCTTGCTTATGTCCCATAAATGGGATAGAATATAAAATAAATATTCATGCTAATCTTAAATCATGCATATATTATTCCCCCATCCTTTTTTTTATTTTTATTTTTTTTAAAATTTTTATTTCCTCTTAAATAATTCCAGCATGCATTGGTTGTCTATTACTCCTGTGGTGAGGTAGTTAAATGCCAATGTTGAGTTTTTAATGTTGGGGGGGGGGGACATTTTAAAGTTTTATATAAACTACAGACAATTCATTCTTTCACTTAAAAAGAACATTAAAAAATCTTGTTTACAAATAGTAAATCATTATCAGAGAAATAACTATTATGTGTTCTTTTAATTCATCATATTAAGAATTGTAGATTTATTTTTAGTTATTTATTCATATCAATTATTTATATGAAATAAACAAGTTAAATTTATAATTATAAATACTTTTCCAATTCTATTAGTTACTTTTTGGATAGCATTTCTATAATAAACCATAAATTCATAGTTGGAGGGATATGGTGTAATGGTTAGTTATACGAAATGGATTCGTCAACCTGAGTTCAAATCCTGGATGAAGAAACTGTCCAATCCATGTGTAGAGATTCTTGTTGAGAGAACAAAAGTAAAACATAAGAATTTATCTGATTATCTTATTCTCCATTAATGCTTTTCTCTTTCTCTTTCGCATGTTTAGTTTCTTTTAGCTTTTTTCCTTCTCTGAATTTTCAGACTGCTTGTCATTGTTAATTTACAGTTGTCACTGTTGATAGTACTTCCTGTTTCATAGTCAGATCATTGGCGACTAAACTGGTAACCCCACAGACTTTGTCTGGTGAGGAGGATGACCAGGATATGCATGCAGGGTTTAGGAACAGCTTGTGAATTTCCTATTCCCTTGAATTCACCTCATGTGAATTTGTTGGATGGAGCCTGTTCAACCAACACAGGGTGAATGCCATTACAGAAACAGAAAAACAGTTGACAATTCTAGCCGTCACTTCCAAGCATGGAAAAAAAATCCTGCCAATCTACACAGAAGTTTTATTTCTCTTAATTTTTTAGATGAGGCTTGATAATTTGTATTATCTGGATTATTCGGATTATTGTCTTCATTATTATTGTTATCTGTACAACGTTTTGTCCAATGTGCTCTCTGGCCTTCTTCAGGTATTTCTTGTTGGACTCTGGACCCAAATCTGACAAGAAATACCTGAAAAGGCTGGAGAGCACATTGGCTGAAACCTTGTACAGATAACAATAAAGATGAGGACAATAGTCCGAATAATCCAGATAATACAAAGAAGTTTTATTATTAGTTATTTCTCATTTCTTCTGCCTTTTTCTTATTTCTTTTAATCTTGAAAGTGAAAATGGTGTCTTTTTTTCAAAACTTCAACTGCTTTTCTTCTCAGAATGAAATCTTTAAAGTTGCACATATTTTCATAAGTAAAATTGAACAATATAACTTAACCGACTCATTTACTAAGAATTAAATAGATACAACAACTATAGTTGTTATAATCTATTAAGTCTTTTATACAATGTTTATTAAGATATATTAAAATAGTTTGTGACCATGTTAATAACCTTTTTTAATTTACCATATTAATATTACTAAAAGAATTACAAAAATATTTAAAAGTTCTTTATAACCAATTAAAAAATAAAATGGCTAATTATTTAATCTTTTTGTCTCAATTTGAATATCTAATTCTAGAATTTTGTGAAATGTCCAAATATTTCTCTATTCCTATTTCTTCTTTTTGTGCAGACTTATGCAGCTGAAGGTCGATTTACTTTCACATCTCATTCAGCTGGTGAACATCTTGTTTGTCTCCATTCAAACTCTTCAGCTTGGTTTTCAAGTGGACAGTTGGTAAGTCACATGGACACACTTGTTGGAGGGGGGGGGGGGTATCATTTTTTTTTTTTTACCTCTCATAAATTTGCTGTTTTGAAAGAGAAAAAAAACATTGCATATCTGTATGGATACTACCATTTATTTGAATTACTGCTCGATTAAAATGGGTCGGGTTAGGTTTGTTGTCTAAGCTTTGTAAAATAATGTGTTATACATTATTTTACAAAGCTTAGACAACAAACCTAACCCGAACTATTTTAATCGAGCAAATAGGTGCTGCCTAGATGGATGGTTTCTTGAAGCCAAGTTCATTATGTTTTCCTCCAACACGTTGGTTGGTTTTTATGGCATGTCAACCCTTATTGAATTATCTTATGCCAAAGTTGGTTTAACAATTATAGTATCCAATTATATACAGTACAAAAAAGGATGTTCACCATCATTTTAAACAAGTAAACACTTCATTAATCCAAACATCTATTTGACCCATAGATGAGGCCCTAACAGCCCCCCCCTCCTCCTCTTGGTCAGAAAGGACCTGGGATTAATGACAATGAAAAGATGCAGTTCAGAGGCATAACACTGAGAATTGAACTCAATTGTAATGGTCTACTAGCTTAACTTGCTAACTCTTACACTACTTGACGAGGAGGAGGAGGAGGACCAACCAACAGACCAGTCTCTTTTTAGTTCCCACCATCAAAATTGGAAAGTGCTACTCACCTGACTCTCTTACAAATTGGTGTAAATATCAAAGACTTCCTTGTGCAATCATACATCACCTGTTACTAGATCACTCTAGCCAGTTGTATGGCCACTTACCTCCTGTCACACAAACCATCCAAGTAAGATGATATCCTGAACACTACTGGAGACATAAGGGCAAACTCATAAGTGACGTCCCCCAATGGACACCTACACATGGACATGCCAGAGTGGGCAAACCAGCAAAGACTTACATTGATCAGATCTGTGCTCATACTGAATGTCATGAGGATTTGCCAGGGGTGATGACTGCTAGGGACTGGTGGCAACAGTCATGGGAATCCGTGCTCTCATCATGATAATGAATTGGTTTTTCTGTCATCATGAGAAAGCATTTTTATAAAGAAATTAATACAGTACAAAATTCATTTCTTTAAGATATTACTTAGAGAAACTACACTTAGGGTGTGATTCAGCTCAGTCAGTAGAGCATCTGCCTTGGAACCACAAGGTTCCGGGTTTGATACTGGCCATCACCAACTCGGCACATGAATAGCACAGTTTGGATCTGTACTGTAAAGTGGGAGTTAATGGTAGGTTTTGCACTCCCTGGTTTAGCGCTAGTGAAAAGTGGATAGACTCTCTTGCTGTTTGGCTGATACCGACAGTAGGTCACTTCACCTACTTGACTCATTTTTCACTTAATTTAATTTTTTTTTTTTTTTTTTTTTTTTTAAAGTTTTTTTTTCTTCCCTTTTGAAAGATTTCAAATCAATAATTTGAATTTGATGATTTCAGAGAGTTCATCTTGATATTCAAGTTGGAGAACATGCAGTTGATTATCAACAAGTCCAAACCAAGGATAAACTGAGCGAACTCCAGTTGCGAATCCGACAATTGCTTGATCAAGTTGAACAAATCACCAAGGAACAGAATTATCAAAGAGTATGTTGTTTGTTTTATTTTTTTTAAGCAAAGATCAAATCTTATACAATGTTTTAATTTCCTTAAATTTCTATTTCTCTGAATTTTTGAGATGAGGCTTGATGATTACTATTATTTGGATTATTCGGACTATTGTCCTCATCTTTGTTTTCTGTACAATATTTCAGACAATGTGCCCTCCGGCCTTCTTCAGATATTTCATGTCGGACTTGGGGGCCTTCTTGAACTTAGGAACCTTCTTGTCGTAATCTGGAGGCCAGATGGCACATCGGACGAAATGTTGTACAGATAACAATAAAGATGAGGACAATAGTCAAATAATCCAAATAATAATTAAATTTCTAATTTCATAACTTATAAAAACTTCTTTTTTATCATATGGTCCTATCACTGAGTTGACTACATGCATTTTCCAATTTGTTTGCTTTGTCAATGTTTTCTGAACCCTCATGTTTTTTAGATCCCCAGAATGAGGATCAACACAATTTGGTCAGGGCGTCTTTGTGACAGGTTAGGAGATTAGTGGAAATGAGGTGTTGGCAACTCCAAGAATGAGACAACTCTCTGTTAATAAGTTTTTCTTGTTATATGATTATGTACTCATATACAACAGAACAGAATATATTTAGCACCCTAGGTAGGAGGGAAAAGACACAATGGAGAATTTGGCTGGCATTTTTGATTTATGCTAATTAGCATTGAGTTTCAATGGCAAAGGTGTCACTTCTTTCATCAGTTTTTCTTGAGTGGCAAGATCTGTTTTTGTAGAAGAAAATTGTAGACCTAAACACCTGATTAGTTTGCCAATTAATGGATCATACTACATTTCACTGGCCAGCCAATGAGAACCTAGCTTTCATTCAGATGGAGAATGATTGCACAGTGTGTTCTCATATCAAATCTCAAAGAGATGAAGCCACAAAACAACCTTGACCCTTTTCATTCGACTGTTAACATCTCAATGTCAACCAGTGCATTATTCCAGCTTCCAAAAAAAAAAATAAAGTGTATCAACCTTTCCTGTCAAGCAAATCACAGTTACAGTTTTAATAAACTTATCAATTTAGCAGCTGCAGTGATCTTTGATTGAATTTGCAAACTTTAACTTTTATCTAATTTTTTTTTTTTTTATGTACTTACTACTCTGACTTACAAAAAGAAAACTATATTTCTTTTCTTGTTAATTAATCCTCATTGTCCCCAAAATTCATATCAATGCTACATATTTCCACAAGTTTTTTGTTTTCTTACAATGATTCTTCATAATTTCAAAATAATTCTGGCTCTTTGTACCAAAACACCCTTAGCACTTTGATCATATTGAAGCTTACCAAATTTTAACTACTAAAAACTCTCACTAGCCCTTTTTTTTTCTTTTTTATCAAACTTAAATCTATTAAAGATTCTAGAAAATTCTCTTTTCATTCTTAAAATGAAGACATTTTTTAAGTAGAATTTCAATGCTATTTCTATGGATATTTTAATTTTTAAACATATTTGAATATAAATCAAATCTTCATAATTTTTTAACAAGAAGCAAGAACCAGTGATATTTTATATATATATATATATATATAGTTTCATCTAGACATACATGCATACACACACCAACTGCCCTTTATAGATAGATAGTCTAAAGGAAAGGTTTTAATTTTTTAATATTTATTTATTTTTTTATTTCAGTACCGAGAAGAAAGATTTCGTTTGACTAGTGAGAGCACCAACCAACGTGTTCTGTGGTGGTCAGTAGCCCAAACAATCATCCTTCTCATCACAGGATTTTGGCAGATGAAACATTTAAAGAGTTTCTTTGAAGCAAAGAAACTTGTTTGAGACTGGCAGCTGATTAGCAATTATTTTCTTTTCTTTTTTCTTTTTTTTTTTTCTTTTTCCTTTTTCTTTTTTTTTTTTTTTTTAACTATATTTATTTTTCTCTATTTTATTTTTAAAATTTCTCTCTCTTTCTCTCTCAAATAAAATCATCTATTTTCTCTCTCTCTATCTCTCTCTCTTTCATTACTTCAAAATTCATGCAACTTTGGTTTTGGGGGTTAATGTTACTAAATCCTTAGTTTACTTAATTTTAAAATTTTTCTTTATAAGAATTTTTTTTTTCTGTTGTTGTTCCCCTTCCCCTAAATTTCCAGTTTCTCTCTCTCATCTGCCATGTGTCATAATTTTGTATACTCATCCTTCATTGCTTGATTGTAAATTGGTTTATATATTAAAGTATGTAAGACCTTTTCACCCTACTCAGATTTATTTTTATTTTTTGTTCTTTTTCTTTTTTTTCTTTAATGTAATAAAATGTTGAATAAATGATATAATTATTAATTATAATTATATATTATTAAAGATGTATGATTAAATAATATTCTTTAGATTATAGATTTATAATTAAAGATTATATATTAATTAGATTAGAATTCTGTGTTACCATGTTTTGAATATATGTAAAGTTGTTTGTTTGCCATGATAAACGTGTTGGGTCTATACCTACTGCTATATCAATGAACCCTAGAATATTTTGAATCCAGTGACTCAAATCTTTATTATAATGGAGATTGTCTGTAACCGAAATACTGGATCTGTTCTATGTTGGGGATCATGCATACCTTGTATGTGCTGATAGATTAACTGGTGGGCTCATTTGATATCACTTGAGCCACGGACCAGCAAACGCTTCCAAGATCATCTCGATTTGTCAAGAGATATTCCAGAACTATGGTGCCCTGGAAGAACTCAGCAGTGATGGTGGACCACCCTTCACATCCCTCCCATTTAAGCAGTTCCTGTAGGACTGGGCTGTAAAGCACAGACTGTCATCAGTTGCCTATCCACAATCCAATGGCCGGGCAGAGTTAGCCATCAAGACAGCCAAGAGAATAGTGAATAGCAACACAGGACCTCGGGATCCCTGGATAATGACCAGGCTGCAAGGGCAACCCTTCAATATTGGAACACGCCCATCCAGAACAGCAGCTATCCCTGCACAACGGCTGCGTGACTTCATACTATCCAAACCCACACTATATAAACCGCATACCAAGTGGATAGCCGTGGCTTGGAATTGTGAAATTAGCCTAGCCTATCTCAACACAACGCAATGCACTGCTAATAGAGAGAAACAATCACACAGCGCATACACTATCCACTTTATAAGGGTGACATAGTCTCCGTAAAACATCCGAACAACCATCAGTGGGACATAACAGGCCAAGTTGTCGAAACCCTCCCTAATCAATATCAAATCAGGATTGATGGATCGGGTAGAATTACATTGTGGAATCACCGATTCCTCATGAAGCTTTAAGCACCAGCGGTCCCTACCCCTATTCCTAGTGCTTTGCCTGAGCTCCCTAAACCAATGGAATTGTAACTATATCACTCAGGGGGTGGAGTAACACTGGGTCCCTAAGTTAATGCCAACAAGAATTCCCCAGGTATTGTTCAGGTTGCTCCCCTGTAATCGACCAGGTCGAAAGGAACTAATTTCCCCTCAAAGGCCATTACGCCCACACAACGGGGGTGGGGGGAGATGTAGAATAAACATCATACTCACTGTAGAAGAATTCCAATTACCATCAAATTGGCAGACAAGGCATCAAGGAAGTCGTAACCCAATACAGATCTTACCTGCTTGCAAGTCTACTGCAGAATGCCAGATTATTTATGAAGCATCATAACACCACAGAAATCAAGCAGCCAATCAGAACTCAAGGAATGGAATCACCCAAATGCATGAATGGAGTATTCCTGAGTTCCATAAGTACCAGCTGTTTTGGGCACTAGTTTCATTGTGCTTACCTAGTTGCTGTTGTCCAAATCAACAGTATACTGACTGACTTCAACATGGCACTGGGCAATAAACCCAGCCCTGCCCATTTAAATCAAATGTTACCGAAGACTGGGTTATTATTGACTGTTAAAAGTGAAATGGTGTTCAATTTAAACTAAATAATATTGTCATCCATACCTGAGAATAGATGGATGGAGTGCAACTCGGGGGGTTCAAATCTAACCAATAACTTTTTCTTTTAAATATTTGCTTCAGTTGCTTTGGATATCCATGAATTGAAAGAAATTGTCTTGGCAATATTTAAAATCTGCTCTGAATATGATAAACACAAAAATTAAGTTTCCCAAACTGAGGCTCTGTTTCAAGGTGAACATCTTTTTTTCAGCTGGTTTCACAAAAAGTTAAATTCCAATCAAGAGAAAGAAAATGTTTTTGTGAATCTCTACAACCAATTTTTTACTTGTCAAATTTGGATTTGTAACACTAAAAACTATCTTAATACTATTAGAGTGTGTGTGTGTGTGTGTGTGTCTTACAAATAGAATTCAGAAAATGAAATCTTTTAAGACAAAAATGTTAAATGACAAAATTATTACTACAAATGAATCATGTTTTTCTATTCTACCTTAAACTGAACTTTAAAGTCTTTAAACAAAAGCTTAGCTTAGATGTGGCACAAGGCCAGAAGTGTGGGGTGCCCAATGAGAATCAAACTCACAAACAATGGTTTGCAAATCTAGATTGCTAACCATTATACCACGTGAGGTGCCCTTTATCTGTATGTATAAGCTGTATGAAAAGTCACCACTTATATTTATGGACTTTACCAATAGCAGGAGTAGGAATTGACCTATCAAAAATGACATAGAATACATTTAAGATTATTGGTAAATTGCCCTAAAATCATTTGCTAACTGGACTTAATATGACACTACACATACTGCACAATGCAATTGGGTGCACACAAGTGTGTAAATATATAGAGATTTGAGAAATAAGGGGACAGTGAAAAATTTGAAAGTGAGGATCCAGGAGTTGGCCGAGGAGCAGTTAAAATCCGAGAGTGAAGCAGTCAAGTTGAGACTTTTTAGAGCAGACCAGTTGACCACAGACCACAGTAGAAGTCCTGACAGTGGACAGAGGGGGGCGGGGGTCTCGACAAGCACATAAGATAGTCAGTCATCCTTCCTATCGCTGCTACTAAGTAAGAAAAGGATAAGGAACTTGAGTCGTATGCCTTTCTATTTTTTTTTTTTGATGTGAGCCCTACCCTGTCTTCGTCTTTGTTACACACTCTTTCTTTGTTGATTGTTTACCTTTTTGGTGTGTGGGGGGGTCCGAAGGCCTTTTTGTCATGGACACAACAGGTGGAGGTCCAAGTTAAGCTAACAGACAACGCAACGGCCAGAGAAAACGGAAGAAAAAAAAGTGCAACAAAAAGATGTGAAGAAATGCCTCGGCCCACCAAAAGGTTAACAACTGGTTGCTGCAACAAGGATCAACCCCTGATAGTGTTGCAATGGGAATAGAAGGCAGAAAAGAAAAAGGACAGACAATATGAAGCGAAAGAAAGAAAGATAGACTGGGAGGACAAAGAAAAGGACAGAGACGGGAACATGAAGTGAGAATCCGGCAGTGACCAAGACAGTTAGAAATTTGGCTCCGAACAAGTCAGATTGACTTATAGCAGAGACCAGATGAGTCAAATCACAAAAGCAGTAGAAGTCATGAAACTGGACAGAGAGGGGGGGGCTCTCGGCTTGACAGAACATAGGATAGCAGCAGATAGCAGTGGAAGGATGACTGAATGAGAAAGAAATATGGAGTCCTATATACAGGGTGTTCAGGATAAATTTGACATTTATATTTGGTTATTTTTCTCCGTAGGTTGGAGGTATTGACGCACACTACACATCATTTAAAATTGGACCCTTCTTCATTCATATACGTGATGACTGGAACCAACCTGAATCATGGAAGAAAATAACTTGTATCATGATGATCTGCGCTGGCCTTCAAAATAAGGAGATTATGGTTGCTGCCCAATGTTCCCTGAACACTGTAAAAACAATCCGGCATGAACTGGAGAATTGCAATGGAGGCTGTGGCTAGAAGAAAGCAATATAACAGATGATCTGATTGCATTCGTACAGCAGAAATCCTCGAAAATCTGCAGAAAAAAGTGTTGGAGGATGCCTACGTGGAGTTGCTAAACTATAATCAAGCCCTGGATAACAAGTAGTAGCCAATGGTAGGCCATATGTATGGCAGTAGGATTCGGTCCCCTGCCACACCTATGGGAACAGTCAAAAATGGTTGTCAGTGAATTTTTATGATTACACCAGTCCCAATATTTGGCCTCCGAACTCCCCAGATCTTAACCCCATGGATTATTATGTATGTAGCGCTATTGAGAATGACACCAATCACCAGGCCAGTACTACAAAAGCCCAGTTAATTGACAGAATTAAGAAAGTTTTTGAGACCCTTCCCAGGGAAATTGTAACATCAGCTTACTCCAGGTTCTGGAAGCAGGATTGAGGCTGTGATCGATGCTAATGGTGGTTATTTTGAGTGAAACTTGTTGACAGTAGTGTAATTTCCGTGCCTGTTGAATTTCTTTACAATCCATTAAATTTTGTATTTACCATGCACTTTCTTTTTCCTTATGAAACTGTCAAGTTTCTCCCGAGCATCCTGTATATCATCATTATTTAATGTTCACCTTATCCTGTCTTTATTTGTTACACTCTCTATTATTGCTTTCCCTTTTGGCGGGTTGCCCCCCAGGGCAGTATTTCGGACATAACGAGTGGAGGTCCTAAGTTAGCAGACGATGTGATGGCCAAGACAAGCAGAATTGTGATGTGCAGAGATGCCTCGGTACCGCCAAAAAAGAGTTACATTAATATCAGACAGATGACTGGATTCTCTACTACAAGTACACTATTGTTCTACCTAAGGTTGGACTTTCTACTACTGAAACTACACCCTTTCCTAGGATTGGATTTATCAATAGGAAACCTAAATGCCTAAAATGGGGATAAGAATTGTAACAGAACGCAAGAGGTTATCTGACGAAAGTTTGTTTGTGCACAAGAGGCTCAACACACCTTTTCCAGTTGAGTTTGGTAAATTAATTACATTATTTAATCAGAGTGATTATAAAAATATATATATCTAAGGTAGGTGGTATTATCTGCGTTATTTGGACTATTGTCCCCATCTTTATTATTATTTGTACAACGTTTCGGCTGATATGCCCTCCGGCCTTCTTCAGGTATTTCTGATCGGACTCGGGAACCTTCTTGTCATAATCAGGAGCCATCACAGAACTTTGAACCTAACCCTTTATTCAGTCCACGGGGTTAACCTGTTCTCATTCTGCTAACCATAGCTGGGGGAGGAGTTGTGTTAATTATTTTTCTGTTACTACCTCTACTCAGGATTGAACCCGGAATCCAGAGATAACTGTCACTTAGAACTGTCTTAACCTAACTACCTTATCCACTAGGCCATGTGTCCAATTGGACACATGGCCTAGTGGATAAGGTAGTTAGGTTCCCGAGTCCGACAAGAAATACCTGACGAAGGCCGGAGGGCATATCAGCCGAAACGTACAAATAATAAAGATGGGGACAATAGTCTGAATAACTCAGATAATACTAATCATCAAACCTCATCTCAAACATTGAGAAATAAGGTAGGTGGATTGTTTCCCTTGGTCAACATACTCCTTTTCAAACCAACCAATCACAGGCCTGCAAATTTTAGTGGCATCAATTGAAGATAGAACTCTTGCTCTCTTTGAACCAGTATCTCTTGGAGTCAGATATGAAAATCATCGCTCCCAATAATTCAGTAGAGATAGGAAAGGGCCGGTGTATGATTACTTACCATAAACATTGCCAAGGACTCTGTTAAGTGGACTTGTATTCATTATATTTATATAATTTATATTTTCTGCATACAATACCATCATTTGCAACCACAGTTTTTACAAGTGTATTTTCTTGTATGTATAAATGTATTAATACAGTGTTATTTGAAATTCCAAGTTGTGTTTATGTATTTCCTGTTTCTAACTCTTGTTAATTCCACCTGGGCCCTCCAAGCAGCTGACATACTAGCTCAACCACTTACCAAGCCGACCAAAAACTCTCTTTTGTAAGCAGATAGCTTAGAGCCAACTCTTCCAAAAGTAAAGTTGGTGGAGTGTTTATTGTTGGTATCAGCTGGACTGCAAGTGTTATATAGCGGGTTCAAATTCACGGTAAATCGCGTACGCTAGTAGTCAGGTATATATGGTCACGTAGCGAAGTATGTAGTAGTCGGCTACTACTGACTACTGGACTTCAATAAACAACGGTGTTTAGGTAGGTGAGGGGCGAAGAGCTTCACAATGAAAATGCCAGTGGCTGGCGAAGACGGCGACGAGTGTTCACAGTGGAAAATGCCCAAGGGTTGACAATGACTACTACTACTGCTGGGATGACTGGCGATGGTGAGGTGGAAGGGTGGACAAACCTCACTGCCTATTGGCAGCGATGGACCATGGCGATGGTCGCTCACTTGTGCTCTGTTCTGGGACTTCTGTTGGCTCGAACCCTCAGGCCTTTTATATTCATAGATACTCCTACGCATCTTTATCTTTTGATCTGATAACGGATATTTGTTATGTATTTCTTTATCTTCTCCCTGCTTCTTTGACCGGAAAGCCTTGCTTCCATTTTCCCCTTTTTTTAAATATATATTTTTATATTGTCTTTTTGCCGGAAGCTTCGTTTTCGACCGAGGACAATACAACACAAGGGAGTCAATCTCCTTTTCACAAGCACTAGACCAGCATATCAATATGGTTCCGTCCTGGTTTAATGTTTAGCAAGATAGTCTCACTGAATAGAGAGTTTGATACTCACTGGATCACCCAAATTTGCTAACTTATGTCTTATCCTATCAGTGGTGAATGGGTTGGGTAAATACCTACCTTTCCCAAGAGTATTAATGCTATGTAAAATGCAAACAACCTTACTCAAATTTAAACTTGGGTAGCTGAGTCCACTTCTTATGACAATAACTGTCATGCAGCAAGTGCCTCCCTATTCTTTGAAAGGTCCTGTCTAAATGAAACTTAGTTACATTGGCAATAACATGCACTCTCTGGGTGCAAGTATTTAAGTTTTAATTTAATAAAATATTAGATTAAAAAGACCGACAAAACTAAATATGAATGCACATAAAAAGATTACACTTATTCTTGTTTCAATTTTATATAGAAATCAATTAAAGTATGTATAAGATCGCTTTTAATAGATTTGAGAATAAAACAATATTAGAAATCAATAACACCAAGTAATAAATTATTAAATCTGGTTTTCTTAAAGACGGTATGAAAATTATCCAAACCTTATACTATGTAAACCTTTATTGCTTTGTGATATAAAACACTTTCCAGGATTCTAAACACATTAATAACATGGGCTGTAACATGTAATATGTCAAATTATATGTTTTCTGGATCACAGAATATGAAAATATATTCATTTTAGTGATTTAACCCACTCATTTATTTTTATTCTAAGTGAGAATAGAATTGTAATCAGCAGCAAAAATGGCCATAGAAAACACCTGTCTCATTCAATTTTTTAGAAAAAAAGTATTCATTTGCCTACCCTTAATAATATTAGATTACGTATAAAAAGCATTACATTTCACGGAAAATACCCGAAACCTGAGACGCTAGGATTAGGGTTAGGCTACTTCAGGAGTTTCCGTAATCTAATACTATTTATACATAAAATGTGATTCTAATGATATTATCCCTTGCACGCTATTCAGCATTTGTACCAAAATCAATTACATCGAGTTAATCATTTTGTATCTTTGGCCAGTATCGAATCCTAAATTTTTGTTTTTTAAAAAGACCTAATTTTTCCAATGCAGGTATCAATGAGAAAAGTTTTTGTAAACAAGGCAAAACCTGACCTGTTTACCAAATAATGAAGAGAGGGTTTGGGAAAAAAAATTTTCATTTACTTTGAGCAAATTTTATTTTATTTTTAAAAACAAATTTGAACTTGAGAAAACTTAGTCCTATAAAAAATGTGAAAATGGTAATTCATAGTTAACAACCTAGAAAGATTCCATAAAGGATCTAGCATGGATCATATAACCAATGAAATCAGTAAAATGATTGTAGAACATTATTTCTAGTTGAATAATTATATTGCATTTCCAAATATAATTTTGAAGAGGATGGAAATCTAGATAACAAATCTTACATGATTACTTGTTATGCCATTGAAATTTGGAAACTGAGATTCTATGTTGATATAAAATTCAAAACTTGATCCTTTTATAAAATCTTAAAATGTCATTGCTATGAAATTGAGAAATTAATTTCAATAAAAAAGAAAAAAAGACAACAAACATGAAATTCGATATATTTACACTGTTTATTTGAAGTAATTAACTTCCTTAATTGTTCTGCTGTGACTGCAGGCATGGTGGTAATTGAAAGCAGTCAAAATAGGCAAACAGCTGGATGAACATATATATATATATATATATATATTATATATATATATATATATAACATTTTATATACACATGCGCACACACACACATTAAGTCAACAGTACTGAGATCAACTTCCAGGATAAACAGTCTGAGGCACAGAAATTGGCGTGGAGGGGGGTGGGGGGTTGAGAGGAAGACAAGAGAGGGAGGAGAAGAGGATGTCACACATTGTGGGTTGCCATCTTTGGTGGTATATGAACCACTGGAACAAAGAAAAAAAAAAGAATTATCATCTCCCACGGACTGCCTGCAGTTTCAAAGCAGAAATTGTTGCATCTTCAGAAGAATAATAATGAAAATGTTTTCACAGAAAATACTGTCTCAATTTTTTTTTTTTTGGGGGGGGGGGGTAAGAGAAGCTGTGAAGGAAATAAACAGATTTTCAATGAGAATATCTGAAAGCATCACAAGGGGGTTGAGGGTGTTTTAATCACAAATATTCAAGTGAGTTTTAGAAAATAAAAGTTTTCATTGACACTTATACACAAACATTCTTTTGATCAAAATCACCCAAGAGTAAGTAGCAAAATCTTTCAAAACATTTTGACAAGAAGGTCTACATATTCTTAAAATCAGGTACCATTCTTGTTTTATCAGTTTTTGTTGGTATTAGTATAAGTACATAAGTCAATCTTCAGGTTTTCTTTCACTCAGAAAATAAATCAATCTTCAAATGTTGCCATGTTGCAAAAAGCGATTTAAAAAATTAAGATAAAAATATTAATCATAGAAATCATAGAAAAAAACAAAAAAAAACAAAAAAAAAAACGAACATATCAAACCAACAACTTAAATCAATGTTAGTAACAAAATTTAAAAACATTTCATGGACATTAAAAAAATAAAAAATAAAAAAAGTAATTTTAACAGACTGCTTATTTTTATAGACACTGTTACAGCAGACATCAGAAGCTGCCAGAAAAAAAAAAAAATTCTCCACTACAAGAGATAAACAATTTTTCTATTGTAAATGTAATTCAGCTGATTTTATAAATTTTAAGATATTAAAAATGGCTAAGAGAATTCTGCAACAGAGTAATATTTAAAAATTGATATAAAAAAAATTGAAGAGGTCATAAATTTACAAGGGGGACAACTTTTGCAAACAAGAGAAACAGGATGGAGTCATAAGAATAGAATTATCGTGAGAGAAGAATAAGGAGAGAAAAATATATATATGAATATATTTTTTTTTAATATATATATATAAAACAGGGAAAAGCTTTAGGGAGAGATATGGATGGAAGCAAATTGATAAATCATTTTGACATAATTTCATTGAATTGAAAAAAGAAAGACTCATAAGAGGATTAAAACAGGATTTTTCTTGAGCAAATGTTTGAGAAGTAAAAAAAGTTTTTTATACAATAGACAAACCAGTCACACAAAATATAAAATATTTTAAAGAAAAACAAACTATTTTGAATCACAATTTCAGGAAGGGGGGGGTGTCTAGATCACAGATGTTTCTGTTTTTTGATTGTCCTATTCATTCAAGAAATCTAAGCAAAATCTAAAATCTTTAATTCTAATTTTGGTTTGTTGTTTTATGGCATATCAACCCTTTTTGGATTATTTAATGCAGAATCAAGTCATTTTGATAAACAAAGGACTCTGGCCACTTACAGTACCTGCTGTTGCTTAAATCAAGTATAGCACAGACTACTCACTGCTTGACTTAAGACAAAAAAAAGTCAACCGAATGCTGGAAGTAAACGCAGATGATATCTAGTGATGTTGGTCACCCATCTATGTAGTGAGCTGACTCAACATTGCTTAACTTCAGTGATCTTGATTGTAAATTTATTGAATAATGTTGGGTGACACACATTCAAGAATAATAAATTGCTGATCATTTTATGCCAAATTGATATCAATTCTAGAATTGCTCAAATATCCAAATTTGAAGAGACAGAACACATGAATCAAATCTTTGGACTACAAATGACATGATTGAACAGTTTTTCCTGATCTTTTACAAAATTTCAATAAATTATTATTGTTGTTGTTGTTTTTATTGCAGACAATTTGTTTAATGAAAAAAGTGAATCAATTCTAGAGTGAAAATTTCAGATTAAAATTCATCTGATAATTACAACAGGCTACAGACTTATTGATTTATCTTTCTTAATTAATCTATTTGGATTATTTATTTTTAACTTTAAAAAGGAACTATTGACATTTTGCTTTTGGGTTTTGTTTTTTTTTTTTAGATTATTTTTCTTTATTATAAGAGCAATATTAAATATAATTATTTAAGACTATACAGGTAAAATATTATTAATATTATAACATTTTTGAGAAGAAACATTTAAACAGATTAACATATAGTGTTAAAATAAAATTCATAATCTATTTCTAATATGCTTAATTTTTACCCTAAAAAATATTAAAAATCCAATTTGTCATGATATATGAATATAAATTTATTTGGTCTGAAAAATTCCACCTTAATTATCAGTCAATAGAATATTTGAAGAACTCAAGCAAAACTAAAAGATATTTTGAGAAAATTAACAAATTGGTTTTGGTTTCTTTGTTTAATGGCATATTAACTCATCATGGGTTATTTAATGCCAAAGCTATTATTGTAGAAGAACAGTAGTGGTACTATTTAACTTATGCCTATGGTATTAGGGTATTAGTCCAAAAGTAAACATAATAGTGTGACTGGAGCTTGAACTTGCTTACTATGATGTCACAGTTCAGTATGTTAGCCACTACGCCAGAGATTACCCCTTAAATTGGCTTTGATAAAAAAAAAAAAAAAAAAAAAAAAAAAACTTACTTTAGCTGCTATTAAATATAATATATGCAATAAAGATATAACAGAGAAAAAAAAATTAAGAATCATAAATAAATACTGATATCATATCATTAAAAAAAAAAGCAAAGGAGCTATTTATCTGTTATAGGTTTTAATTATTTAATAATAAAAAATACTTAATACTTAATTGTTAACAAAATTATACCCTGGGGTAGGGAGAGTGTGATGTAGGTTGAAGGCAAAGGCAAAAATATCAACCATGCTTTTTAAATTGTTTGGTTTTAGCAGTTCAGTAAAAATTCAATGACAACAACCCTGTTTGCAAGAGAACATAGGGTACATATACACAGAGAAAAAAAAAAAAACAAAAAAAACCCTCTTCCTCCACAAATCTTGTATGGTGATATTATTGAAGGGTGGAGGAAGTTTCAGGATTTACCCAATTCAGCAACATGGGGAAAGTGGGGTGGGGGTTGGGGTGTGTTAGTGATATGACAAAAAGGCCTCATGGAAGAAATGAGAAATAATCAGCAGAGAGCAATGTGGAGATTTAAATTTGGAATTAATTCCAGGCTTTACCAGAATAATCTTAAAGGGTAGCCATCAGTCAGTTTACTCCTCCTTCAAAGTTTGACCATCACTCAGGTTGATAAATAGGCCAAACACTTATCACATAATAGGGCCATATATTTGGTTATCTACATAAAAATTTGAGAGAAAGGCTAACAAATTTGGAAAAAGGTCAGAAAGAAATCCAAAATATCATTTAGGTTAAATGGTTTTGTTCCACATGGCTGAGAAAAAAAAAAAAAAAGAAAAAGAAAAAGAAAAAAAAAGAGGGGAGGGGTTCTAGAAGCTGATTGTTTTTTTATGGCATATCAACCCTTTTTGGGTCATTTCATGTTGAATAAAGTCATTTTGATAAACAAAACTCTGGTTGCTTACAGTACCTGCTTTTGCTTAAATGGTCACCCAATTAAGTATTGAACAGGTTTATCACTGCTTAACTTTGGTGATTCAGTGGGAACTGGTGATTTCAGTATGACTTGACTGTAAGGATGCGAATTGGTTTGGTTTCTTCGTTTAATGGTATAACAACCTTCATGGGTTATTTAATGCCAAAGCCATCCTAGCAGAAGAACGGTAGTGGTACTATTTAACCCATAGCTGGTGGGATGAGAAGGTTCATACTTTCCCCAGGGGTGTTTGTCTGAAAGTGAACATAACAACACAACTGGTGTTTGAACTTGCTTACTACAATGTCTTAATCTAGCATGTTAGCCATTACGCCCTAGAGAATTCCCTGGAAAAGCGAATTGATTAGAAGAGGAAAGACAAAACCACACTCATCAATTTGCTATGTGACCATGGAGGGTTTTTTTTTTTTTGGGGGGGGGTCAGGAAAGTAGAGAATAACCAGTTGTGCCCTCAGTGGTCAATGATTAACGATCAATTTTAAAATTTACGTGCATGTACTTTACCTCACAAGCATGGTAAAGTGATTCTCTTTTCTCAATATTGGCAGAAATTTAAAAAGAATAAAATAATAATCAATGCTTGTTTGAAGTTGCCAGACTTCCCGAGAAAGATCTCCACCATTGTACCCTGCTGATATAACGCCTTTAGGGACCCTGAAGACATCCCATTTTGGAAAAAAAAACCCAGTAAATCTTGTAGGGTAGAAGGTAGGGGTAGAAACCAAATCACATTCATCCGTATATCACTGTTATATTAAGAGCAGCAGCAGCAGCAACAAATCTACTTACACCTTTTTTTTCTTTTTAGCCCTTTTTATAACAATTTTACACACCCAAAATCCACAGTACAACAAAAACAATAAAGGACTCTGCACACCACTGCTCCCCCCCCTACTTGTCTCCTACATCCAGTAGTAGTAGTAGTAGTAGTAGTTCCTGTTGGTTTAACTGATGTCACTCGAGGCCAACAAGGAAACTGACTGGGGAGAAGTAAAAAAAAAGAATTGAGCAGAGACTGTAGAAGAATAAAGGGAGATAAGAAAGAGGAAAGTGGAGGTATAGTGACTAACATTTCTCTTAGACAGTATGTACTTCCTGATTATATTTTGACACCTGGTTATCTCATTCAATTTTGGTGAGCAAAGTACGAGAATAGTAATGACAAAAAAAAAAAATCAGAGATTATTTCTGAATTTAAAAAAAAAAAAAAAAATGAGGCATGATAATTTGTATTACTTGTACTATTGTCCTAATCTTTATTGTTATATACACAATGTTTTGGCCAATGTGCACTCTGACCTTCAGTTCCACGAAGGATCCAGAGTTCAACAAGAAACACTCAAAAGGAGACCGGAGTGCTCATCAGCCAAAATGTGTATATAATGAAGATGAGGACAACAGTCCAAATAATCCAAACTATCGGCTGTTTTTGTGACTGGCTGGCAGCTGAATTAAGTTGGAATATCCATATATAACTCCAAAATAGAAGAAATGCTCCTAAATAAAAATAGTTGACAAGAAATTTTTTTTTTTTTTTAAATGAGAACTGCTCTGATCAATTTTATATTGGCATTAAGCAAGCAATTAAAATGAATTTTTGTCGCAGAATATTAGTGCAAGTAAGTTTGCTCTACAGAGGTAGACATTTTTTCTCTCTCTCTTTTTCACAAGTATTGGCTCGGAAAAGTTGTATTTGAAGTAAAATAATAAAAAATATTTTTTCTTGTTCTGCATCTCTCAAACTATTTCTCTCATATGGAGCAAATAGGAAAAACCAGGTTATATCGGAGAAGAAAATCAACCAGATGAATTTTGAAGGGTTAATTGATTTAGCTGCCAACGAACCAAATTATGCTGGCTCTACAATTTCATTTATTAGGAAGACAAAGACTATCTTTTTATAGTTCAAATTTTAATCATCATATGGATGGTCAATCCATATATATATATATATATATATATATATATATACACACCACACAAAAAGAGAGGATTCTTTGCTATCCAACATAGTATATATACATTGAAAAGATAAAATGGCAAAATATATATATGTAAGAATGAAATTCATTAATATGATGACACGCATTTCGACAGAAATTTGTTTGTACATACAGTATTCTATTTAAAATACAAAATTATAGAAAAAAACCTATATAACAGTTCGTTTTTGCTCTGAAGAAGACTAACTGTTTATGTTTTTCTATTATTATTTCATATTTAAAATAATTTTAAATAGAATACTATATTTATAAACAAATTCCTGCTGAAACACGTCAGCATATTAATGAATTTTATCCATATCAATATTTTTTTTTCCATTTATCTTTTCAATATATCTGTTGGATTCATTTCCATTTTCCTCAATTACATATATATTTCCATGCAGATATGTTTTCAATGTTTTTTGTTTTTCAAGGACTGTGAGAGCAATCAATAAGTGGATTTTATAAATGGTGTTGGGTGAAAAGAAAGGAAAAAATAAGCATGTTAGCCACGTGGTAGTTGAAAATTTAGGAGGGGGGAGGACGGGGGTGGGAAAAGGAAGCCTCCACAGTACTTAACCATGACAACCATCTTTGTGCAAGACAAGACACATCAAGTCAAATCCATCAGACAAGAAAGTACAAGAGGAAAAAAAATAAAAAATAAAAAAAATATCCCAAAATAATCTGACCATGAGCACTGATGTTGTCTGACAATCTTTTCTTCAGCAAGGAGGAGGAAGAGGAGGAGGAGGAGATAGAAGCTGAATTGAAAAGACAAGTCAGAAAAAGAAGAAACCCAAGATTTGAATTTCAACCATATCATCAAACCTCTAAACCTTTTTGTGACCAAAAAGAACAAAATATTTGAATTGATGAAACTTTTGTGGATGATAGAATAAATAAGTTACATTGTCCAATGTGAATGATTCCAATGTAAAAAAAACAAAAGAAGCGTTCCGTTGGAATGTTCAGAAAATATTTGGCTTTTTCTCTTCTCTTATTTAACTGGAAAAAAAAAGGGGTATTTGGTAAAAAAAATGTCCTGTTGAAGAAAAATGTTTTATTTGGTTAAGAGGTCATCATCATTTGTGGATGGTTGAAAGTAAATCCAATTGGGTTGTAGAACATTTGTCTGTTGGAAAAGAGGAAAGAGAGAGAGAAGAAAGAGGATGTCAGTTAGGAAAGAGTCCAGCTTTAGAGAGAGAGAGAGAGCAAGAGAGAGAGAGAGAGAGCAAGAGAGAGAGAGAGAGAGATTATGGAGAGAAGGATGTTTTAAAAGATGAGTGATGGGTATATAAATAAATATTTAAATATATTTTAAGATTGATGTTTGAAGAGAAAGAAGCAGAGATGGGGGGGGATTAAAAGTGGAAACTGAAAGAAACAGACATAGGAGAAATAGAGAGAGAGAGATTGAATGAAAGAAAAGTTTGGTTTTTTTTATGTAAAAAAATGAAAATAATTTCAGTGCCATTGCATCATATAATATATCTGTACAAAAATGAATTATTTATAAAGTCCATGTGAATATTTCTATGTACAAATCACTTTGATGAAAGAACTTTGGTGAAGAGGTTCACCTGTCATGTCATACTCTCTGGATGGCTGTCTGGTTTTACAATCTGGAAGTTGATAAGGTATTCTGGGTAACCCTACATTGGAAAAAAAGAAAAAGAAAAAGATGAGGAGAAAGCTCATCTGATGCTGGGAAATTATACAAAACCAAAAATCTAATAAGATCTCATGAAATTATGAGTTAAGAAATGAAAAGGTAAATAATATCAACAGTATCCATTTTCATCAACAAATCAAACATTACTTAAAGATTCTGACCTTAAAATATTATCAGTTATTAAAGAATGCATCATTTTTCAGATTTCATAAAAACTAACCCATAATTAGATGTATAAAGTTAAAAAATATTCAAGCTACCAAATAAATAAAATTAAAAAAAAATCATTATATACACACACAGTAGTACCTTGACTTATGATATTAATTCTTCCACTCGTAATTTCCTTGTATATCAAATTAATTTTCCCCATTGAAATAAACTGAGACGCCATTAATCCATTTCAGCCCCCTCCCCACAAACACAATTTTTTTAAATAAGAAAAATAGCACTATATTGTATCAAAAAAAAAAACAAAAACATAAGTAAGGGCACTTGTAAGTCAAGGTACTACTGTATATATATATGTGTAGTGTGTAAAAAAAAATAACTGGGCTTAATAAATAATTACTTGGTGTTATTAATCTCTAATATTATTGTTATATTCTCCAATGTATTAAAATCAATCCTATGAATGATTTTATACAAAAATATAATTAAAATAAGTTTAATCATTTTATATACGTTCTTATTTAATTTTGTTAGTCTTTCTATTTTAATATATTTCATTACATTAAAACAAATACTTACTCCTAGGGGACATATATATTTTTTTTTAGTTTTTTTTTTAAATCTATTATTTGGATAAAACTATAAAAAAAAAAAAAAAACTTTTAAAATAGCAAAGTCCATTATCCTACCTGTTCACCTCTGTATATAACATACTCTGGAAAAGTGAGTCCACCATTGCTTGGTCGACCAATCACTGAATGATGACCTGGAGGGGCATGGGCCATTTTCATAGCACTCAGTTGTGTAAAGGATTTTCCAAGAGTTACTTGACATAATAACAGTTGTCTGGAAGAAGAAAAAGAAAAAAATTATTTTAGAACTCAGCCAAACTTATGTCAAACAGGGGGGGGGGGGGGTTACACAATATATTAAAAAAGAAAAAAAAAAAAAGAAAAAGAAGAAGAAGAAAAAAAAAAAGGAATTAAATATATAAGTACTAAATCACATACCTGAGACATATATAACACGATCTATCTTTGTGGGCTGGACAACCAGTACCTCCTCCAATACCATAAACATATTGATTACTCTTGGAAGAGTTCTCAGCGAAATAAATTCCTGAAATTAAAGTTGGCATTTTTAGTATTTGTCACTTTAGATACGTTTTCTTTTGCTGAAATTAGTCATTTAAAATTTCAGATAGTACAGCACTTTGATTATTCAAACTTTCCACCTTATTAAAAATATATTCAGTTTTCTTAAAAGATAAATAAATCTACCAGTAATCAACTAAGACAAAATTCTAGTAGAGTAAAACAAAAATGGTAAATAAATATAAAATAAATTTCTCTATTTTTTTTTTAGAGGAGACTTGATAATTTATATTATTCAAACTATTGTCCTTATTTTTGTTGCTATACACACATTTCAGCCAATGTGCCCTCCAGCCTTCTTCAGGTGTTTTTTGTTGAACTCTAGAGCCTTCTTGTCGTAATTGGGAGCCTTCACAGAATTTTGAATCAAACCCTTTATTTAATCTACAGGGGTAGACTGTTCTCATTCTGTTAACCATGACTGGATACCTCCAGGAATCAAATGAATGGTTCAGTTTGAAGTTCTGTGAATGCTCCCGATTACAACATGAAGCCCCCCTCCCCCCGTTTGACAAGGAGGTTCCAGAGTTCAAAGAGAAGGTTCCCAAGTTCAACAAGAAACACCTGAAGGCGGCCAGAGGTCACATTAGCTAAAACATTTACATAACAATCAAGATTCAGACAATAGTCCAAATAATCCAAATAACCCAAAAAATAAATTGTTGACTGAAATTAATGTTTGTAACATCAAGAAGACAAATGGAAATATTTATGTACTTAATATTATTTATTTATAATCTATTTATAAATGAACAAAAAGTTCCAGTCTGAAAAGATAGAGAAGAAAGTAGATACCTGCTCCAAACATGCCTCCAATGTAAGCATGCCTTTCATCGAAACCTTTATGAACAATTGCATTAATAAAAGGAGATCCATGAAAGAGAAGGCGTTCATTTCCATTCCCATTGTTTTCTTCCGCAACTTCTTGAAGACGATGCTGATAACGCTCTTTCAATCGCTTGTTACGTACTTTCTGGATCTAAAAAAAAAAGAAAGAAAAAAGAATAAGGTCAGTTTTTACCAATAATTACCTAAGTGATAAGTTTAAATAAACAAATATAGAAAGATTAAAAATATTAACAAATTTGATAGCATATACCACCCCACCCATTTCAACAGGGAATATTAAGAAAAATGATATATTAATACTCTTTTTCCTTAATTGTTCCATCAACTTGCGACACTCTAGTTAAAAATGAGCGTCCAAGATGAAATGCAAAAATCCTGATTATCTCGTGTTGCTTATCTGCCGAATTCTTATTTCTTATTAGTATCATCACCTCAGCTATATAATGGACCATTCCGTTTTTATTATAAAGAAAGGGAGAAAAAAGGACAAACTACACAGAAAAAATATAATAAGATTAATAAAAAAAAAAAAGAAAAAGAGAGAGAGGGAGAGAGAGAGAGAGAGAGAGAGAGAGAGAGTGCATGGAAGTGATAACGCTAATTCGTTTCAATCGAACATAATGAAAAGAAGGAAAGAAAGAAGAAAAAAACAATTTTGTATCAAGATTATTATATTTTTCACATATTGAACTATTTGCAATAGCTCTTAAGTAAACATATCAAACGTAATAATTAAATTATCATACTGTGGTATATCCACAGGTCCTGCTAGTTATGTATGAATACAATAGTAAAACATTTAAAATAAGTAAACATATCAAATGTTGTACATCCACTAATCTGGTTGGCCTATTTAACGAGTTACATATTCCACCTTAGTGATAAGTTTTTGTTTCCAGATTATTGCATACAATTCTTAAAAAAAAAAATTCTTCTGGTCTTCTCACACAAGCATTGTTGTTAATAATGCCATGGACCACCATGTTACAATTTTTGTGGACATTTTTAGGCTGCACATGAGAGCACTTTACAGTGAAGATCCCTTGTGTTCCTTAGTGTTAGGTAGAATTCTTGGTTGTTCCTTAACTCTTAACGTCCTGTACCACCTCATTCCATCTGGCCAGAAGTCACATTTCTAATCCGCCCCAAATGATAGCCTTTATTTAAATGTAATATTAAACATAGTTAGAAGTCTTTGATTTAAGGGAAATATCTTGGGTATCTTTAAATGAAAAGGACATTTTTAGACATTTTTGGATAAATCCTTATAGGAACGTAGCTCTGGACTTGGAAAATTCTGAACAGGATGTTAAGAGTTAAGCAGAGTCCTTGGTTGTTGATCCAGGTCGAATACCAGCAACTGAACAGCTTTCAAGATTGGCTATTACATAGTTAACTAACCACGTATTATAGCATGTTGAGTGGCTGGCTTTAAGCCATGCAGAATCTATAAGTTTAAGTGGTGGGCTACAGCACACCTTATATATCAAAATTATTCAACACACCGATTCTACCAGCTAAGACCAGTAATTCGCCCTGGTATTTAGCCTTGGATGGAGCTTACCACCCTAACTAACAGGGGGTGACAAGAGGCTTACCACTCACAACCTGGAGGTTGCGAGTTCAATGTCCATAGCCTCCTGCTACACAGGTAAAAGCAAAGATTTGCTGATATTCATTTGGAGAATCATGGTGTTCATTTGGGTTTGTATTAAGCTTAAGTATCACAAATTTAAAATTTAATTTATTAGAAATCCTTTAACATAGTAAATAATGTAGTAGTCAATTTATAAATAAAAGAGAAACTAACATTTCAAATCAGTACACATGAATACAATGCTTTGCAATAGAAATATTTTTTTCTTTTAAACGTATTTTCTTTACATTTTTAAATCATTAGTGCAATTAAAAACATACCTTTATGATATTGTATTTGTCAAATATTCCTCCAGCGTTATCTTTATGCTCTCGAACTGTGCTTTGCATCTGAAAAATTAAAGGAATCAGAACTCAATATTTTAAACCTATATTTATTTGTAAAACTAATCCCCCCCTCTTTCAAATGACTCACAAGCCCATTCAAATGTTTATACTTAAAAGGTTAAAATTCTATGGCCAAATTTAGTTTTTATCATATTTATATCTTATTCAGTAAAATACATTAATGCAAACAAAATTGAGCAAGCAAATTAATATTTACCAAAATATTTTTCAAACTGTAAAATGATTATTTGGTTTAAGGGTTTGCTTTCTTTGTTTAATGGTATATCAACCTTTGTGGATATTTCAACAAAATAAACCAAAGAAATGTTGATTGATTTTAACGGCATGTCAACCCATCTATGGTTATTTCATGCCTAGAGGTTAGGGAATCAAATTCACGTTTTTGCCTCAAAAGGGCAATGTTATTAATGCGTTTAAAATCCTACAATGCTCATTATATATCACTAAGAAATAAAGGTTTACATAGTATGTGGTGGGAATAATTTGCATACTGGTTTTAACAAAATTTGGTTTATTAAATAATTACTTGGTGTTATTGATTTCTAATATTGTTTTATTCTCAAATGTATTAAAAGCAATCCTATGTATAATTTTATAAAGAAATCAATTCAAATAAAATTAGAATAAATGAAATATTTCATGTGCATTCTTATATAGTTTCATTAGTTTTTGTAATCTAATCTAATATTGTATTACATTAAAACTTAGATACTTGCGCCTGTAGGGCGTTGTAGTGTAAAGGCTCAAGTCATGTAGTAGCAGGAGGGTTAACTAGTGAGTGACATACAGATAACAACATTCACATAGGCAGTGCGTTCTAACAAAAAACAACATACGAAAGTCAAAAAGGGGTTGTTTATTTTTCTCGGCTTGTGAGTTTTCAGAAAGAGGGAGTAAGGTCAAACTGTTCTATCATAAATTACATCCGTTACTACTACTACACGCACCGCTCACGGAACCCGAAAAAACAACATCCATTCCTAATGGGACTGCAGCAAAAAAGGACAGAGTTCCCTTTATTTACGTTTGTCGTCCTGGGGTGGGGGAAGGGACATACCTGTTTCTGCTCTTTTGCAGAAAATTTTTGACTTCCGTTTTTTTATTATCTAGTTCAGGGCTCATTGACCAGTCACTAGCTGACATACGTTGAGGGCTTAGAATCTTAAACTTAATTTTCTTTTTGTTCTTATTTTTTTTTTTTTTTCTATTAACCCAGAAATCCGATAGCCATTTTCTTTTCAATCCAAATTCTCCATAGACTATTTTATTTACGCTACAGGTGTATATATTTGATAAATTATTATAATCAGATTTTCTCATATCAAAACTATTTAAAAAAAAAAAAAAAAAAAAAAAAAAAAAAAAAAAAAGTTTCTTACCTGTTCTTCAACCATTATGTATTCAGGATCATCAGGCAATAAATCAATGAGAATTGTCCCTTGTTGAGGTAAGGAATTATGCACACTGGGACCAACAACTTGATTACTTTTCAATTTCTCTATTCCTTTTAAAATTTTGAACCGATGCCCATAAGCACTGATGCCAATATCTTTCAAGTCATCATGTTTCATCTCAACAAGAATGTCCATGGTAATTTTTTCATTTTCAAAAATGTCACATAAATTCTCCAATCCGATACCTGATAAAAACACAGTCACGCTCATGGATTCAAGATTTTGTTCAACATCATTGGGTAACATCTCGGCACAACCATCACCAACATGGGCCATTTGAGGAAGACCACCAACTGCTCCCTCTGCCGCTGCTGCTGCTGTTGTTACCATTGATGATGCACTAGGAGCAGGACTGGCTACAGGACTGTGAAAATATACAATATTATTCTATTCAATATCAAGTGATAGAGGCAAAAATACAAGCAAATCTCAGATTCTAATTAAAATTGATATAAGAAATTAAAACGTTATGCAACAAATTTTTAAAATAATTTTGATTACTCAAACATCCAACAAATCTGCTAAAGGAAATGTTTTTTTTTGAGACTTTTGAAGATGATGATGATGATGATGAAAGGAGAAATAAAATATAAAAGATTAGAAAAGTCTATAGTTTTTCTCTCCTGGAAAATTTTTTAGACATCCATCTCAATAGTCTGGTTGGTTGGATCTTAAGGCATGTCAACCTATTGGGCTATTTTATCCTGAAGACATTTTGTTTTATTCATTCTTAATGGGTACTCCACTTTTAAAAAAAACAACATTTTTTTAGAATTCATTTTGTTCTATTTAACCCATAGATGGAACCCTAACAGGAACTACCACTCCGAGTCAGAGTGGACCTGGGAGTAATGGTGATGAAGAGGTATTCCACATTCCCCAGAGCTCTAGAAGTGGAACTTCACTTTCAGATAGAGTTTAACGTCAGACCCAGAACAATAAGACCCTCAGCCATCGCCTTCTAGCACATATATGATAAAAAGGGTCAAGGCAATCATGTAGGTGCTAGGGTTTGACGTAACTAGCCGATTGATTGGAAGGTGCCTCTCAGACCGCTCGTCTAGCCTAAATAAGAACCAAAGTGGAGTGTTGCAAGTCATGGACTGCTCAGCCACTAATTTCCATTCTTAAGCATCACGAGTCGCTAGCCATGGCCAACAGGTGGCCCCAATGGGGAGAGGGAAGGTCTTATCCCTCTGGAGAGGTGAAATCAGGCTGTTAATAATCTGTGAGGTCATTGATAAAGCAAAATGAGAATCAGAAAATAGACATCCTCTGTTATTTAAAATTGGTTGCTACTAAGAAGTCACTACTTTTGGTTTTGTATTTATTATATTAAAATGGAATTAATTCATTTCCTTAGTTTGCCAACAATTCCATTTGACACAAGGTCTTCCTCAAATCTTAAATATAAAAAAAAATAAAAAAGACTTCACAAGAAATTAGCTTAGTTTTCTAATAACCTAAGTATACTGGAAATGATAAATATATTGTATATGTGACTAATTTTACAAAAATGTAAGTAATAACACTTACAGTGAGTTAGAAGAAACTGTATTTAAAGGCTTTGTCAAAGGAGTACTGGGTATTGGTTGTCCTTGCATGGCATCTTGGAGCAGAGCTGTCACATCCTCTGCCTAAAATTTAAAATAAGAATTATACACAAACAAACAAGAATGCTACCCAAATTTATTATTGGTAGAAATTTGAAGTTAACATTTTTTTAAAATTTACTATAATAGTAAATAAAATTTCTTAAAATTTTTCTATCAAAATTATACAATTTATTTAAAACTACAAACACTTCATTTTAAATATTTTTGTTCTCAGAATAATGTTTAACAAATTATCAAATTATTACAGTAATATTTCCATTTTTTTTGTTTCTTTATATAATGGCATATCAACTTTCATGGGTCATTTAATGCCAAAGCTATCCTTGTAAAAAACAGTACTAGTACTATTTAACCCATACTTGGGGAAATGAAGCGGTTCATACCTTTCCCAATGGTATTTGTCCAAAAGGAATATAAAAGTGTAACTGGAGTTTGAACTCGCTTATTACAATTTTGAAGTCGAGCACATTCGCCACAGGAACTTCCCAATTTTTTTTTTGTCTGATATCTTGTATGTATATCAAATACAACTCTGATCTGTCATTTTTCATTGTAAAATTTTAAATCAGTCTACAGTGGCTTTTGATAAAAATTTTCTTTGAAAAATACTAATTAGAAACTTTAGTATTAATTCAATTCTAAGGTGAGAGAGAGAGAGAAAGAGAGACTTACGGTGGCAAGATCCAATGGTGTTTGACCCTCATGATTCTTCATAACTGGGTCTGATCCATGAGCCAACTTGTGAAGAAAAAAGAAAAAGAAAGTTGAATAAAATGTTCTCAATTTATAATCAAAAGCAAAAGCAAAAACAATTCATTAAACTATTTAAATGTTTATTAGACCAGGCATGTCAAACTGAGTAGCTTCCTAGGACCGCATGGATTATATACATGATAACCAAGTCTTTAAATCCTTCTTCTACATTAACTGAACAAAGTGATGATTGCTATCACTAATTTCTTTATTATTAACTAAAAGCCAATGAATACTTATCTCAAAAAAAAAAAAAATTTTGTTAAAACAAAAGGGAAAAAGAATATTACCAACCGAGTTCAAATAATACAACATACATGTGTCACTGTCACTTTCAATTATAGTCATGTGTTGATTGAAAGCCGGAGTAGGCAAGAGGAAACACTCACTCCCTTTCATTGACTGAGTTAGCCTCCTCCTTCCATAACTCAAAAGAAGGGGTGAGTGACAATGTGTTGATAACAGACTGTTTCTTAATACATTGCCCAAATGAAAATAAACAACCATTTTTGCCTAAGAATTTTTGGAAAACCTTAAAAACAAACCCTTGGATACTGTAGAAGCACAGTATGCATATTGGCTACACCTGTGCTTGCTGTGGGCTGCATGTTTGACATACTTGTATTAGACAATAATATATTTTTTGTATTTTGAAAAAGAAATGTTAAATGACTCACCAATAAAGAGCAGAGTTGTGTTCTACCTTTCTGTGCAGCTTCATGTAAAGGTGTATATCCCCAACGATCAACAGCATTGACACAAGTGTTAAATTTTATTAAAAGAGCTGCTATGTCGACATGCTGTGAAGAAGACAAAAAACAAAAATATTGTTAGCTTAGTAAATAGAAAGATAAAAATGTCTAAAATGTAAAAAACTTAGAAATATCATGAACAATGCAAAGAACAAAAAAAAATGTTTTGAATGTATAAATATAAATTCTGAATATTTGTAAATTTGATTTATTCTATACATATATAAAGGGCAGTTGGTATGTATGTCTGGAGGAAACTATAAAAATAAAATAATTAATGACAAAGTAAATATATATATATACACATTAAATATTACCAGTTCTTGCTTTTTGTGCAAAAATTATGAAGATTGGATTTATATTCAAAGATATTTAAAAATCAAAATATACATAGAAATAGCATTGAAATTCTACTTAAAAATGTCCAGAATTTGTAAATCTCAAAAGTAAACAAATCAATAGATAGATTAGTGGAATTCTTAAATGATTCATACAAACTAGAGTGAATATCTAATTGTTTATTGAAGGAACGGAATTCTTTCAATTTAAAAAGTTTTATCAAATAGTTATTTTATATTGATCAAAGTTTTAAAGTCTGGAAGATATGTTTTTCCTACTACTGTTCTTTATAAGGAACAATTTGAAATTATACCATTCTATAATTATTATTAACTAGAAGTGGCTGCCCGGTGTTGTCAGAGTAGAGGGGATATAATCACGAATGTAACCAATGGCTCCCTTCTCTTACTATTCAAATCCTAAATTTTAAATATCTTCCCAGATATGAATAAAATCATTATTTTTACACAAAAAGCAAGCTCTGGTGACAGTGAATATGTATATATATATATCTACTTTGTAATTATTTGTTTTATTTTTGGAGTTTCAGCCAGACATACTTTATATATCCTTTATATATGTATAGATGTTTGCATGTTTGATGAAAAATAAAAATTTAAAAATTAAAAAAAAAAAAAGCTAACTATATACTTTTGAATTTAGTAACAAATATGTCTTGAGATTTTACACACAGGTTTTCCAAGTGTATTTATTAAAGATTATAGAAAAGAGAATAATATTACTAACTCCATAAGAAGAAGCATTGTGAAGAGGTATCAAACCTCCCTTATCCATTGCATTCACATCTGCTCCATTCTCCAAAAGAAATTCTGCCACTTCTTGATTGTTGTAACCAGCTACCAAAAAAAAAAAAAATTTTTAAAAATAAATAAATAAAATTGAATTAAATAAAAACATTGAAATATGATAGTCATTTCAGGGTGGGTGGGAGTATGAAATCTAATATTTCATCTTTAGAAAAATTAACATTTTAGGATGATATTTAAATTCAAAAAATGAAACATGCAAAGTAAAAATTATAAATATAAATTATGATTATAAAAAAAGCAAGTACATTACAATAAAATAATATGAATATTTAAATCAGTAATTCAAGCATCTGATAGATTCAAAATTCTCAATAACTGTAAAGTTTTCATTTGTACTAGTACTAAAGTATAATAGAGAATTTTTTGTTTTACTATTGGCCAGAAAAAGTTTCCATCAATGTAACAATAAAATCTAAACCTAAAAGACAATCTATTGCAAGTGCAAGAGATTATTTTCCTCAAAGTTCAAGACAAAATGAAACTCTTCATCAGGAGATTCTACTGTTTGATATTTGGGAATTAGAATTTATACTTGACAAAACATGACTCGTTGGGTCACCAATTGAGTTCTGGGTAGATAATTGAGATTGGGGAAAAGTGAGTTTGCAAAGCGAATTAAATTTTTTGAAAAATAAATACGTCCGGACAAAACATTAAAATTATTTTGGAAGATTTCTAAGAAAGGGAATGTTTGACCTAATTTAAACTACGGGCTGCTGCCTATTATATAATGAGGAAGTAATCAAGATATACAAAGAGGGGAAGAAAGTGATAGGCAGAATGTAAAGTAAGAGATTGGTCAGTTTTTGACTTAATTGCAAATTACGAATAATTAGAACCAATTAAAATAGAATTTTTTTCAAACATAACTCAATCCTAAAAGTAAGGAATAATTTAGTATAATTTTTGTCATTAAACTAAACAGTAAAAAAGCCTTTAGGGGATAAAAGTTAATTCGCTCAGCTTTAGTATAATAATAGATACCAATTACTTAATTATAAAGTAGACTATGTGATCAAAGTAATTCAACAATCAATAATCTTTAAAAAAAATTTTTTTTTTTTTAAATCACTATCTAAATTTGAATCTTATACATAAGCAAATTCCAGGTTTATTCTTGATTTAGGCTTTCTAATAACCAAGACAAAAAAAATCCAGTTTATAAATTTTTTAATCTATTTTTCCATATTAATTCAAATTTTGGTCTGTGTGTGAAATTTTTAACACTATCAAGTGAATATATTAAAGAAAAAAAAAAAAAATTTAGGAGAAAATCTTAAATGATGAATTGCAAGTAATAAATTGTCAGATCAAAAACTAAATTGAATTTATTCACATTTCATCAAGAGTTAGTTATAAGTTCTTTTAATCACAGATGAGGATTATAATATTTACAAAAACATCAGCAATAAATAAAACATAAGTAAAATTAGACAAGGGTTAGGCAAATTCACATCTTAAAAATTGTAAAATATAAAAACACTTAACATTTGTTAATCCACATCTCAAGCTGCAGATTTTTTTTTTTTTTTCAAATCTGATTGATAAATAATCCTAAAGAGATTGGAAATTTTCAATAATCAATTTACCTGCTAAATGTAAAGGTGTAGAATTTCGTCCCTGTGTGTCTTGACAATTGATGTTGTCTTTTGTTGCCAATTTCTGGACACGGGCTAAATTGCCCTTCTTTGCAGCTTCTAATAAAGCTGCATCACCTGAAAAATAAAGGAAAAACAACTTAGAATTTAAAACTAAATCAATCCTATTATTCAATAATTGAAATTTATTAGGATAGCAAATCTATACAAAATGTAATTCAATCTACTTAAAATTGTAGAAAAAAAGAAAGAAAAAAAGGTTGTACCTCTTAAAAGATCCTGAACATCAGTATCACCACTTTTAACAAGATCTAAAGGTACATGACCATCTCTATTCTTTTTATTCAAGTCTGCTCCATTCTGATTGGAAAAAAATAAAACAATTTGATAATAATCATTTCATAAACACATACACAATATGTAGTGTTCTATAGTTATACATATTCAGAAGTCTTCACACATTCATATTCACTAAAATTTCAAAATAAATCAGAGACAAAGCAACAACCAGTATTCTCACAAAAAAATGTGAAATATTATCCATCAATATCAATTATTAATTTTGCCTTGAACAAGTTTCAAAGAATTTAATATGAATTCTATTATGCAATTAGACGATTCCAGCTTTTATTGTATTTATCCAACCCCTCTACCGGAGCAGGATGTGACACATGGTCAATTTTTTAAGCAGTTTAACATGACATTATGGTATTATACCACAAGCACTTCCAGTTTTTAGTATGCAAATACTCAGTTATAAAAATGTTTAACTGACAGAAAAGTTACTTTAGTAGGCAATAGAAACTTTGATATTTATTTTATATTAGAACCTGAAATAATCAATTGGAATCAAAGCTTTAAAAAATGATTCTTATATTAACATGAATATTGATTTTGTGACTTTCAATTAGGAAATGCATGAAATTTTGTTTGTTATTAAAAATGGAAAATAATTACAACTCAGATATTTTCTCTCTTCATTTAACATCTCTTTGTACATATGTTTTATTCAGATCAAATAGTAACAACAGAAGAAATACCAATTGGTTGACAGATACAAAAAGGCAGGGCAATATTCAAAATATTCTGATTTAAATTTAAAAAGAGATTTAAAAAAAATTTTTTTTTTTTTATTTACCTTCAACAAAAGTTTACAGATTTCAAACTTCCCTTTAGCAGCAGCTTCATGAAGTGGAGTAAATTTCCAAAGATCAGCAACATTTACATGAGCTCCATGCTAGAAAAAAGAAATTTTAAAGGATATTGAAATTAGAACTAATTGAATTGATTTAATAACCTTTTTACATATCCATATTAATAGCTTTTCACATATCCATATTAATAGCTTTTCATTTAACAATTTTTAAATAGACTGACCGACAAAGCAAATGAGTCTTGCAGATTTCTTATTTTCTGTGATACATTTATTTTTCCTCATACTAATGAAAGCCCTGATGAAGATCTATCGAAACAGATCAAAACACTGCAGTGTAAGCGAAATAAACATTACTCGTTTATGAACTTGTGTTTTTTCAATTTTTCATAACATTACATATCAGTATAGTAGCAATTATGATAGTTTCCCTTCCAATTCATATATACTAAATTGGTGTTTTATTATAATTTACTTATATGGATTACAAATATGATGTTATTCTAGTACACTTCCTTTACCTGTTTACTACTACTACTACTACTACACAATGCAGAAAATAGGTACATGTGAAGTACCAACACAGAGAGAGACAACCAATCATTTTACTATTGCTAGCAAAAGAGGAAAAATATGCCTAGAACTAAATGCTACTATTTTAGTCGGCCATGATCCAAAGATGGTTTGTTTTGTTTTACAGCCTATCAACCTCAGTGGGTCATTTAATGCCAACAAAATTTTGAAATAAATTCATTCTTAAAGGATATTCAATTTTTTTAATAAACACATTTCTATTTAACCCATAGGTGGGACCCTAACAGGTACTACCACTCTGGGTCAGAGTAGACCTGGGAGCAATGGTGATGAAGGGGTGCTTCACATCCAAAGATGGAGTAATCTAAGAATACTTACTACACTTAAAATAAATGAGTTTTTATATTTTGTCTATCTTCAAATGTCACTAATAAGTCATCAAAATGATATGGGAATTAAATTTTCTACTTTTCAGCATTTAGGCCAACTTGGAAGTGTATATACATGAATATTTAAGAATTATCAACCTAAAATTGAGTAATCTTTATTTCATGGTTTACATTGAAATATCAACTGAGGAAGACAAAGAACAATCAGATGAACATCAAAATATAACTTTAATAAATTCAAAAGTCCAATTCTTAAATTTATTTTTTTATTCCATAATATAACAATTTCAAAATATAATAATATTCTCACCTTGATAAGAAGTTCTGTTACTTCATAATGACCATATGAGCAAGCATTGTGCAATGGAACTAAGCCTCTAAAAGAACAAAAGAGAGATTTGTTAAATAAAAAAAAAAAATTCATTAAGTAGCATACACACAATGTAATGCAAAAATAATCTTACAATTTTTAAAAACTTCTGTAGAGTAACATTTTGATAAAGTTTATCATTTAAGTTAAAGATTTTCACTATCAAAAAAATATAAATGTCCATGTAAGTTGACAGGGTAACCTAATGTCAGTATCAGCCAGACAGCACGGGAGTCTATATCCTTTTCACTAGCGCTAGGCCAAGGAGATTGTTTTTGCATCTGAGGTGGAGCGCTACACCTACCATCAGCTCCTTACTTTACTGCACAGATCCTTGTGCTACTCATTCGCTGAGTTGGTGAGGGCCGGTATCAAATCAAGAAACTTTGTGATTCCTAGGCAAGTGCTCTACCGACTGAGCTAATTTACAACAGATGATTGAATACTAACAAGAATATAAAGTTGTATAAATATTTATTGTTTTTATAGGGGTAAATTAAAGTATACTACTAAAATAGCAATTAATAACTCAAAACTATAATTATTTTCAACTAGAAAAGAGAACAAAATTTTTAAAAGCAAGTTAAAATTCAGACATTTTTTAAAAAAATCAAAATGAACAAAACATTCATATATTCCAACTGCATGATTATGATAATGATGATGATGCCTTACCCTTTGTCCTTAGCATGAACATCAGCACCATTTTGTAATAAATATTCAACTACACTAACTCGGTTGTAGCCAGCAGCAAAATGTAAAGGAGTGGAATGTCGGCCATCTAAGTCTCTGCAATTGACGGCTGAGGGTTGAGCAGTTATTAATTTCTTGAAAAAGAACAAAATTTAAAGTTTAGAAAATTACCAATGGTTCATACATTAAGTAATGAATATAAATAATTAGAAGGAACAACAAAATTTTAATCACATTATTTATGAAAGGAATGATTTAAGAGAATAAAAAAAGATTTGGTTATTTAAGTTAAAGAAACATTATTTTAAGAGGAGAAAATGTCATTTTATTTACATAAATAGTGAAATTTCCCAAAAGAAATACTAAAGCTGATGGATTGATTTTAACAGCATGTCAAACCTCTCTAGGGTTATTCTAAATTGTGAGGGATGGTCGGATTTAATGTTGTTTTTTTTTTTTTACAAAGATTTTCTTGATTTTTTTTTTCAGTCAATTGTTTGCAGTTGTTTGTTGCTAAATGGATTGGGAATTGCTTTGAGGGTAAAGTTCAGTAAATATATATATATATATATATATATATATATATTACACACACACATACACAGATGCTGATAGGGATGCATACCCGAATCACAAAAATCTAAAAGGACACAGTAAAATTGTATCTGTGCATCCCAGTGTTTTTCTTTTTTCTTCCCTCACCATTTCAAGCTAACTGTAAATACATTTCAATAGTTTCTTAGAAACGAATTACACAGGATAGGTTACAAGGTAGGGGTTAGACAGCTTTAGTTGTTTCTCCTGATCATAAATAAAAACCCTACAATTTATTAAGAAACTTTAGTTGGTACCCATAAATTTTCCCTGGGGACTCATTCAAAGCAAATAGGTGCGTCCCAGGACACACTAAATCAAAAAGCTATCAGCATATATATATATATATAATGATGTTAGTGTTATTGGTAGCAAAATTATCATTGTAAGAAAAAAAGAAAAAAAATTACTTTGACAAGATCCAGATCGCCTGATTTGGCAGCTTCTAAAAGTTGAATGTCTACATCTGTCACTCCCACTGAAGGCCCCTCTGAAAGATTCAATTGAAAAGGGTTTTTTTTTTAAATACATATACAATAAACAGATGAAGAAAAACAGAGTTTAATTTCATAATAATCTTTTGAAATATTCCAAGTAAATTTTCAGATTAGTCAACTAAATTAACACAATTAAGTTAGAACATCTTTAATTGAAAGCAAGGGTCTAAGGAATTTAACATCGGCAAGTTAAGCTATCTAGTACAGGATGGTTAAGCTATTATTGAAGAAAAAAAGAAGACATTTCCAAGTGAAGATGCTTTAAAAAGAAAGACAATCTGAAATAATCAAGAAGATTATTTTTTGTGTCTGAGGTGCAGTGCCACACCTAGCATCACCTCACTACTTTACTGCACAGATCCAAGCTGTGCTACTCATGTGTTGAGTAGGTGAGTACCGGTATCAAACTCAGAACCTTGTGGTTCCTAGACAGATGCTCTACTGACTGAGCTAAACTGGCTTATTACATAAAGTGCTCATTTTTCCAGATTCTACATCAGATTGTGTCACCAAAACAATTGTTCTTCTCGCCTCAAACAAGTTTAGGAGTAGACTGCTATATAATTTGAGAAAGGCAGTAATTTTTCTTCCTAATGTCAAAGCAGCTGTACGGCCACTTACCTCCTATCACACAAACCATCCAAGTAAGACAAACAAGGTACACTGGACACTGCTGGAGAAGTAAGTGATGTTCTCCTGTGGACACCTACACATGGACACATCAGTGTTGGCTGACCAGCAAAAATTTATATTGATCAGGTTCATGGGGATACTGGATGTCAAGAGGAGGACTTTTCAGGAGAGATGACTGATAGGAACGGGTGGCAAGAGAGAGTCATGGGAATGCTGTCAGCACAGCATGATGATTATGATGAATATGGCTAACTAATTTGCATATTTTACTTTAGAAATTGCTTATAAAAAAAGTTATAGGAAAAATAAGAAAAAGTAAGATTGAATAATTCATTAATTCTCAATCTTGTTTTAATAAGCAATTCTTTAGTTGATAGTTTTTTATAATTATCCTCAGTTTTGATTTGGTTTGTTTAATGGCATATCAACCTCAGTGAGTCATTTAATGCTGATAAAAGATTTGAAATAAATTCGTTCTTAATGGATACTCAATTTTTTTTTATAAACACATTTTTCTATTTAACCCATAGATGGAACCCTAACAGGTACCACCACTTCAGGTCAAAGTGGACCTGGAAGCAATGGTGATGAAGGGGTGCTCCACATTTCTCAAGCCTCCAGAACTGGAACCTCACCATCAGATAGAGTTTAACATCATACCCAGGACATGAAGACCCTTACCCCCACCTTCTAGCACCCATATGATAAAAAGGGTTGGGGCTTGCCATAAGGACAATAGTGTTGGGACAATCATATGGGTGCTAGGGCTTGACATAACCAGCCGATTGATCAGAGGGAGCCTCTCCGACTGCCCATCTAGCCAAAGTAATGGCCCAAGTGAAGTGTTGCATGTCATTGACTGCTCATCCACCAGGATTCCGTCCTCAAGCATCATGGGTCGCTACCCATGGCCAACAGGTGGCCTCATTGTCTTACATAAAACAGAACAATCTTTATTCTACATTATGCTACACACAATATTATTCTACAGCATGTTACAATTAAAATTGTAATTCACCTCATCCTAATAAACACTAACATTTTCCTTTTTACATTCAATATGAAATGAATTGATGCAAACAATGGTAACTTTAACACCTCTTTATATAACTTTCTTTTTTGGATTTTATGGCATGTCAATCCTTGTTGGGTTATTTAATGCCAAAGACATTTTGTTCTATTCATTCTAGATGGGTATTGAAAATTCTTTTTCTGAACTCAATTTTTTAAAAACACATTTTTGTTAACTCATTTTCTTCTATTTAACATATAAATGGGAACCTAACAGGTACTACCACTATGGAATATTAACACCATAATATTTAATCTTTGATTTTAAATCTGCTCTGCTATTTTAGCATTAAGCACCTTCATATGCTAATACTTTTCGCATTCATTCTCCATTATATTATATTTTAATCCATTACTTCATTTATTTACTTTTCAATAATTTAGTATTACAACTTATTGTAATAAGTTTTGACACTGCTATAATAGTTTTATATTAAGCATTACTTACCTCTGAGTACTTTTTTAACATTTTCTGTAGCAAGTTGTGCTGCTGTATATCCCTGTAATGACATAGTGGTAGGATCAACACCATGAAAAAGAAGCAATCGACATGCTTGGACATTACCCTGTTGAGCTACACGATGGAGGGCAGTCTGACCAAGGCTATCTAAGGAATTTACCTGCAAGAAGAAACAAAAAAGATGGATTAAAAAGTCATGTACAACACACGATGAAGATCTGGGTAAATCGAACAGGTAGTAAAAAAAAAATTTTTTAAATAAAAAAAGTTGGCAGTGTGGCCTATTGTTGGTATCAGCCGGACAGCGATGAAGTCTATCCCCTTTTCACTAGCGCTAAACCAGGGAATGTTTTTGCTGAGTTGGAGCACCACACCTACTGTCAGCTCCCAACTTTTACCACACTGAGTTGGCAGGGACTGGTATCGAACCAGGAACCTAGTGATTCCTAGGTGGCTACTCTACCAACTGAGCTAAACTGTCCCCATAAATATATATATAGTACATATACATATAGTAATCCCAATTATTTTTACCTGTGCTTCTTGCCTCAATAGTATATCCATCACGTCATAATGAGATTTGTCAGCAGCAATATGTAAAGGTGTCAAAAAGTATCTGCAATATAAGACAAATCAAAGATTCATTATTAACTTATCAACAGAACAATAAAATAAATAAATAAAATTTAAAAAATATGGTGTCATCTTCTCCTTAAATGGAAAGCCTCTGAAATTAGATCTGTTTGTATACCATCTACTGAAAGTAATGTCAACATATGCCTATTGTTTCTCTGAATTTTTGAGGTGAGGCTTGATAATTTGTATTATTCATACTATTGTCCTCATTTTCATTCTGTACAACATTTCAGCCAATGTGCCCTCCGGCCTTCTTCAGGTATTTCTTCTCGAACTCGGGAACCTTCTTGTTGTAATCAGGAGCCATAACAGAACTTTGAACCCAACCCTTTATTCAATCCACAGGGGTATCATTCCACTAACCATAGCTGGATACAAGTGTTAATCTCTGTTAATTATTCTATGTTACTGTCGCCCTTGACCAGGATTGAACCAGCAGCCTAGAGATAACTGTCACTTAGAACTGTCTTAATCCAACACCTATATCCACTACACTGTGTGTCCAATTGGACATATGCACATTGCTTTGGTTGGTTGATTTGTTTTATGGTATATCAACCCTTTTTGGTTCATTTAATGCCAAATCAAGTAATTTTGATATCAGGTTGCTTACAGTACCTGCTATTGCTTAAATGGTCACTCAGCTAAGTATTGAACAGGCTCATCACAGCTTAACTTTAGTGATCTAGCAGGAACCAGTGCTTTCAACGTGATTTGACTAAGTCAAATGTACAGGAAAAGCAGAGACTGCTATTGACAGGTTATTGATCATATGGAAATCTGATCTCTGATAAAATTAAAATGGGAATTCTTCCAAGTTGTAGCCATGTCAGTACTACTGTATGGTTGCACCATTTGGACTAACAAAACACTTTGAGAAAAATCTAGATGAGAACTACACAAGGAGGCTGTGTGTTGTTTTGAACAAATCCTGGAAGCAGTACCTTACAAAACAGCAGCTGTATGGACACCTACCTCCCATCTCACAAACAATCCAAGCAAAACATGCTGAAGAAGTAAGAATGAACTAATGAGCAACATTCTCCTACATATGGACACACCAGTGTTACCAAACCAGTAAAAACTTACAATCATCAGCTGTATGGACACTAGATACCGTCTAAAAGACTCGCCAAGAAATAAGGACATGCTATACATAATAAAACTGATAGGGATGGATGGCAAGAGAGTCAAAAAAATCTGTGCTGTCAGCACACCTTAATGGTGATGATTTAATTTAATCTGAAATATTCAAGGGCTAACAAATATAGTTCCTTCTATTTGAAATAAAGACATTTTCTTTTTCAAATGACTATTAAATTGGCAGGACCTGTGGATATACCACAGTATGATAATTTAATTATTACATTTTATTGTTGTTGATATGTTTACTTGAGCTATTGCCAAATCGTTCAATATATAAAAAGTATAATAATCTTGATTTAACTCTCACTTTTTTTTTTTCATTGATTTTTTTCTTTTTATTATTCATTCATTGAAACAGATTAGCATTATCACTTAAGCGCGCTCACTCTCCTCTTTATCTTTCTTTTACTCATTCTTTCTTATTTTTTTTCTGTATAGAATGTCCTTATTTCTTCGCTTTCTTTCTTTTATAATATAAACTGAATGGTCTATTAATTAGCTGAGGTGACAACACTCATAAAAAATAAGAATTCAGCAGATAAGCAACACCAGATAACCAGAATTTACATTTTTGCATTTCATCTTTGATTATTTGGACGGTCTTATTTTTAACCAGAGGGTGTTGCAAGTTGATAACGGCTGTACAATTAAAGAACACGAGTATTAACATATAAATTTCATTGGAACATTTTCAAAGATAAAATATTGATAAGTCATTCCAAATAAAAAGAAAACAGCCCATAGTCTTAAAAAAAAAAAAAAAAAAAAAAAATCTTGTTTGTGCTGTTAAAAAAAAATATCAAAAAGGTAACACTCACTCTCTAGTTTTCTCATTAATTAAAGCTCCTTTTCGTAAAAGTATATCAACCACTTGTTTACGCTTAGGGTAGGGCGAAGCAGCTGCACAATGCTGGAAAATAAATAAAATTCATCAAAACAGTCTTCAACATAAAAAGAGTTAAAGCAGAATTTAAAAAATGTTTTTGTTTCTTTTCCAAAAGATAAATGAAATAACTTCCTGGTGTAATGGTTAACAAACTAGTCTCACAGATCCATTATTACTGAATAATAAGTTCAATCCTTGCTGGATGCCTCATACTTGCAACCTTGTATCACATCCTACCTGTGGTGAATGGGTTGGGTAAATAACTACTTGATTTGTATGTGCAAATGAAAAATTAGGACATTTCTCATTTTTCTCTTGTTTTGAGAAAAACTATTTTGCTTAGTCCACACACACACACACACACATTATATATATATTATATATATATATATATTAATAATGTAGAATTAACAGATCTTTGAAACTATCTACCATGAATGACAAGGTTTTATTGTATGTGTGTACACACATACATTTAAGTAGAAGTCTTTCTCAAAGTATCTTTCATCAAAAACCAGGCAAGGTTTTTTTTTAAGTTTTTATATTGTTTTTTTTCTTCTTTTAATCTTATATAAAGATTTATGTTTTGGTTCAATTTCTGTATAAAGTAGAACCAAATCTTAAATCTTGGAAAATAGAAAAATGAATAAAAAGTATTGGTCTTAGTAGGAATGATTGAATGCAAACAAATGAATAAAATGTTTGTGTGTCAGAAGGTGAGCAAAATATCAAACTTACCAAAGCAGTCTCATCTGTTTGTGGATGCTTAAAGTTTACAATATCTGATGCTAAATACTTCTTAACTTTGGCTAAATCAGCATTTCGGGCTCCTTCGAGAAGTGAATGACCTCTATATTCATCTAAAAACAAACAGAAGAGATTTGAGGCTTGTCAAACATCTACACAGATAAACATCTTCCACAATAAAAACAGAGACATTTTTTAAAATTTTTTTAAAAAGTGTTGCAACAATGGTTGATACTGTGAAATTGGAAACTTACAAGAGACCAGTAGAGATATTTGTCATAATTTTTGAGATGAGGCTTGATGTGAGTAATTTGGTTAGTTGGTTGATTTTAACAGCATATCAACCCGTCTGGGGTTATGTCATGCCTAGCAGTTAGAAATATATTTTGTGCATCAATATTTACACTTTTGTAGTAATTGGTTTTAACAAAGTGTTAACATCATTGGGGATCATGTTGTATTGGATTAATTAGGTTCATGTCTGAATAATTTGGATTTTTCAGACTGTATTACATCATTAAGTGTCATACTGTATACATGCAACTCTCATTAGGCACTAAATTACTTTATTTTAATGTAATTAAGAAACACCGAAACAAGGCTCAAGATTATAGTGGCCTGAATGTTGTGTTTATACATACCACAATAAAGATGATGACATTATGAAATATTAAAATTATTCAGACCAGAAGAGAATTAGACCATTTAAATATTTAGTTATGCAAGGCAATTTCATATATTCATCTATTTAAGATTTACATCTTAAATTATCAGTAGTAAATCAGAACTTTAACCCATTTAATTTCAATATCATTTTGATTTTTTGTTTATTTTTAATTACCTCAATGAGGCAGTCACTTAAAACATGTAGGCATGGACAAAATTTTTAAGACAACAGCCAAAGTGAAGTGTTGCATGTCATGGACTGTTCATCCACCATTAATATCTAAGTTTAAGCTCTGTTCTTAGGGGAAAAAAACCCTAAGAACAGAGCTTAAACTTAGATATAAAAAGATTTTTTTCTATGATTTTCTTAATTATAATAAAGAAATACATTGTTATAAAGAGCACATCTTCAAGAGAGAAAAAAAAAGAAGCAAAAATACATAACAGATACAAATTTGAATACAAAATTCTACCATTTTAAAGACTGTAAAACAATTAATTTCATATATGATTTTTTTTTAAAATCCTTCTTCATAATACAGCAAAAATCACATTGTTTCGTTAATTTATTTCAGAGATTTGTTGAATTCAGCAGTGAGGGTCACGTGAAATTTTGGCCATACCTATTAAAAACTAATTTATATTTTTCTATTCATTTATAGTCATTTAATGCCGGCAAAGTTTTGCAAGATATGTAGCGATAGTTTTTTATAAATAAAATTTTGTAAATAAATTTTCTATTTAACCAATAGATGGGACCCTAACAGGTACTACCACTCCGGGTCAGAGTGGACCTGGGAGCAATTTTCACTAGCTCTAGACCAAGGAGATTGTTATAGTGTCTGAGCTGGTGCGCCACACCTACCATCAGCTCCTCACTTTACTGCACAGATCCCTGTGCTCTTCATATGCTGAATTGGCGTGGGCCAGTATCGAACCCGGAACCTTGTGGTTCCTAGTTGGATGCTCTACTGACTGAGCTAAACCAAAGATTTTATTTGAATAGAATCAGTTCTGAAGTGAATAGATAGTGAACCTTGAAATATCCCATCATACAGATACAAAATACCAAGAATATTTGGTACAGCTGTGGGGGAAATTTGGTAGGCAAAGAGTTAAAAGGCTTTAAGATAATGATTTTTAATATAAACAAACATTTTGGGAGATTATATGAATAGGCATGCTGATGGCTTTTTATTCTAGTGCGTCCTGAGACATTTGCTTTGAATGAGTCCCCCAGGAAAATTTATAGGTCCCAACTAAAGTTTCTTAATAAATTGTAGGGTTTTTATTTATGATCTGGGGAAAAAACTAAAGCCGTCTAATTCCTACTTTGTAACCTATCCTGTGTAATTCGTTTCTAAGAAACTCTTGAAATGCATTTATTGTTAGCTGGAAATGGCGGGGGAAGAAAAAGAAAAAAAAAAAAACACAAACAAACACATTGATACGATTTTTCTGCGTCCTTTTAGATTTTTGTGCACCAAGGACACAGGATGCATACCTATCAGCAACTGTGAATATATTATTTGATGTTTAGTGAGAGAAAAGAAAAAAACAAAAAATAACTTCTATCTTTGGTTGAACTACATACATTGAAGTCTTTCCTGTAATTCTCTGGTTGGAGCCACATCAATTGCACTTTTGGAATGACAGTTCACAAGAGTTGGATCGGCACCACTGGCTAAAAGAAGAGAACACACCTCCACTCGTGCTTTGGATGCTGCTTCATGTAATGGGGTGAACTGCCACAGATCCATAGCATTGACACTGGCACCAGCCTGCAGACAAAGAAACAATTTTAAAAGTTAAATTTTATTTGGGTTAGATGGACAGATGATAAATTATTTCCATTTTTTTTTAAACAGAATTAAAAGAGAAAAGAAAAAAAAAAAAAAAAAAAAAAAAAAAGAAAAAATTCAATTTATTTACATGTGTATTTTTTGGTAAGACAAATTTAAAAAAATGAACAAGTTTATGGTGGACTGCAAGAATAAGAATTGCAACCTGAAATATTTGATTTTACTATGAATTAAGCACTCCTGATCACAATTGTTAAAAAAAAAAAAAAAAAAAATTTTTTAGGGGGCAATGTTTATTTTTAAAATACACCAAATTTGTTTTTATGCTTTTTGTTGTTGTTTTTGTTTAGATTTTTTCTGTGACTTTTAACTAAATCATAAAGTTAAAAACAAAGTGTTTTATTTTAAAAAATTATTTTTGAATCAATCTTATCCTTTGAAATTTTTTATCGTAAATAAACAAATACTATTTACAACACTAATTTTAAAATTATACAGAATTTTTTAAAATCCCATTCATATATAAAAATGATCTTTTTTTGAATTTGGCTTGCTGATTTTTTTGGAAATGACCCTTTGATGAAGTGATTATTTCTGTGTAATGATGTTCCATGTAGTCAGTTTTCAGGCAAGCAATGTTCGGTATTATAAACCAGACCCACTTAGATGACCTTCTCTAATAATAAATGCTACTGTCAGCATGTCAGATTTTTCAATTTTACTCCTAAAGTCCATAGCCCAACATTATACCATTTTGGAATTGGGCTGATTGTGAGCAAATTAAAAACATTCCAGATGGAATCTAGAGCAACAATCCAGAAATTTTACATTGCTAAGTTTTAATTACTGCAATTGTTTTTAGCAATTTTTTTAACAGGACTTTTTACAATAAATTTTTATAACTTAGAAATAAATTTGTGAATTGAAATTAATTGCAAAATCAAGGGAAAGTCACCCATGAAATAGTAATAATTGTTTGTGCAGAAAGTAAGGATCTACATACATCAAATAGTCTTTAAATTAAGTGACAACAGAAGAATTATCATTAAACTTTTAAAAAGTAAGCTTAAATATTAAGGCAGTACTTAAATGCAGCAAACAATTTGGAGTTCTACTGTAGTTTATTGTTGCCTATCTTATAGCTAGTTCTACTGGCCCCAAATGGAAAAACCAAAAATATTGTTTATCATGCAGCTTTGCAATGAGTTACAAATAGACAAATTATATCATTGTTTTGATGAAAACTTAATTGTTTGGAAAAAAGAAAAAAGAAAAAAAAAAGAAAAAAAGTTTGACAAAATTAAATATGTACTCAATGAAGTGTCATTGTTGTGCCAAAAGGCCAATTAAGAGCCCTACACATGAGATAACTTAATTACCGCCTGACAGGGCGGCTTTTAAGTTAGTTATAGTAGAATAATTAGATCATGGGAGAAAAAATAATGAAAAAGTAGTCTATTGAGTAAGATACTACATGAACTAACTTCATCCAAATCCCTATTGATTAAAATTAAATCATTTTGTATCAAATTTAGGATTTTTTTAAACCAAGGGGAAGTTTAAAAGAAAAAATAAATAAATAAAAACAAAATAATCCCCTAGACGCAGCAGTCAGAAAGAAAATTTCATGTTCTTCAAGCCCTATCACTATTGAATTGCTTGAAAAAGGTGCAACTGTAAACAGTGCTTTCTATTGCCAACTCCTTAGGAAATATTTCACCTTATCTATTGAATGATCCCCATAGTAACATCAAATTTTCTTTTGAGTACTGGCTTAAACATTTGGCATGTACTCTATTACAATCACATTGTTGCCTCATGGTATGTACACTATTACAAAACCTTTGTTGCCACATGGCATATATATATATATATATATATATATATATATATATATATATATATATATATATATTATCAGTTGAATTGTAATAGGCATTTGAATTCATTTAACTTTTTTTTCTTTTTTCTTTACAGTTTTACTTTTATCTCTCCACCCAGTTGGGTGGGGCTGTAGATTATGCCGACTGCAACTCTGCGGCCTGCCAATTCCCAATGAGCCACCTGTTTACCATGAGTGGTGATTCATAATGCATGATGATAGGATTATCGTAACTGCGTAGTCTGTGACCCGGGCACTAAGTGACATGCAACACTCAACTTTGGCCCTTATTGGGCTAGACGAGTGGTCTGAGAGACCCCATCCAATCAATCAGCTGGTTATGTCAAGCCCTAGCAACTATATGATTGTCCAGACCATATTTTTCAAACTGGTTTTATGGCAAACAGCCAGCCCTTTTTACCATGTGCTAAAAGGTAATGGTTGAGGGTTAACCCCCAGTATTTATTAATATACATGAAGTTAATGAAAATCATTTTTTTTAACAAATCATATATATATATATATATATATATATATATAAAAGAAAGTCTAGTATGTACGTGTCGACTTATAACCCTGAAAAGAAACGTCACTCAGATTTGAAATCTTGCGTACACAATGATATACTTATAACTAAGAAACACACAAAATTTGGCTTTTGATTTCTCTAATTAAGCGACATAATTCAATAATTAAAAAAGGAAAATTTAAAAATATCGTATACAGACCCCTCTGACCCCACCCCACGCCGAAGTGAGTTGAGTTTTGAACTTCTAAGATAGCACCCTACCCAGCCACTTACTCTATGAAATAAATACTAATGTTCTATTTCTTAAAAAAACCCAAAAAAACAAACAAAACAAAACAAAAACTACTGCTAACAGACATTCCACCACTACCTCCCATCGGCACAAGTCGAGCTTTGAACTGGCAACAGCCAACCCAGTTCCTCACAGTAATAATAATAATAAAAAATTAAAAAAAGACAAGTTTTAAAATAAGGAAAAGACTACCGTTAAAAGACCTTCCACCCCCACAGGTTCTTGCGTTAAGACCCAGACATCCTTACTGTATAAAAAAGACGATTTTTTTTTTATAAAATAATTCTATTCCAAGTATATAGCCCCACGACGGCAAATGATTTTTTTTTTTTTTTTACTTATATGTAAGGTATCAACAATTCAAGTTAATTAAGGTCAAATTTTTGTTTAAGTCGAAAAGTAGTAACATAATGAGCATCAGTAAAAAAGCAAAATATGTAATTAATTTTTCATACATACTAAACATTAATTTCTGCCAAAACATTGAAGCAATAGGGCGCTTGGTGTGAAGTAAATTACGTACAAAAACGTTATTAAGATTTTAAAACATTTATAACAGTTTCTTTTAGAAATCAATAACAAAAACATTAATACTGTAATTTGTTTCAATTTTATATGACCTCACTGATATTTTGCACCACAAAAAGAAGGAGTGGTTAAGTTAAGAGACTTGAAAAAAATCAGAAAGTTTTGAAATAAAATAACTGACGCATTATAAAATTCATTCATTGATAATTCAACACTTAAAATTTCATTAAAATCAGATAATTCCCTGATTTTGTAATTAAATGTCCTTTTAATCATTTTACGTAAAATAAACTATTCCTAAAATAAAGGAATATCATAATACCCGAATTCTTAATTTTACTTATTGTTCGATATTTAATAAACAAATAATTTTCATTCGAATAAATACAAAATTTTCTTCCTTTAAATAAAGAGAAGTTCGTTGGTTGGTTGGATTTTACAGCATGTCAACCTTTGGGTTAATTTATGCCAAAGTTATGTTTGTTTTATTCATTATTACTGGGTATTCAAATTATTTCTAATTCACTTTTTAAACATATTTTTAAAACTCCTTTTTTTATCTATTTAACCCATATATGGGCCTGTGAGTAATGACAATGAAGGGGTACTCCACACTTCCCAGAGCTCCAGAATTGGAACATCACCAATAGATGCAGTTTAACGTCATAACCATGACATTCAGACCATCCACCACCACTTTTTAGCATATATATGATAAAAAGGGGAGGGTGGTTTTACCATAAGAGCAATATGGTAGGGACAATCATACAGGTGCTAGGGCTTGACATGACCAGCCGATTTACTGGAGGGACCTATCTGACTGCCTGTCTAACCCAAGTAACGATCAAAGTGGAGTGTTGCATGCCATGGACTGCTCCGCCACTAGGATTCTGTCCAAAAACATCACAGGTCGCCACCTACGAACGAAAAGGTGGTTTTACTCAGCAGAGGTGCTGTTGGCGTATTCTGCAGCCTCAGCCGATAGAGCAAAATAAATAAGGACACATATTTAATACTTTGCTCTTTTTAATTGCTACTTTTTAGGGGTAAAAAAAAAAAAAAAAAAAAAAAAAATTTAAATCAATATTTTTTTTTATCACTTTAATGCAACAAGCAATTAAGAACTGAATTCAAGCCTTTGTCATATGTACAAAACAGTTTTTAGAAAAACAGAATTCTGTTTCAAAACCCTCAAAAGTTAAGGATTACATTTTTTCCATTCTATAAATTATTTTCCTCTTATTTTCTCTCTTACCCATTCACTATTTTGCGGATATTCATTTTTACAAAATATTTCATTTTCTCCCATTGGACCCATAACACTAATAATATATATAGTATCCAATTGCCTCTTAAACTTTTCTGTTGCAGTGGCATTAGTAAATTATCAATATATAAGTGCTCAATATATATAAAAAAAAACCAGCATAATAATATTACTAATAGTAGTAGAGAAGAAGAGTTAAGGGTCTACTATGGTTTCAATCAAAATGACTTTATCAGAACACTACTTAACCAAGATGATTAAATTCCTTAGCTTATTTCAGTTTAAGTAGGGAATTATATCGACTTAGTTATGTATAGGGTATGGTCCTGAGGAAATCATTTGGATTGAAACCATATTAGACCCTTATGTTTTATATATATATATATATATATATATATATATATATATATATATACACACACACATACATACATATATATATATATATAACGAGAGAGAGTGTCCAATTGCTGCTTTAACTTTTCTGTTGCAGTGACATTAGTAATTTATCCAAGAGTACTCAATATATCATAAACATAGAGCTATAATAATAGTGGAAAAGAGTTATGGGTCTACCACGGTTTCAATCTATATGATCTCATCAGGTGCCTACCTTATACTTAACTAAGTTGATGTCATTACTTAGTTAAACAGAGAAATGTCTTTTCTGATAGTAATGGTTGAACAATATGTTAGTTCATATATGAACTAACATTGTTCAACCATTACTATCAGAAAAGGCATTTAGCTCTGTTTAACTAACTAATGACATCAACTTAATGAAATATATATATATATATATATATATATATATATATATATATATATATATATATTACACACACACACACACACAAAAAAAAAATATTTGGCATTAAATAACCCACAAGGGTTGATATGCCATATACAAACCAACCAACTTCTAATCTATACATACACATGTACACACACAAGTGTCATTATGAATAGAATGCCATTTGCAATAAATGAAATTGTTTGATAAACATTGAAGTTTGAATTAATAAGACATTAAGAATTTACAAGTTAATACTGGAAACAATGTGAAGAATTCTTAATTATTAAAACATCAGTTAAAATAATTCACATAAAGAATGACTTAAAGATTAATAGAAAACAAAAATAGGTGCAATTAGAATCAAAAGGAAAGGTTGTTTTTTTTTAATAATCTTTATAAATTCTATAGATAAAATTATATTGTTTTCATTAGATATTTCAAAATATATATTGTTTAATAGATTGTTTCACTAACTTGACAATACAATTATACTATAGATATTTACCAACCCCTCCACATAAAGACGTGATATAGGATCAATTTTCAAGTGAAGTTCAAACAGCTTTATATTCAGACTTTTCCTTCTATTAGACTGGTTGCCATACCAAAATTAAAGAGCCCAGATGATAACGGTTATACAATTAAGGAACACAAGTATTAATAAATAGATAAACTAAATTTTCTAGAGAAAAAACAAAGCCAATAACAGACTCTTCAAAAGTCAGTAATGGTCGTCTAATTTGATGAAATATAGTTTTATCATAAATTCTAGCTGAAACAATTTACTAGATTTGTTTCAGTTAACAATGAAAAGATCAACGATATTCTCTTTGCAAATTGACACTAATCAACAAGTGGCTAATAGTTTTTGGGGTTTTAAATGAAAAAAAAAAAAAAAAAAAAACCCAAAAAACCCTAAAATATTTTGATAGTTTTGACAAATAAAAATAAAAGTAGACATACACTTACCTCAACTTTTTGACAAGTTTTAGAAGTAGAGTAGATTTTTCCCGAGTGAGATTTGTTTACAGAATTGCAAGACACCGTTTGTGGGGTCAGTTTATCATCCCTACAATCAACCCCATTTCTAACCTTTGACCTTTTATGGATGCCACATACAATTTTAGAAATAGACAAATTCTTAATAATTTTGCACTTCATTTGATAAACCTGTTTACCTAATATAAATGACAGCCTTGACTTATTGGACAAAGAGAGGAGGTGTGACCCCTTTTGCTTTTTTAGATCACTAGGATTTTTATCAGCCATTACACTAATCTTCATTTCAACTTTACACAACAGAAAATAAAGTGGAAAAAACAAAACAAAATATATATGTGATTATAAGTGTTAATTTTAACAAAGTTTCACTAGGTTCTCAAATACTGGTAATCTTCAACATAACAAAATTTATATTTCTTCTATCCCAATGTGTAACAGTTAAAAATTATGAATTAAAAAATAAATCATTCAGTTCTGATTTTTCTCGTCTTGAAATATGCATTCAAAAATATATACAACAGTTTTTTTTTTCTCTCCTGACTGTCCAAATATTAGAGTCTTTCCCTCCAAAAATTCCAGTGGTATGAAAAATGTAAGGGGAATTGAATTTGCTAATCAAAATCAATAAAATCCAGAAAGTCATTAGAAGAAAATGCAGATATTTCCCAAGCAATAAATGGGTTAGAGTTCCAAAATACTTGCAGTATATTCAGTTTTCAGTAAAAAGTATAAAATGTCCTTGGAATTAATACCTTAAGAAGCATTTCTGTGACTTCATAGTGTCCATATGAACAAGCATTGTGTAAAGGAACTAAACCTCTGAAAAAGAAAAGAAAAAAGAAAATTAATAATAAATTAACAAGCTTTTCTTAAAACATTACATCATGTTATTATCAAAATAATTGTATATGTGTAAGTGTGTGTTATATAAATATATTCAAATACCCACAATCTTAGAATTTAATTAGCTTTGATTAGATTGGCACATGGGCCTCAAATTACTGACAACACCTGCTGTTCCTAAGTGGTCACCCATCTAAGAACTGAACTGACTCATCACTGCCTAACTTCAGTGATCTAGTAGAAACCAGTACTTGACTGTGTTTGGAATACCTACAGTCTTGGATCAGAGTAAACTTTTTTTTATGGTAACTGAAAATGACTTAAATTTTCTGGGTTCATATTTGAGTTGGAATAATAGTTTGAATAGGAATTCTATTTTGAATTTATATTAATGTATATTCATTTGTACATGTATCACAGACATTTTGAAAGTTAAATTTCTCAAACTAATCTATTCAAATATCTTATGCTGGCTATTATCTAGTACCAGAAGTGGCTACCCAGCATTGCCTTGATAGAAGAGGCAGAAACCCTGGTATAGTGATTTGTTTATGTTTGAGATTTACAAATGCTAGACATTTTTAAGTAGAATTTCAATGCTATTTCTATGAATATTTTATTACTTAAATATCTTCGAATATAAATCAAATTTTATAATTTTTGCACAAAAACCAAGAACCTGTGATATTTGATGTATATACATATTTACTTAATTGTTGTATTTTATTTATACATACACACCAACTACCCTTTATATATGTATAGATTGCATAAATTGTAGCATTCATATTTTGGAGAAGTATGAAGAACATTTCTAGAATAGTTTTTCATTTTAAAATATATAGCTATAATAAATAAAACTGCTTAAAAATGTGATTCTTTGAAAAATATTAAGAAAAACTTTATCATGTCAAAACTTAAAATTTACTTGACCGTTTTTTGGGGTTTTTTTTAAATAAAAGTTTAAATGACCAATTAATACTCAAAAAGTAATAATCTTTATGTTCTCAAAAAGGTAAACATTGATAAATTTAAAAATAAATAAATAAAAAAATAAAATGTTTAACATACCCTTTATCTTTTGCATGCACATCAGCTCTGTGTTGTAATAACAATTTGACAATCTGAGTCCGATTGTAACCAGCTGCCAGATGAAGTGGTGTGGACTGACAGAAAGGAAAAAAAAAAAAAAAAAAATGCATTGAACATACATTTTATGTTTAGAGAATAAATAGCATCTTTCAGATGATGATGAGGAGATAAAGGATGAATCAGCAGCAAAGGTGGAGGTAAGAGGTAAGTAGAAACGTATGGTTGTGTGTAGAGCTGCACAAATGTATGACACATAAGTATTGCTGTTAAGCTGCAAGATTAACTTATTACCAGAATGACTCAAGAAACAGGCTCCAAAAAGGTGAGAAAATAAGATAAGAATTAATGAGTTTTTTTTTTTTTTTTTTTTTTAGTTTTTTTAAATGGTAATTATTACAGTATGAATAAAGGCATTACTATAAATCATAATCTCCCCCCACCCTTGGTACATTTTTTATGGGGCTTTTTTTTCACCCTTCATCAAAAGTAAATGGGGTGGGTGGGATGGGGATCAAGGTCTGGAATAATGACCTAAATGGATGTATATGAAATTGAATATGATTGTCATGATGCCATATGAGAATTGTTCTTTACAGCATAGCCAAGATGGGGGGTGGGGTGGGGGGGAAAGCTAATCATGGTATAATGGTTTGAAAGCTAGTCTCGCGGATCCATTACTATTGAAAAGCAAGTTTGAGCCTTGCTGAATGCCCCCATACTTGTGACCTTGTGTCACATCATACGTGTGGCAAATAGGCTGGGTAAATACCTACCTAAGATAAAGAGCTACTAGCTAATATTTCACCAATAAAAAGAAAGGATCCCTAGGTGGATTACCCTTTTCTCCAAGCATTATGACATGCCAGTGACTAGGCCTTTTATCAAGACATATGCAACAGAGCAGAAAGGTGAATTCATATCTTTTCTCAAGGCTATCACTAGGATATTTTGGTGGAAACAGGTTGCAAAAGGTGAAGAAAGCAAGCATTAAAAATATTTTTTTAAATCTTTTAAGCTAAGCCTTTGACAGAGTAGACAGACTGTAGCAAGTTTTTAGATTTTGTCCTCAGTCTTCAATAGTCATGAATCCACAAACAACTTATATTGTTTTCTAGTGGAGGTGTGTGGTATAATGGTTATCATCAAAGAAAATGGACTCGGCAACACAAGTTCAAATCCAGAACAAGGCTGTTTGTATTTCATAGTGACCCTTAGGAAAGGTATGCATCCAACTATTCTCCCTCCATCTATGGGTAAATAATAGAGCAGACCTTGGTATGGCAACCAATCTAGGAGAAGGAAAACTTTGAATTCAAACCTGTTAAACTGCTTAAGAAATTGATCATGTGTTTTATCCTGCTCGCATGGAGGGATTCGTAAATGCATAGTTTTTCAAAGTTCATTCTCTGATGAAATTGCTTCAAGCCCACACACAGGCACTTTTCAACAAGGCTCCAAAAATGTTTTAACAAAGCTCAGATCTAGTGAATATGCAAACCATTCTATAAGTCATTTTTAATCCTAATTTAACTAAGTATTCAACAATTGCAATTACAGTATGATCTGAAACATTAAACTTAAATACAACTTTCTGTTTGAATTCCAGTAGATTCTTGATCCAGGACTTTAGGAAATCAACATAGATAGAAGTGTTGATTTTTGACACAATTAGCAATTGTCCTAAATCAACCAACTCATTGCCAATAATTTCTTCCAAAAGCAGAATTCCTTTGCCTCCTTGTTGACATTTGACCCCTAGAGCCTAAGGATCTTCCTTTAGACAATATCTTTTTTCTTTTTTTTTTTTTTTTGGGGGGGGGCAATTATCAAGACCATTCACAGCATCACACTGCACTCATCTGTAAATAAAACCCACTGAAAGTAGACTTTTCAAATATTTTTCAGCCCAGGTTAAAATGTTCAACAAAATGTTTCAGATTCAGAATAGAGAAAAAAAAAGAAAGATTTAATCCATATTCCTAAGAAATTTACAATGTGTCCTTATGAACTTTTAGGCACATTCGGTGCATTTGTGATGACAAATAGAGACACTGATAGGTACGTGTCTTGCATCCCTGATGCATAAAAATCTAAAAGGATGCAGTAAAAACATATCCATGCATCCCAGTGTTTTTCTTTTTCCTTACCATTTCAAGCTAACTGTAAATACACTTCAATAGTTTCTTAGAAATTAATTACACAGGATAGGTTACAAGGTAGGAGTTAGATGGCTTTAATTGGGACCCATTCAAAGCAAATATGTGCATCCCAGGAGACACTAAATCAAAAAGCTATCATCATCACAACAAATAACTTTATTACTTTTGAGTAGATGATTAAATATCTTCAAAAAGTTTTGAATAAGAGATAAGCACCCACAGGAACCCCCCCCCCCCCATCCCCACCCCTGTTAGTAATGTGAACCAAGTTCAATGCAACATTTCTTGGTTGTTTCATTATCTCTTATATTTTTTACTGTTGGTTTTTCTTCATTTAAGCATTTGGATAATTTTTGACATTTTATCATTATTCAAAAATATTGTATGGATTATACTATATAAAATTTGAAACATTGAAAAAAGAAGAGATATCACCAAAATGGCTAACAAATATTTATTAATGTGTGCAAAAACATTAGTCATTGTACAATGTTGCTCATGTCAATGTTACCAACATTTTATTCAAAAGAACCATCATTTGCATTATAGATATTGTTGGCATTCATCCGTCTACTAGAGACAATGGGTTAGTGCCCAAACAAGTGGAACCACATAGCCTGAATGGGTTGATATGAATGAGGAGCTGTTACCCAAGCAGCAGGTCTATCCTTTTCGTACTGCCGGTGTGAGCCAAAGGAAAGGAAAAAAGTTTGGCAGTGATAGTGTCGCAAGAGTTGCTGGATAGCGCTGAAGTTCAGCATCACACCATCTAAGAGACTCCAGCTCTCAATTTGATTTTGTGTGTACTTCTCTAGCCTTTCCTTGGAATAAGGTATAACCGCTAGCCAGTGGTGGTTATATAACAGACTTTCCTTTGTCCGAGATAGTTTGCCAACCAAGGCTTAAGGAGCCCCATCTAACTCTTTGAATTACAATTACAGTAAAAAATTAAAAACTTTTGAGAATTTGAGAAAACCTGATAAGAGTGGTCATGAAGAATATAATTTGCACAATTAACTGAAAGACAAATATATGACATCAGTTAATGATGATATTGATGCATGAAAAGAAAGAAAATAAGGAACAGTAACAGAGCCTAAGCTTCATCCCTCATTATAGTTATTATATATAATGGAGATTGTGTGTTTATCTGTCTGTAACCAAAACTATATCACTACTCAAGATAATTCCCTTAGTTATTTATGTCACATTCTCCAAGATTTTTTTTTTATTTTTTTAAAACGTCCATTATTAATACTGTTGAAATATATACATACTAATAACATACAATTGTATTTATATATACAACAAAATAGCGGTTTACAGGGTGAACAGAAAGGCTAATTTGCATATTGATATTAAAAATTTAATTTTTAATAAATATTTGCTTGGTATTATTGATTTCTAATTGTTTGGATTTATCTTAATGAATACAAGCAAAAATCTCGGGGATAAATCTTAAAAGAAATCCATTAACAAGAAGAAATAACTGTAATTTTATTCTTTACTTCCTATTTTAACTAAATAGTTAAATTAAGAAAATTTTGCAATGAAAGATGGGAGTGATGGAAGAGTAAGTTTTAGTTGTTATATTTTTAGATTATACCCTCCCCTCTGTTTCAAATCTTTTTATCTGTATTCTTATTTAGTCTCATTAGCCTAATTTAATATAATATTACATTAAAACTTAAATACTTGCACCCAGAGGGTTCATATATTTGCTAGTAGTTATAATTAGTCAAAAACCTTAAAAATAAAAATGTCCACTTTAGATTTTGCAATATTAAAAATAGCAAGAGAAAAATCATGTAGAAACATTTTAAATTAACAATTGTAAATTGAAATCTATAGATAGATCTGCAATGTAATTGTATATTTTACTATTAAACATTCATGAGGATTTGAAAACATCTTTATTGTCAAGTAAAATGACATCCTATTTTTATAAATGGAAAAAGATTCATTTGCAAATGAAAGAAACCTACAAAACTGCTACAATGACCAAATAGAAAAGAGTCAGCCAATTTCTTTGATTAATTACAAAGAATTAACCTAGTGACTTAATAATTAGCAAACACGTAACATAACCTGTTTTTACTTTTTTTACCCTACTAATTTAATGCAGTTTCTCTTCCACCCCCACCCTTCCCCTCTTAACCCAGACAGACAATCCCATATGACAAGAGCAGCAAAGAATCATTGGCAATGTCAATAATGACACATTAACAGTTATCAACAGAAGATTAAAACACAAAACGGTAAGCAGAGATTATTTAAAAAATAAGAAAAAGATAAATAAATAATAGTCATCATTGTGAATTAGTAGTCAGTTGCCAGAGAATATAATCCTATCTGAAGTGACTAATGCAGAAAGTATGAATAAAATACAATCATTTAGTTAAAACCTTGCCAACCAGACCTAAAATAGATCTACAGAGAAATTTGGGGAAGAAGAAGAAGAAAAAAGATAAATTTGCTGAGATGTTCTAATTGTTAGATACTACCAATTCATAAACTGATAGAATTAAAAGAATTATCTTAATTTTTGTTATTAACCTCAAACAAGACATCCAATTCATTGGTTCATTTTAAAATGTAAAATAAAACGTTTTACACTAAACAGAGGAGTTGTCAGGATTTCAAAGTTGAATTTTAATTATTCTACATGTTTTTTTTGTTTTTTTAAATCTTCAGCTTTGATTTGTTTTTGGTGGTTGGTTGGATTTTACAGCATGTCAACCCTTGTTGGGTTATTTTAGGCTGAATGTGTGTTGTTTTATTCATTCTTAATGGGTATTCAATGTTTTTTTGTTTTTTTTAACTCAATCTTTTTAAACTCATTTTTTCTATTTAGCCCATAGATGGGAGCAATGGTGATGAAGGGGTACTCCACACTCCACAGAGCTCCAGAATTGAAACCTCACCATTAGATGCAGTTTAATTTCTTTGTTTTGTTTTAGTTAAAAGATTCTTACATTTTCTAAAGTACAAATTGCATCTGATGGTCATAAAAAGTCACTTTGGATTTTTCTCCTACCATTAATCTTTTTTAAAAACACCACAGCTTGATAATGTTACAAGAATATATTTACTGTCTCTTTTTTAGACAACATTAGCAGAACAGATTTATTCATGAGGTATGGGGGGGGGTACTGAAAAGTTCTCAGCTTAACCGAGTAGGGATTTACTTTTTTTTTTTTTGAAGAGTGAATGAAAACTTGAGAAATAATGTGACAAGTACAAGAGTGGACTGAAAAGTTTGTAGGCTGACTATGAAGGAGTGATTTTACATTTACCAACCTCTCCACACAAGCAGCATGTGATACAAGGTCAATTTCTTAAGTGAAATTTAACAGGTTTGAATTCAAAATTTTCCTTCTCCTAGACAGGTTACCTAATCAAGGTTAAAGAGCCCAGTCTGCCTTACAATTTACCTATAGTTGGAGGGAGAATAGTTGGATTGATACCTTTCTCAAGGACATTAATGCAAATGCAAACAGCCTTGTCTAAGATTTGAACTTTTGTCACCGTGTCCATTTCCTACGACAATAACCATTACATCACAAGCACCTCCATCTAAATGATTTTAGAGCTGTGAAATCTTGAATGCATTATTTTCAACTCTTATTAATAACTGCTTTGTTTCTTTCCAGGTAATTATTTACTAAAAATGAAAAACTCAGTGAGATTCTGGTATTCATTTCTTCTTTTTTTTTGTAACTTATTTTTTAAAACTATTTATTAATCCATAGATGGAGCCCTAACATGTAATACCACTCCAGGTCAGAGTGAACTGGGGAGTAATAGCAATGAAGGGGTACTCCACACTCTCCAGAGCTACAGAATTGGAACCTCACCACAAGATGCAGTTCAACATCATACTCAGGATACTAAAACCGTGATCCATCGCCTTCTAGCACATATATGATAAAAAGATTTGGGGTGAACATAAGAGCAATACAGTCAGGTGCAGAGGTTCAGTTGGCATATTCTACAGCTCCAGCCAACAGGCCTACGATGCAAAAGACCTACCACTCCCTCAAAGAGAGTTGTAGAAATATTCTATATGGTTATCAGATTTCAGATTTAACTGAGGTTTTAAAAATTAAATCTTGAAGGGGGCAACTATTTTTCAGTTTATAATAATTTTTCCCACAACAAATACACAAGATGTTACAGATACATTTTGGTTACATTTTTCTCCTGACCAACGCAGACATTTATTAAAAAAATTGCATTGTATGATCTTATTGAGAAAGGCTATGTTACATTGCAGATCCTTTGTAAGTTGTGAAGCATTTTTCTTATATAAAGTTTTGTTGAATAAAAAAAAAAAAATTCTGTGTTGAGGGGGGTCCACAATCAAGTCTGCTGCAAAAGTTTGTCACTGTTCTTTTGTCTTTTCTCAATAGTTTCAACTAAAGTCTTACGTCGTTTAGTCTGCCGGTGCACACGCTGCTCTGATTCTGTTGTTCTCCTTAGATTCCAGCTACTTATGGAAGTCACGTCCCAACATCCGGGTACCTGAACCAAACCTCGCATCCATGAAACGCCCAAGTCTCACTTTCTTGCATTCGAGCGGACGCGGGTAGGGCCCCAACATCCGGGCACCCGAGTCGAACCTCGCATCCATGCAATGACTAAGTCTCATTTTCTTGTATTCAGGAGGATGCGGGTTCGACTCCGGCAGGCAAGACAATGTCTTTCTTCTTTTTCTTTCTGACCATGACAGTTGCCGTGCATTGCCATTATGTTCTACATTACAAAAGTATAAACACTTGATGGTTGGTATTTTCACAAGTTATATAGGTCATCAATATTTTTATGGGTTTTGTATATAAACTCATGCTGTATGTTTGACCAAATACTATAGGATACAAACTAAAAAAAAAAAAAAAAAAAACTGTATGTGTGTATTTTTTATATGCAAATATCTTAAATCCACATCCTGGATGAGTAAATTTTAATTCAATATATTGATAAGAGATTTATCTTTGTAATCATATTAGACTGAGCTTTAGAACAAATACAATCAATTTTTCACTAAATACTAATAATTACATTTAAACTTATATATATATATATATATATATATATATATGTGTATGTGTGTGTGTGTGTGTGTGTGTGTGTGTGTGTGAGTTATTTAGAAAATGAGCTAGTAGTCTTGTCATGTTTGGTTATATTTTGAATACTCAAATTAAACAAAAAAAATTTTTTTTGAGATATTAAAATGAATATATAATTAAACATTTACTGCCACAATAGTTCTTAATCAAATTTGTGAAAAAATTGGCGAGATAGTAGACTAGATTCAAATGTTGAGGCAGTGATACTGATAGCTTTTTGATTTAGTATGTCTTGTTGAGGTATAAAGTCTATTTAGTATGAAATGATTACTTATATTACCTTGATATAACAAATTAAAAGTGTCTCACCCAGACCAATGGAATTAAAAAAATTTAAAAAAACTTTTGACTACTTAAATATTATTAACCATTAAAAAGAGCAATACACTTTTATTTCAGTACTAATTGCCAGGGCCAAATTAATCTGAAACAACACCATCATATTCATTCATTTTTCACAGGTATTATTAACAACTAGCAGAGCCCCAGTGTTGCCCAAGAGTTTAAAATTTTTTTAAATAAATATCTATAAATCAATAAAACCATTTCTATATATCTTATTCTTTACATATTTGTTTTTAAATTGTTTATTTTTATTATCATTGTTTGCATTTTTTTTTATTTGCTTTTTATTATATTTTATCTTTTATTAATTCGTTTTATTTTTTCATCGTTTTTTAAATTAATCTTTTAATATATCATTGATTTTACCCTTATACATTTACTTAGCTTTTCTTATGGAAAATGAGGACCAAAAACTTTTTTTAATTCCTCCTCGGACAAAAATAGCGTGTGAATTTTATTGCACTTTGGTGATCTCCAATTTTCTTTTATAAAAGGATGTGCACTTGCTTGGTTGTTGTACAAATAAACAAACATACAGAATTTTCTTCATATATATTTCTTCCTCTGAATCCTTGAACTATACACACTTGCACTGCCTCAACAAGCAAAAAGCCACCCCCAAGTGATGGCAGGTGTACAACGAAAATGTTAAGATTCTTTATAGAAAAAAGACTTGAAAAATTTGCCTATGAATCCAACAATATTTTGGCAAGAAAAGACAGAATAAAACAATGTTAATGTGTTGGAAAACAACAAAAAAAAAAAAAAAAACAATCACTCGTATTGCTACAATACAGATTATTACTAAAGCAGCAGCAAATAGTCCAAATTATCCTAGTCTAAGGGTCTTTTAGATTTTAAACTTTTTATTAACATTGACAAACAGTCTAATATAATCAGATAACCACCTTGATGAAAATTTAAGGATACTGAAACTTATCAAGTAATTTTTATCAACTACATTTTCCTCCCAAATTTTACTGACAGTAGCAAAAATAGAAAACATTTAAAAAAAAAAAAAAGGTTGTTGCAAAGAACAATAAAATAGAAAATAGAATACAATGGGATTTGCATTTTTTTTCTTTTCAACCATAGCAATATACATTGTAAGGTTCATTTTTACTGTAATTATTCATGTATAAGCCTCCACCCCACCCACCTCAGATCTTTAAGCCTAAAAATTAGGTGTGTATTATACACAAGAACTAAATATCACCTCTTTTTTTCTGGCCATGTGTGTCACTATATTCAGTACGGCATTACTTAAAGTATGTTATATCTATAATCCACTTAACTAACTAATGTGTAACAAACACATTATATACCAATACAGAGAAATAGCCACAGGAATGTGGATTTGTTTATATTTTGTTTCTTCTATTGTGAATTTATTTTCATGAAAAGTTTGTTACATTTTCGTGTGAACCTGTCCTTGCCTTTGCTTTAAATGTTTCATAACAAACTGTATAAATTCTTATTTTTAGTCAATACAACCCAGATTAAAAATTTTAACAAATGTTAAATTTATTCTAAATTTAGCTGCTACAAAATTCCAAAAAGCCAATGTATATGTGTAAATAAAAAATTAATATTTGTTAGGGGTGGGGGGACACAATTAAAAATTTGTTTTCTTTTCCCCCGTGGCAAAGACAAAATCTTTACTAGCAATTACAATCAGAATCCCTTACCACAACCAATTAGGTTGAAAAGAAAAATTAAATTTATATTCAATTAATATCTGCAAATATGGATACTAATGGTTGGATAAAAATCACTTAATAGAATTTTTAGACAATTTTACTTTTATCCTAGACTTTTAATGAATTTGCTACTAAATTAAGCTGCAAATTCATTTTGCAAAGAGTCAGCAGAGGAAATATCAGAAAAGTAAAATATAATGGTTTTAATTTACCTTTCGGCCATCACTCGCATGACAATTAACATTTAAGGGAGTTAGTAAAGCCATCATTTTCTCTTCATTACCACTTCGGGCCGATTCTAAAAGTTCATCTTTTTTATAATCTCCTGAAAAAAGGAAAAAAAAATTAAAAACATTTGGAAAAGCAACAAGATTTAATATACACAAGATATCTTAAAATAAAACAATTTTTGTACTATCAATAATAAAAAATAAAAAAATGATCTGTTTGGCCCAAATTCTGAGAACTCGAAAATAAATCTTTACAAAACTATGAGACATTTATTATTAATCAACTATCCATTAAGATGTAATGATAAATGTAGGAAGTTCAAATTAGATTATGAACAACTATTATGAACACAATACAATTTTCATTTCTTCCCTATTAGTCCAGTTTTGATAAACTGGTCTAGAGCTTGGTTCATTTTCCAAAACTTTTCTCATTCCCCAATGATAGTTGCATCAGAAAAATAAACTCTAAAAAGTTTGGTTTATTCTTACCATACTTTTAATCTGGACTGTATTAGTTTCCATTTATTTTTCAACAATTTTTAAACGTATAATCAAATCATAAACTAAATTCTGAATTCATACATAAATCCAAACATTCATACATAATCCAAACATTTGATTTTGGGAAGAGCTTGTTTTTTGGCTTCTTTCTGTTATTCAAGTTTATAGAGAAATAATCAAAAGAATTCATTACATAAAATCAAGATGTATTTCATTGTACATTTTATAGTTTGGAAATTACACGACACAAAGTTAGATTATTATTGATGACAAAGGGGAGGACATCTTAGTATTAGAAAACTGAAATTTAATCTCCCGCCCCAATGAAATTTGATAAAAAGTAGCATTTCCAGTTGATTTTTTATTCTATTTGTGATTATTGTTATTTAATCACATTTATAGAGCTCTGTAAATGGAGTACAAAACTTTGAATTATGCAAATATCCCCAGTGGTTCAAAAGTTATGAGAATTTAAAGCCCTAAAACTGGAGGTACAAAAATTGGACATAATTTTGTCAAATCATGAACCAATTCAAAACAAGAAATTCAGTAATTTCTTCACCATTTCTTTATTTTTGGAGCAATTTTGATAAAACTTGGCATTCTTATGTAAAATCATATGTTCTTTCTGTGTTTGTACTCAAATTGTATGTATCTCTATGCTGTAAAACATTATTTAGAGAATAAGAAGTATGGATATCAGTGGCTTTTTTTAATTTTTTTTTTTTTTTAAAGTTTACCACAAGGTTATTCAACATTTTCATTTTAATACTGCATGTATACACATATAATGTATTAATTTAAATAAATAACATCACTTTGAACTTGAAAATACCTCTTTAAATACCTGCTATGTTGTATTAGATACAAGAAATAGAATACCTCTTTACAGAATTTCTTTTTAAAACAAACCAGTCTGGCATGTGCTGAACAGTTTCATTTACATTTTAATACTAGCTTGTAGGTTTGATTTTTTCAAAATTGAAAGTTTCACAAAAAAGCTTGACATCGAACAGCGAGGGAGTTTATCCCCTTTTCACTAGTGCTACTATTTTGAGAAAGGAATGATATCAAGAATAGAATGAAACAAGAGAAAAGAAAAACAATATAACCAAAGAAAACTTTTAAGACAAATTACAATGCCTCAAATTTTGAATTAATAGATTCTTTTAATTTGGAATTCAATAGAAACAGAAGGGATTTGAAATAATAGAAGAAAATCAAAATCTTTAAATTCTTAGAAATAGGAACCTTACTACTTTTATATATTTTTTTACAGATGTTAAATTATTAAACAATAGTTTAAACTAGCCAAGAAACAGATGTTAAATCAAAGTATTACTTTTAAAACTAAATTAAAATGCACCACTTTATTAAAACATTGTGAGGAAAAAATATCTTTCCTACTTCCAGATTTATTTAAAAATAAACACAGTCAGTTTAATTCAGTCGGTAGAGTGTCAAACTAGGAACCACAAGGTTCGGGTTTGATACTGGCCCTCACCAACTCAGCATATGAGTAGTGCATGGAGCTGATGGTAGGTGTGGGGCTCCACCTCAGACACCAAAAACAATCTCCTTGTTCAAGCGTTAGTGAAAAGGGGATAAGCTCCCTCACTGTCTGGTTGATACTGACTTTAGTCTACTGACAACATCTGTCTTTGGTAAGAATGCATTGACTTATAACTCAAACCGATTTCATTGAACATTAAAATCATGCATATACTTTAACATGTTTATAATAAAGAAAAGTACAAAATTTAATTTTTACTGATTGATATAATTCAATAATTAAAAATCAATCATTTTGTGGATCTCTTCACAGTTCTTCATAAATAAGTACAAAAAACATGTGCACACAGATTCCATAGATAAAATTTTAATTTAATGCTTTTTGAAAATTGTTTTGTAGTTTAGAACTAATTGTAAAAAGTAACTTAATTTTGGGGAGAACTAATGTACACTAAAAAAAGAAATTGCAATACAAATTTTTTTACATGTTTAATTCTCATCTTTTTATTGTTACATTTTTATAGGTTAAAAAAGAAAATTAATTAAACAAATACTGTAACTCAACACGCAATTAAAAACTGGTCTTTAGAAAAATAATGTTCAAACCATTCACGAGTTTAGGGTTACATTTTTAAAATAATACATATAAAAATCCTAAAATAAATGACTATCATAATATGCAAATTCTTAACTTCTTTTATCATTCAAATTCTAATCACTGTAACTCAAAAACTTAAAAATAAATTATAGAATAAATGAATACTAGATTTTGCCAACAACAAATAATGACATTTTTAATTCTTAGCGCCTTTGTAAAAATGAATGCATTTTTTTTTTCACTAACAGGCAATTAATAACTGAATTTAATTTTTTGTCATATAAGGATTTATTTCATAGAACAAAAAAACAAATTAAAATATGGAACAAACAAATTCTATCTTAGAAACTACAAATAAAAAAATAATTTTTTTTTTTTAAATGTATACGAGTCAAAATAATTCACAACTGCTTCAATTTGACAGTCATCTGATGTCATTTTTAGATGGATGTAAAGGTTAGTAGAGCAAATAAACAGTACTATAAAAATTGTTTTGAACACACTTCTAAATTTAGCTAACATTTTTTTGAGGTGGGTTCACTATTAGAAAAAAAAAAAAAAAAAAAAAAGATTAAGTTAGATAGAATCGTGAATTTAAAAAATAAACTATCACCTTCTTTTGTTATTTTACTAAATGAAAGGCATATTTTATTGCAATTGCACCTGAAGCAAGTTGGTCGTTGAATGAGTAAGAAGCAGATATATATGTTACAAATGAGGTCAAGTTAAAAAGCAAACAATTTAGTTGTGATGGTATATCCACCGAGAGAGTAGAAAAAAAGCCAACTGGATTAATAATAAACCTGCTGTGTCATTCACAACATCAGCTGGAAAGTATTATAGAAAACAGTCTGTAGAAGAAAATAAAGATAGTTTATTTACAAGAGGCAAGAAGTTTAAAGTGGCAAGGTAAAACAACTAAGTCTATAACAATGAAGAGGTGCTTGTACCAACCCTTTACTGTCGGGCCTATCTATCTACACACACACACACACACACAGAGGGAGAAAAGTAGTTATTGCTCCTTTGCTGTTATAGCAATTAAGTTATAATGCTGAACACAGTCAATGATAAGAAATCAAGGCAAGCAAGGTGTATGGCAGAGTAAGTAAAACAGCATTCTTGGTTAGAAGTATCTGCGCTGACTAGTAAAACTTAATGGCAGTAATGTGGCTCTCTGAAGACAGAAATATATAAGATAGATAAAAATGCATTTGACCTTAGAGTTAATATAGAGTTTAAATGGCTGAAAATTTATAAACAATTCCATATTTGTTCATCTATAACCATGGGAAAAAATTACTATTACCATGACAAAAGAAAAAAAAAATAGAAAAAAGGATTCTTCAAAATTTTTATACAAAATAACATGAAAAATTTTTTTTTTTTTTAATAATAACAACATGACCACCATCTAAAACTTAACACTTTCATGGCAATAAGAGCAACTTGGCCAATTGCCATCATGATTTGTTCTTAGTACACTAAACTACATAAGAGCAAAATACATCTTATTATAATGGAGATTGTGTATTTGTCTGTAACTGAAAGTATATTACTACTCAAGTCACAATTCCCTTAGTTATTAATGTCACATTCTTGATTTTATTATTTAAACCTTAATTATTAATAAAATTGTTTTACCTTAGTAATACTGTTGACCATATCTACAGGTATTTGCCTCTCAACCCACTTATGAGGGCGTGACACAAGGACATTTTTATGTGGGCCCACCCACAAGCCGAAGCTCATGGGTGGTAGGTGGAAAAAATTGTGTAGATCCCGTCAGCATTCCCCCTCAAGGTGGGGCGCCTCAGGTGCTGGGCAATAAACCCAGCCCTGCCCCTTTAAATCAAGGGGGCAGGTATTGCCTGGGGGATAGCCTGGGGGATAGCCCCCTGGGATCGACGCTATTAACTTGTAAAGATCCAGGGCGAAGCCACTGGACCCCCGGCATTGGCCGGATCTACATACTAAAAAAAAATACAATTGTATTTATATATACAACAAAATAGCAGTTTACAGTGTGAACGGAAAGGCTAATTTGCATATTGATATTAAAAATTTGATTTTAATAAATATGTGCTTAGTATTATTGATTTCTAATTGTTTGTTCTATCTTAATGAATATGAGCAAAAATCTCGGGATAAATCTTAAAAGAAATCCATTAACAAGAAGAAATAACTGTAATTTTATTATTTACTTCCTATTTCAACTAAATAGTTAAATTAGGAAAATTTAGCAATGAAAGGGGAGTGATGGAAGAGTAAGTTTCAAATGTTCTATTTTTCGATTATACACCCCCTCTCCGTTTCAAATCTTTTTATCTGCATTCTTATTTAGTTTCATTAGCCTTTCTAATTTAATATAATATTTTATTACATTAAAACTTAAATACTTGCACCCAGAGGTTGCATATATTTGCTAGTTTTAATAATTAATGTGATATCAAATACAAAACTAATCAGTATTTGGAATTGAAACACAAAACAAGGGAATGTCAAACTCAATTTTATAAACTACTTTCATAAAATGGATAGATATGGAAATAGACTTTTTTTTTTTTTCTCCAATAATTTTATTGATTAGCTGAACATCAGCCTATCATATATTAATCATTACAAAATATAAAAAGTTAATTTTGTTATTAGATGGTACTAGGAGTGTTTAGTTTTAATAGACTTCATTCAACAAGATTACTTTTGATTATAATAATTCTCATATCAGTATGTATTTTTAGAATTATCAAATCTTTATGTTTATCAATTTTAAGATGAAAGAAAATTTAAAAAAATTTTTAATTAAAAAAATAAATAAATAAATAAATACAGTAAAAATTTAGTGAAAAAAAAAAAAAAAAAAAAAAAATTTTAAAATAAGAGGGGAGGGGCTCATTTTATTGAACGTGAATGAGCAAACATGTTAGAAGTAGTAGTTTGTGAAGTTTTGTGCTGAAGATTTTCTGTTGATAAGTTCTCCACATTCAAATAAACCAGTTGAAGAAGTTGATATCAATCAAATAAAGACATTACTCAGGCATAAATGTCATACAATGAACAAGAGATAGTCAACATATCAAAATATTCAAATCCCTTGGACTAGCTTGGTCATGTTAGTTACCTAAATGTGTAGCTTCTACAGAAGAAAAAAAAAAAAAAAAAAAAAAAAAAAAAAAAAAGAAAAAAAAAAAAAGAAGACTATTTTTATGTACAATTGGCTACATATCCTACTGTTGTTCAAGTTAGAAGCTCATAGCTTCCGATTCAAAATTCCACTTAGGCTCCTGAAGAAAACTTGAGACTTAGTTCAAGGGTTAAATGTCCATCCACCTATCTTCAATATTACACCAAATGAATTTTAAGGGGGTGAGGTGAATGTAATAAAAAGTTACTATTTCTTCTCCAACTGCCCAGAATTGAAGTGTTCATATTCTAGGCACTGGCAATTTTGTCATCTGCTACGAATTTTAAAAGTGAATTAAAAAGAATTAAATCTATTATTTAAGGTCAAACTTTGTCAAAATCGATAAGTAGTAACATAATAACCATCATTAAAAAAAGAAAAATATCATTACATATGCAGTTTATTTTTAATAGATTTAAAACGATTTGTTTTGGTCAACTTCGACACGATCCGCCATTTTGTTTATTTTTCAATGGTTTCACGCGCTTGTTTACAATTTTTATGTAACATTCTCGATTGCAAAAATTTTTTTCCCCAAAAAATCAGGTAATTATCCGATTTTAATGAAATTTTCAGTATTGATTTAACAATTAATGAATTTTATAATGCATCAGTCATTTTATTTCAAAACTTTAATTTAGTATTTTTGCTATGAAAAATTAATATATAAAATTCATTTAAAACGTGAAAAGTCTGATAAGTTTAAAAGGTTATATTTTTAGATTCTAGAAATAGAATCTTTCAAAGCCTCCATGCTTCCTGTAGTCCGCCGACACTATACCTGATGCCACTCTCCATATACATATGCACACACACGCGCGCACACATACATGCATATTACTACTGTAAACTGTTCATGTTCCTGACACTACATTATTCTGTGTACTTGACATTAGACTTTGATGAGTTGTGGTGCACCTGAGCACTGTACACAATAAATTTCATTATTAAATATCTATTTAATGCAAACCTTATTTTAGACAGATAAAGTAAGAAGTTTTGAAGAAAAACTATTGAAAATGTACCCCTTTAAGCATAAAAAATATCAATGTATAATTTTTTTCTTTTATAAGATAATAGCCAATTAAATAATTATCGAAATGAGTAAAAAAGAAATCTCCAAAAAATTAATTATTTTTTTACATTTTATTTTCCAATTTTCGGTACTTATTTTCTTATAGAAAAGCCACCGTAAATTTTTTTTTTTTTAATTCATAACTTTCGTCTTTTATCTCATTATTTATACTGTAATTAGTACCAAAAATGACCAGCTCGCAAAAATGTTACGCCCCCAGCATAAGGGGGGGGGGGTCAAAATTAAGTGGCCTGAAAAAAAAGGAGAAAGTTTTTAAAAAAAAATAAATAATGCATTATAAAGATCATTCAGTGATAAATAAACACTGAAAATTTAATTAAAATCCGATAATTCCCTGATTTTTGGTAAATTATTTTAAAGTCATTTTGTCAAAAACGCATTTTAGGCTCATTTTGCCAGTAGCCATCAAATTCCTTTATTTAACATGATATTCTTCTCAGTCGTTGTACGAACAAAATCTTATATATACACATATATAAGATACTAAGACAATGCTCTAGCAGCTTAAATGTTAGCTCTATTTCCAACATAGACTTCCTGCTTTATTATAACAGATTAGCAATCAAAAGTATCACAAGTTGCACTACAATAAACACAGAATAACATAAGTTGGCCTTAGTTAAAAGTGTCTTTAAATGTGTTTTAGATACCATTAAATATGATGCTTTGATGCTACTATAATTTGTTCATCCTCAAAAGCTTGGATCAACAAATACTTTAAGCAAAATATGAATTGATTTTGTGACAATAAAAAATAAAATAAAACAAACAAAAAGATCAGTATATGTATAAACAGTTGTTTATCACAGAATTAGGATTACTTATTGTATATCTAGTCAATCATTGTCAGTCAAATATACAATTCTTCCTTTAAATATTGAAGGCATTAATCCCATTTGATGGAATAGCCAAGTTGAAAAGTTGAAGGAGTTTTAATGCAGTTTCAAATGTAGAATGGAATTCTTTTTTCTTTTTTTTTTTACTTATGAAATCCATTCAGAAAATTTACAGTAAAAAGTTTTAGAAATTGGTATTAAATTTGTCCCCAAAGAAATTGTGCATGTTATTTTTTTCTCATGTCCCTGCTTATTAAAATATATCTCATTTACTACCAAATATTGTTAACAATATAAACACAAAGATGATTTTTATGCTATGAAAAAAAACTTTACTCTATCTGATGGTATATGGAAATATATTTTAAAATTGTTGAATGGTATATTAAATGCAGCTAGGTTGCCACACATGATATAATGGTTAGCAAACTAGACTAGTAAACCATTACTAGTGAGTTTGAGTCTCCCATACATCTGCCTTTGTGTCACAACTACCCAAAAGCTTAATAGTTAACTACATTAAATGCTGCTGGGATTTCATCTATGTTCCTTGTTTTGTCCACACCAAAATAAGTTATTTTTTGTGTATTTATTATCAATTTATAAAATTCTAATATTTTTGGGGAAAAGTAAGTTTTATAATAGGTATGTCAAAAAGTATCAAGATTTTTTTGTACTTTTTGACACACCTTGTATTCTGAAAAAGTTAACGTTCCATTCATTGTTCATTTCTATCTTGGTAAATACAGCTTCAATCTCGATACTTTTATGACACACCTTGTATGCTATCAAATACATTTTTTATTATTATTTTCATTTTTTATATTTATACAACATTTTTATCATTATTTCAGTAATTCTGGTCAAAGAAAAACTGATCAATTTGTTTCTATTAAAAACCTTTAAAGAATTTTTTTTTTTTTTAAATTTTCTAAACAGAAAGTAAAATCTGTTAAACACCCAAATGTAAAGATTGCATATTATTGCCTTAGCAAAAAAAAAAAAAAAAAAAAAAATTATCAGATTAAATTTCTATAAACTAAAAATAGTTCAACTGCTGATGCATAAACTAAACTATTTTTACAATATTTTTGAGACTGATGAACAAACATTAATATTACTATATAATTTTTTCAATATGATTAAGTCAAATATAAAAAAAATGTTAAATCAATTCAAATTGAAAATCAAATAATTAAAATATATTGTGTCACAAATATTTTTTTTAAATCACAAGCTTCTATAAAAATATTCACTTTTACAACAAAATTTTCTGTTCACAAAAACAATTAAAATTAGCTAATAGTTCAACCAATTTTTTATCATAGGGGTGTGGTTTTTTTCTTAACATGAAATGAAAAAAAGGGAAAAGACAGAGTGATAGAGAGACAGAGAGAGACAGAGTGATAGAGAGACAGAGTGATAGAGAGACAGAGTGATAGAGAGACAGAGATTTGGCAGTTGCAATAAAAAAATTTAAAAATGAAAGAAAAATAGTCAAAGTTGTGCAGTATTCATCCAGTGTCATTTCACTGCATTTTTATTGGTGCAGATTTCTTAAATATCAAAAATCTAGTGTGACTATATAGTAAGCAAAAGGAGGCATGTGGTCTAATGGTTAGAGTTGTAGAAAATGAACTCGTCGACCAGAGTTCAATTCCTAGACAAAGCTGTTTGCATTTCACATGGCGCTAATACCCTTGGGAAAGGTATGAATCCAATTCTCCCTCCAGCTATGGGTAAATAGCAGGGCAGACTGGGCTCTTTAACCATAGCTAGGTAACCAGTCTAGGAGGAGGAAAACTGAATTCAAACCTATTAAACTCTGTTTAAGAAATTGACCCTGTGTCACATCCTGTTCATGCAGAGGGGTTGGTAAATATATATATTAGTAAGCAAAAGACCATGAGATCATTTACATATCATAAGCCAAAAGAAGAGAAAGAAAAAAATATTGCAGTTAATTTTAATATAGGTTCTAAAATATTTTATCACACATTAAAATAAGAGAATTAGAAAAGATATTTGTTATGGAAAATATTTTATTACTGCCACAAATTGATTGTTCACTACAAAAGCTTCAAGATATTTCAGGTTTTAACAATAAGATTTAATAATTCACCCCATAATAGAGAGAAATAATAGAAAAGTGTTGTTTTCTTTTTACCTGTAAGGACTGCTTTCGCAGACTGATCAGCTAAATCCAAGGCAGTTTTTCCATCTGTATTCCTGATGGCCGGGTCAGCTCCATGTTGTAGTAGAACTAAAAATAGATAAATAATCATTAATTCAACACAAAAAAGATTTTATCTGATTATTGACAGACAGGATGGTGAATTTTAATACAATACTTGTTCAAAATAAAAACATTTCAGAATTTTTTAAAACTATGGAGTCATCCAGATCTTAATCAATATGGAGGTGCGTGGCATAATGGTTAGAGTTGTGGGAAATGGACTCATCGAACTGAGTTTAAATCCTAGACAAGGCTGTTTCAATTTCACATACCGCTAATACTCTTGGGAAAGGTATGTATCCATATATTCTCCCTCCAGCTATGGGTAAAATAGTAGGGCAGACTGTGCTCTTTAACCTTGGATAGGAAACCAGTCTAGAAGGAAAACTCTGAATTTGAAAAAAACCTGGTCAGTCATTGATTGGGTTTGTGGCATTCCTTGTGCACCAATTCTTTCTTATCGACTGTACCAAAAAGTGTGGATGGTCCAACAGAAGCCTTCACCATTATAAAGAGAACACTGTAGGTTATTCATTGGATGAACCCTCATACATCTAAATCAATGAGAGACTCCATTTTTTTTCCATTTCAACTAATTGTAATTACTTGTATCTTTAAGAGATACAAATGCCAGTGATAAGGTAGGGCTGGAATTCATTTTTTTTTTTGGTACACTGAGAACCTATATACAGTTTACTTCCACCTCATCATCATCATCGAGTCATGCCAACAGCACAGATCTTTATGACACTCTCGCCACCCATCCCTATTTGCTATTGCCTCTGGCAGGTCCTCTAAACAGGATTTAGTATCTGCACAGAGCTGATTGATGTATTTTGCTAGCTGACCCACACTGGTGTGTCCATAGGAGAACATCAATTAGGAGTTTGTCCTTGCTTCTCCAGCAGTGTCCAGCATCTCTTGTTCATCTAACTCTGATGGTTTGTAAGATAGGAGGTAAGTGGCCATATAACTGCTCTTTTGTGGAGTGCTGCTTACAGGATTTGTTAAAAACAGCATGCAACATCCTTGTGTAGTTCCCATCTAGCTTTCTTTTTTTCCCATCAGCATTTCATTAGGGTCCAAGTGGTGTAGCCATACAGTAGCACTGACATGGCTACAGCTTGGAAAAAATCTTGCTTTATCTTATCAGAAAGATAATGACTAATTTATGCAAAATAAAGCATTACTGATGAAATTTATCAGTGAGTGTTTAAGTAACAAAGACTTTAAAATTGTGTTAACATGAAATTTAAATACAATTTTCATTGGAAAAAAAATTCTGTATTCATGTAAATATTTTTTTTTTTTTTTTTTTTTTTAATTTTAAATTTTGTTGTTTTGGTTCTAAAGAAATCACAAATGTACAGACTAAAACAAAAACTAAAAATGGACAATTTCCTTATATCATTTTACTATCTAATAATAAATACAAATGCCAGCATGTCAGGTTTTTTCAACTTTTTTTTTTTTTACATATAACATTTTGGAATCAGGCAGACTCCAGGAGAATGTTGAATCTAGACTTACAGTCCTGAAATTTTGGATTCGCAAATTTTAATCACTGTGATTATTTTTGGCAATTGTTTTGCAATATAACAATTTTTATAACTTAGAGATAATATATATATATATATATATATATATATATATATATATATATACTGTAGTGTGAGATGGTGTACCAAAGGCAGTATTAATTGGTAGAGTGCTCAATATAAAATAGAGCTGTTATATAATATAATAAGATAAATATATAGGTTTTACATATCTATTTATTGGGTGACAAAAGGAACATTCACAACCATATTGGTTTCATGCAATGCATTCATCAGGTGAAGATGTTTCAAATCTTCACCTGATGAATGCATCGCATGAAACCAATATGGTTGTGAATGTTCCTTTGTCACCCAATAAATAGATATGTAAAACCTATATATTTATCTTATTATTATATATATATATATATATTTAAAAAAAAAAAAAAAAACACATTAACAATATCTAATTTATCTGGATATAAAAGAAAACAAGCTATTAAAATTTGTCTATTTAAGAAAAAATAATTGTTTTAAAAAAGTTTCTGCAAATTACAAACACCCAAATTAAGTTTTTGAAAAATAGATTAAATATGACCAACGTTACTGATGAGTCATTTTTCAGCATCCATCGCCTACTAGAAGTCTTAATCTGGTTAAAGATTACCCCCCACCTTTTTAAATATCTTGTTTATCCATAAAGTTTCAAAGTAGAAGAAAAAAAATATAGAATTTGTTTTGCTTTCAAAAGAAAAAATCTATTTACATTTCAGTCTTTTTCATTAGTCCAACCAAAATGGACATCTTTTTAAAGTAAGGAAACTTAAAAAGAAAATTTTCTGGAAAAGCCCCAAAATGCTGAGTATCTTTCAATAGTATCCACCAAGATTAGAGTTTTTTCAGAATGAGGACTTAACAAAATAAGCTTAACATATTAATTCCCACTGCTTACAAAATTTTTAGTCCACTGGGAACTTGGGGGGGAGGGGAAACGTCCCAATATGCTATCATGCCCTATATTCATAGTTGTTGCTCCCCCTTCTTATTTCAAACTTTTGACAGTATTAGCCACTTCAAGCAAAGCTGCAAAAAACGCAACTTGAATGATCTAAAATCCAACTAAAACAATATAAAAGATTGTTAGGGAGAAAGTCAGAAATAGTTTGATTTGCTAAGATTAAACTTATGTTAAAATTTAACACAATCTAAATACCACAAATTGAGTTTCTCATCAAGAAAATATGCCCTTCCATATTTTAATAAAATTATAATTAACTTTTAGTGGTGACTAACAAAACATCTCTTTCAGTTTTTATAAGGAGACAGGGGATCAAATTTTGGAAGATTACATTCTTTTTATATTTTGTTGTATTTTTAATGTCAAAATTAGCATGCATAATTTTTTGTTTATGTTAAATAGTAAAATTACTCAACTTTTGTAAATCAAATGCAATTTTATTTTTAAATCCTGTAAATTTGAGAACATCTAACAATTTTATATAAACACTAGCAGAGTTACCCAGCATTACCCATGTATTATATCAAATGAATACCAATAATGTAAATTTTTTAAAATCAGAAAATAATTGGAGGATGAACAATATTTATTACAATCTAATTTTTTCGACACTATTTATCAAAATAAATATTTTGTCTATTTAAACATTAACACCAGTAATCAAGACTTCCAATATGATGTTAATGTTTCCCTTTGATCAAGCAAAATGCTTTGATTTACAAAATAATTAAACATTATCAATATATATTTATTATTATTTAATCTTAATTTTTTATAATAAATGGCATGATAGGTTTGTTTTATATCATAAGGGTTTCTTTATCATAACTGTATTTTTTACAATAAATGGACTGATTTGTTTATTCTAAGTATTTTTATTGTATCTTAAAGTATAAACGGCATTATAATTCATAAAGTAATAATTAAACTTCATAATAAACTTTTTTTTTACAGTAAACTTTTTTTTTTACAGTAAACAGTTTGATTTTTTTTTCTTTTTATCACAGTGATGCTGATAGCTTCTTGATTTAGTATGTCCTGGGATGTACATATTTGCTTTGAATGAGTCCCCTTGGAAAATTTATGGGTCCCAACTAAAGCCATCTAACTCCTACCTTGTAACCTATCCTGTGTAATTCATTTCTAAGAAACTATTGAAATGTATTTAGTTAGCTTGAAATGGTGAGGAAAGAAAAAAAAACCTCACTGGAACGCATGGATATGATTTTACTGCATCCTTTTAGATTTTTATACGTCAGGAACGCAGGACACATATCTATCAGCATCTCTGTAAAAGTATCTTTATCTTAACTTTGTTTAAACATTTGCAATGATAATAAAATATCATTTTGTTTTCTAATCTTAATACATAGGTTTTTTAATTTCCAACGATCTTTGCTAAAATTTTAACATTTTAAAATTTCCTTGGTTGATATATATATATATATATATATATTCAACATATATTTGGTTTTTGTTTTCAAGTGCCAGTTTTTTTGGGTTTTTTTAGTTACAACCTGTCACAAAAAAAATTTGAAAAAGCTGAATGCCTATTTTTTAAAAGTTTTTCTTAGATTTATTCATAATTTTGCAATGACAATAAAATCTTTAAAAAATTTTTTTTAAATTTAATCATAAGTATATAGATACAATTTTTTTTCTTCTAACAAATATATATTATACAAAAATTCCCATGGGATTTTTGTGTCACTGTGCTTCATGCTTTAGTGCATTCGTCAGATTTGGTCCACCACTGACTCACCAAGCAAGTTAATGATTATATATATATATATATATATATATATATATATATATATTATATACACATACACCTTATTATAATGGAGATTGTTAATTTATAGGTCTGTAACTGAAACTATACTACAACTCAAGTTACAATTCCTTTAGTTATTTATGGCACATTCTCCATGATTTTATTTTTATTTAAACTTCAATTATTAATACTGGTGGCCTTATCTACATACTAATAACATGCAATTGTATTTATATATAAAACAAAATAGCAGTTTACAGTGTGAATGAGAAGTCTGATTTGCATATTGATATTAACAATTTGATTTTAATAAATATGTGCTTAGTATTATTATTATATAATTTCTAATTCTTAGGTTTTATGTTAATGAATATAAGCAAAGATTTCAGGGATAAATCTTAAAAGAAATCCATTACCAAGAAGAAACAACTAATTTTATTCTTTACTTCCTATTACATTAAAACTTAAATGCATATATCTGTTAGTATATGTAAACAATATTGATAATATAGGGTGCTTTATGTATACTGCTCAATATCATTAATAGAGCATTTATATCTAAGTTAGCGTAGACATGGAGCCAACAGCACTTGGTTACTGACAGTTTCTCAACTATGTGATTTTTTTTAAAAACCAATATATATATATATATATATATATATATATATATATATATATATATATATATACACACTTTCATTTCCTATCATCTTTTTTGGTGACAAGTTTGAATAGTCACCTGACAAAAGTCAAAATAATTAAAATTTTGAACCTGACAGTCCCAGTTATTTTTAATGCTGAATTTAAGCAGGACCTTTTGTAAACAGTTCACTATTTTCAATCCCTTAGTTTATAGAAACCATTTAATTCTATGTAGAATTATTTCTATATTTATAGATGTTATTCTTGTCAGCAGATGTATTCTTCATTACATTTTTTTTTTAAAGTTTGATAACTTCAACCATTTTAGAAATATTTTTAATCCAACAGACCTAATAACCAGCTAGTTGTTGAGCCAACTAAGTGAGAAACAAAATATTTTTTTTATTTACAAAAAATTAATAAAATGGTAGATAATATAACAAACAAACAGATACAACTTGGAGAAAAGAAAATTATGCCAAATGTTGCTCTTCAAAAAGAAGTTGTATCCTAAGTCTTAATATTAGCAGCAGTAAAGTAACGGGTCATGAATAGTTATTTTAAAAGCTGGATTGCATCACTGCTAAAATAAGATGTTTAGATGACAATATCAGGTCACAGGGTTGCTGCTGAAATAGGTTAGAAAAAGGAAGGGGGACTAATTTCTTTTGAAGAAATGGGCTTTAAAAAAAAAGAAAAAAAAGAGGAAAAAAAAAAAAAGGCCTGAGCTATTAAAGTAATTAAATTCTAAATTCAATGTATAAAAAATAAAAAGGTAATCACTTTAATGCAAATATCTTCTTTTTTTTTCTTTTTTTTAATTTATCTGTGCTTTACTCATAAATCTTAAGAAAAAGTTTTTCCCTCTGGTCATTTGTTCTTCATTTAACTGGAACTTTCCAAGCCAAATTATTATCGGAAACACTTCATGTATATTTATTTCTTCACATCTATTCTATTTCATAAAAAAAGGCATTAATATTAATAGTAAAGAATGGTAATGGAAGTCTCTCAGAACATTGTACCAACAGACATACACAAATATTTTGTAGTTTTAGCAATAGTGAAAAGGAAGAAGAAATTAATCCAAGTAATGTATGATTGCAATAAAATAAAATAAAAATTTTAAATCCAGAAATCTTTAAACAGTTTATTTCTGTCCGATTCAGAATATTCTAATTCAGAATACTCAGGTAAAGTTTATGAATACAAAGACAATTATTGAACTTTAAATATCTATATCCTGGTTGTAATTTAAGCCCACGGTTAATAAGTTGCATTAGGTTGGATTTCTTTATTGTCCCTTTCTAATATCCTTTCATTACATTCCTCTACCTTTCAACCGTCATTTTGTAATCTTTTGCTTATAGTAGCCAACTGGTTTTGCTTACAGTAATTTTGAGTATTAAAAAAATATATATAATTGATGGGAGCACATATTGCTACTTTAATATTTTAGGGCGGCACATGGTGTACTGGTTATTGTCGTAGGAAATGGAGTTCAAATCTGGTTTGCATTTCACATACCACTAAAACCCTAGGAAAAGTATGAATCCAACTATTCTCCCTATAGCTATGGGTAAATAGGACAGATTGGGCTCTTTAACCGTGGTATGGCAACCAGTCTAGAAGGAAAACGAATTTAAACCTGTGTGTGTGTGTGTGTGTGTGTATATATATATATATATATATATATATATATATATATATATATAGCCACTTGAATATATAATTACAACTTTAGAATACAAGGAAAGAGGAAATTCATTAAGAAATTTTCTATATTCTTATTAAAAGTATTTAACATAAAATGTACTATATTAAGATAATTTGCTTATACAGGAGACAAGACAGAACCGAGAATAGCCGAAAAGAAAACGTATAATTTTTCATTGAAATATACATTCCTCATTCAGCTTAAAAGTACTTTCAATATGAACTAGAAAATATTCTCTCAAAAGAATGCTTACTCTGGTGAGAATATTTCAACCACTATGTGAAAGTATTCAGTTAAAAATGAAAAATAAAAAAAGTTTTAAAAATATAAGTAAAAATTAAATTCTTGCTCTCCTGACATTTAACTCTAAAAATATCAACTTGCAAAATTGAATTTTTATCCACATAGATTGACAAAAATAAAATTTCCATGCTTTCATAAAATTTGTACAGCAACAAAAAGTAGATAGCACAAAAATTTGAATGCATAGTTTCTATATCAATAAATTTTGTTTATTTTTTTCATGAGTGGAATAAAAACTTTTTTAAAAATCAGTTTACATTTGCAATGCAAATTACTATTATTATTCAAGGAGAGGAACAAATTTAGAATAGACATTTTTGCTAGTTGTGTTGAAGACAAAGAGAAATAGGATTTCAAAGTAATTTTGATTATAAAAATAAAATGCAGTGATACTGATAGCATTTTGATTTAGTGTGTCCTGGGACGCACATAATTGCTTTGAATGAGTCCCTGGGAAAATTTATGGGTCCTTAAGTTTCTTAATAAATTGTAGGTTTTTTATTTATGATCTGGGGAAATAACTAAAGCCATCTAACTCCTACCTTGTAACCTATCCTGTGTAATTCATTTCTAAGAAACTATTGAAATGTATTACAGTTAGCTTAAAATGGTGAAGGAAGAAAAAAGAAAAACACTAGGACGCATGGATATGATTTTACTGCATCCTTTTAAATTTTTGTGCGTCAGGGTCACGGACGCAGGACGTGTACCTATCAGCATCTCTGAAAAAGTATTACTAATTCAATAGTATCTAAGTAAAATGTACATGAATTTGACCAGATGAAACCGGATTCTCAAAATATATTAAATTGATATTATTTATAGCAAACCAATGAAACAGGTTTTATAATTTCTTGTTAATTTTTGTGCATGGTTAGAACTTGTCTCTATTAATGATCTGATCATATTGTTAATCAAACAGCATAGAAAATTGATCACCTACAATAGTGAAATGGTTAACTCACTTTCTTATTTTTAAGTTCAATTCTTATTAGATGACCCATGATTGTGGGTTTGTACCTTTCCCCTTAGTAAAGCATTTAAAGTGTTTACATGGATGCAAACATTTCTCAATATTAAACAAAAAAAAAAAATAAGGAAAATTAAATGTGGAGTTGCAGTTTAATGAATGAGGGAAATAAAATCCAAATTTCATGCAGAAATACTTCAGAGAAATTGTGTTTTCTTTTATACATGGAATAAAAAATTTTTATACATGGAATAAAACATTCCCCCAAAATAGAAAATTTTGGTTTACTTAAACATTTGCATTATACTAATTTAAAAACAAATTTCTATATAAAAAGACATACACTTTGTTGTACAAACAAATATATGGACAGGCAGACATACAATTTAAAAAGGTAAATTTGGAGGTGCCCAGGGTGTAATGGTTATCATCATGAACACTGCAATATAAGTCCAAATCCTGGACAAGGCTGGTTGCATTTCACATATCACTAATACCCTAGAGAAAGGTATGAACAACTATTCTCTTTCCAGCAATGGGTAAATAGTAGGGCAGATTACACTCTTTAACCTTGGTAAAGCAACTTGTTTAGAAGGTAAACCTTGAATTCAAACCAGTTAAACTTCACCTAAAAATTGACTTGGTGTCACACCCTGTTCGTGCAGAGGGATTGGTAAATACATACAAATATAAAAGTTGATATCTTCTCTATAAACAGAAGAGTCAAATCAGTTTGCTAATAATAGTTAAATTTAAACATTTACAAAAACAAGCTGAAGAATAAATATTAAAATACAAACACTATTTCATTATCCAAGTCAATGCAAATATGTTAACAACTAAAATATTTTAATATTATTCGGACTATTGTCCGAATCTTTATTGTTATCTGTACAACATTTCGGCCGATGTGCCCTCCAGCCTTCTTCATGTATTTCTTGTCAGAATCGGGAACCTATTCGAACTCAGGAAGGAACTTTGAACCCAACCCTTTATTCAATCCACGTGGGTATTGTATTCTCATTCTGCTAACCATAGCTGGGGTACAGATGTTAAGCTGTGTTATTATTCTATGTTACTGCTGCCCCTAACCAGGATTGAACCTGCAGCCTAGAGATAACTGTCACTTAGAACTGTCTTAACTAAACGCCTTTATCCACTATGCTGTGTCCAACTGGATAATACTATTTATCAACCCTCATTTCAAAAATTCAGAGAAATAAAATATCTTATTAAACACTTTGCATTTATAGAGAAAGAACAGAAAGATTAATAATTTATTCATAGTAGCACACACATGTTTAGAAGTTATCTTTGATATCAAATTAAAATTAAGTCAGTTCCTAGTGAGTATTTATTTATACATACACCAATTCCATTGAAATACAGAATTTGTAATCCAAATAACATAAAATCCAAGTTCAATTCTCATAATATTCTATACACAAAGATATTTTTAAGAGATCATGTGAAATTAAAAAAAAATAAAAAATATTCAAATTCAGGTTTAAAGTGATTCTATACATTTTTATAGAGTTGATTAAAAAACATGTTAATCTTAAATGACTAAAGTTTTTGGAAGGCATAAAATAAATGCAAAGTATTAAATCTTGTCTATTATTTCCATCTATAAGCATTAACAAAAAGGGTATCAATCCAACAAGTCTCCCTCCACCTATGGGTAAAAAGTAAGACAGACTGGGCTCTTTGTTTAGGCAATCAGTCTATAACAGTGATTCCCCACTGGGGGGGCCAATTCAATAATGATAAGGGGCAATATGAAAAATATAGTAATATCAACATTTTTTTTTATTTTATCCTATATAGGTAAAAATTATAAATTTATAGGGTAAAATTGTAATTACAACCTAGTTGAGATCAACAGCTTGTGCAATCTAGTCAAGTGTTCACCCACTAATATTATTGTGCATCTGGCACCAGCTATATGTGTGGCTTCTGACTTGTTTAACTTTGTAGTTCTTCATCTGTTACCCTCCCCCGCAATTATACACATTATAAAATGGATTTTATTTTATTAAATTTGAAGTTAAACCCTTTAGTTTTATTTGAAAGATACAATTTTTTATGTTATACTTCTTCAAAACTGATATTGTTATATCATACTAAACAATTAACGGGTGGGGGACATGAAAAAAAATTGTGATAAAAAAGTGGGGTATGGTACTAAAATGGTTGGGAACCATTGGTCTAGAAGGAAAACTGAATTCAAACCTGTTAAACTGTTTAAGAAACTGACCAAGTGTCACATCCTACTCATATGGAGAGCTTGGTAAATATATAAAAGCAATAACAATTTTTTTTAAATTTTCAATTCATTGTATTAGCACATAATATTCTTGTCCATTCATATATATTGTATTTTTAATTTCTAATTTACTATAAGATGTTATCTCAATAACACAAACCACTTAGAAGTAGATATCATATTACAATATTCAAAATTTTTAAATATTTAAATGAGCTATTATGTCTCAATGGTAACCATACTAACCAAATACAAACATTTTGAATTTGAATTGTACAAAATTCAGGAAAGAAAATCTTGAATGAAATGCATATTCTGACTCTCTAGATAGCAAAACTATTGGATGGATTAAATTAGAATCGAGACATAATTTTTAACCATTTGGAGTTAGGTATATTAAAATAGTATTTTATTACTGGAGAAAATAACATGTCATTTTAACAAATGCTTATTGCCACCCTAACAATTGGAGTTACTTGTTTCTTTTTGATTTGCTATAATTATTTGCTTGGAAACCTATACTTTAAAATCTTATTTGAGATAATTGCTTTGGAAGATATAATTGTACCTCCATTGGTATATATATATAGTAACATCTTGAAAATATTTTAAGAATTATCTTGTTGATGTCCATACATAAAACAACCATTGTTAAAATCAGACAAAACTATCATGTAAGTTTGGTTTGGTTTACGGCATATCAACCTCAGTGAGCCATTTAACAGGATGCTGCACACTTGTAACCTTGTGCCATACTAAACCAAGATTAAATGACGAGAATTTTAACTTTAGAATTAGATTCATTTAAGAATGGCACTGGCCAAATAACATCAAAGTAATTGTTTTCATTTTTTTCTCCATTCACATAAATAAGGAGAATGGAATAAAAGGATATCAAGCAGTTTATAACAATATAAACCTTTTAAAAAATATCATTGCACTTCATGCTCTTTCTACCTGGCTCTTACAATTTGGAACACCCAAAAAGACTTTTTTTTTTTTTTAAATAAAAATTGTTCTATTTTATTCTAATATACTAAAGTACAGCAACAAAGGTTTGAGTTGACAAAAAAAAGAATGTGAAGATATAAAAAATGGACTCTCGTTGATTTCGATGCATGAGGGTTCATCCAATGAACAACCTATACAGTGTTTTGTTTATAGTAGTGAAGGCTTCTGTTGGACCATCCACACTTTTTAGCACAGTCGATGGGAAAGAATTGGTGTATAAGGAATGTCACAAACCCAATCAACAACCGACCTCAGGTTTTCCAAATTCAGAGTTTTCCTTCTCCTAGACTGGTTACCTAACCAAAGTTAAAGAGCCCAGTCTGCCCTACTATTTTACCCATAGGTGGAGGGAGGATATATGGGTACATACCTTTCCCAAGGGTATTAGTGCTATGTGAAATACAAACAGCCTTGTCTAGGATTTGAACTCTGGTCAACAAGTCCATTTCCCACGACTAACCATTATGCCACATGCCTCCACATATAGAGATATAGACTAGTGCTTGTTACAAGCCATATGCACCCCCCATCTGGGTGAATTTTCCAGGGGCTACAGAAAAATTTGGAGATTTACAGGAGGCTACAGTGCTACAATTCTGTTGCCCTCTATATTTTAATTCTAATAAACTTAAGATTAAATAAATAAGATTTCCCTCTTCATGCATTAACTATTTATTAGCAAATAATGTGTCTCTTATGTTACTAATGTGGGTTTATGTAAAATTAATGTGTAAAACGTTTTTCATTTTATTTGTGAATTTATGCGCATAACTTTTTTGACAAAATTCTATATAATTGGTTTGGTTTTTAAGACAATTTTGAAGTTTATATATGGAGAAATATCAGTTTATTTGTTCCAGATATTGCAAACTGAGCTTTTGTTAAAGTAAACTGCTAGGAGGTAGAGGAGGAGTGTTTGGTTTGGTTTTACGGCATATCAATCACAGTGAGTCATTTAATGCCGAATAAGTTTTGAAATAAATTCATTCTTAATGGATACTCAATTTTTATTATGAACACATTTTTCTATTTAACCAATAGATGGGACCCTAACAGGTATTACTACTTTGGGTCAGAGTGGACCTGGGAGCAATGGTGATGAAGGGGTGCTCTACATTCAGAACTGGAACTTCACCATCAGATAGAGTTTGACGTCATTCCTAGGACATGAAGACCCTCAGCCACCGCCTTCTAGCACATATGATAAAAATGGTTGGGGCTTGTCATAAGGGCAATAGGGTTGGGACAATCATATAGGAGCTAGGGCTTGACATGACCAGCTGGTTGATCGAAGGGGCCTCTCTGACTGCCTGTCTAGCCTAAGTAAGGTCCAAAGTAGGGCGTTGCATGTCATGTTCAGCTCATCCACCAGGATTCTGTCTAAGCATCACGGGTCACCACCCACGGCCAACAGGTGGTCCTATGGGGGGTTTACCCCTATTCAGTGGTGCAGTCCGTGTATACTAAAGCCCCAGCCAACCAGGTTGGGAGGTTTTTTTTTTTTTTTAAATAAAAAAAATGAAAAAAATGAAAAAGGAGTTCCATGAATAGGAAAAGGCTGAGTACCAGTGATAAAGAGAAAGAAAAGCCGAGTTTTGACATGAGAAGACAACAGCAATAAACAGGAGAGGCGTCTATTAAGTTAAAGATAACTGACCATTTTTGGTGAATTTACATTGAATTAGGGGCCAGTTTAGCTCAGTCGGTAGAGCAACCGCCTCAGAATTGCAAGGTTCTGGGTTCGATACTGGTCCCCACCAACTCGTACATGAGTAGCACAGATTGGCTAATCAGATCTGTGCAGTAAAGTGGGGAGCTGATGGTAGGTGTGGTGCTCTACCTCAAAAAAAAAAAAAAAAAAAAAAAAAAAAAAAACACACAATCTACCTGGTCTAGAACTAGCAAAAAGGGGATAGACTCTCACTGTCCAGCTACTCTGTAAACTTTTTTCTTCTTTTTTTAAACTTTGATAGCAGAGTATGAATCACTTTAATAAAATAATTATAACACTTACAAATATCTAATTCTTATAATTTGCCAATAACTATGAAAATTTCCACATATCTGACTAGTTAAGAGAAATTGATAGATCTTGGTTGTATTAATACAACTTCAGAGATGCTGATAGGTACACGTCCTGCATACCTGGTGCACAAAAATCTAAAAGGACGCAGTAAAAACATATTCATGCATCCCAGTGTTTTTCTTTTTTCTTCCCTCACCATTTCAAGCCAACTGTACATACATTTCAATAATTTCTTAGAAATTAATTACACAGGATAGATTACAAGGTAGGAGTAGTACTGTTTTAGTTGTTTCCCCAGATCATGAATAAAAACCCTACAATCTATTAAGAAACTTTAGTTGGGACCCATTCAATCCAAAAAATCCAAATATTACAAATTATCAAGCCTCATCTGAAAAATTCAGACAAATATAAAATTCAATATTATTCTTGAAGATCATGAAGGCACTCATGATGTAACAGTTATTGTTGTAGGAAATGGATACGGTAACATGAGTTCAAATCCTGCACAAGGCTGATTTCATTTTACATAGCACTAATACCCTTGGGAAAGGTAGCCATCCAACTATCCTCTCTCCAGTTATGGGTAAATAGTAGGGCAGACTGGGCTCTTTAAACTTGGTATGGCAACTGGTCTAGAAGGTAAACTGAATTCAAACTTGTTAGACTCCATTTAAAAATTGACCTTGTGTCACATCCTGATTGTGCTGAGGAATTGGTTTGGTTTGTTTGCTTAATGGCACATAAAACTTTGTGGGTTATTTAATGCCAAAGCTACATTTATAGAAAAACAGTAGTGGTACTATTTAACCCATAGCTGAGGGAGGGGGGGGGTACGTAAATACATATGAAGTGTTAAAATGTTCAGAAATTAGAATTTAAATTAAATTGCAAAATTATACCAGAAACGTTTTTTCAGAAATTATTAAGATGTAGAACTTGAAACTTGTCAGGTAATTTTTCTCAACATAAAAAAAATTAAATTAAATGGCTGAAGGAGTGAGAAAAAAAAATGCAATGTTAACAATAGAGATTTAAATAAAGGGATGTTCCTTAATTGAACAACAGTTATCATGCAACACTCTCTGGTTAAAAATGAGACCGTCCAAATCATTCAAGTTGAAATGCAAAAATGTAAATCCTGATTATATGGTGTTGCTTATCCACCAAATTCTTATTTCTTAGGAGTGTCGTCACCTCAACTAGATAATGGACCATTCCATTTTTATTATAAAGAAAGGAAGAAAAAGAACATGCTATACAGAAAAAATATAAGAAACAGAGTAGGGGAAAATATAGAGGAGGTAAGTGCACAGAATCAATAACACTAATCTGTTTCAATTGAACATAATGAAAAGATGAAAAGAAAAAAAAAAAAAAAAAAAAAAAAAAAAAAAGAGTGAGAGAGTTAAATCAAGATTATTATACTTTTTACATATTGAACTATTTTGCAGTAGCTTCTAAGTAAATATATCTAAAGTTGTAATAATTAAATTATCATACCGTGATATATCCACAGGCCCTGCTAGTTATTTTTATTCTTCAAAATTTAGAAAGTTATCTAAGTATAAATAATATAAGCTTAAAGACAAGGATCATCAATTGACCCTATCATTAATGTAGCAAGAGAGAAAGAGAGTTATTCTAATAATGTCAACTGTGTTGGAATATTTTGTTGATATAAGGCGTGCTGGAAATCACCACTTAAACTTATAAACTCGGTGGCATCATGTAGATTAAACTCAGCCAATCAACAGCTCGAATACGTGGTTAGTTAACTATTTAATCCCCGATATGGAAAGCCATTCATTTGCACGTTATTCGACATTGACGAACAGACCTGCAACGAGGAACTTTGCTGAACAAAAGGACACCCAAAGGACCATACCTGACGCCAAGGGACACCCAAAGGTTTCTTCACTAAAGATTGCACTCTGCTTAACACAAGGGATGTCCAATGTAAAGTGTTCTCATTTAAAGCCTAAAAATGGCCACAAAAATTGTAACAAACTGCACACTCACCTATACAAACATCAATCTTTCCTTTAATGGCGGCTTCATGTAATGGTGTATAATTCCAGTTATCCCTAGCATTAGGATCAGCTTGTTGTCGCAGTAACAGCTGTACTACTTCAGCGTGGCCAAATGAGCAAGCATTATGCAATGGAATAAGTCCTCCTTCATCATGAGCATGAACGTTGGCCTCACACTCAAGTAAGTATTCCACAACATCTTTGCGACCAAATCCTGAAAGACAAATTAAGAAAAAGAAAAATTAATATAGACACTTAAGGAAATTTACGTTATGATGAAATAGAATAATTTTAGGTGACAAGGAAAATTCAGTTTTAAATTTAAAAAAAAAAAAAAAAAAAAAAAAAACAAAAAAACTTTAGATTTTTTGACTCAACTAACAAACTTTTAATTTACAAAAACTAAAGTAACCATTTTTAAAGTTTAGGTAGCAATGAAGATTTGAAACCAAGTATATCAAATAAGTAAATCTCTCAATAAATCAAAGATAGGTTTGGTTGGGTTTGTTTGTTTAATGGCATATCAATCTTGATGGATTATTTAATCCAAAATCATCATTGTAGAAAAACAGTGGTAGCATTATTTAACCCATAACTCATTCTTACTAGCATCCCAGTTGATTTTTTTTTATTTGGGTTAATTGTTATTTATTCATATTAGTTAAATAGAGCTGTGTAAATGGAGTTCAAAACTGTTTGAATTATGCAAATATCCCCAGTGGTTCAAAAGTTATGAGAATTTAAAGCCCTGAAATTGGGGGTACAAAAGTGGACATTATTTTGTTAAAAAAAATATGTCAAATCATGGACCAATTCAAAACAAGAAATTCAGTAATTTCTTCACCATTTCTTTATTTTTGGAGAAATTTTGATAAAACTTGTTCTTTCTGATTCTGCACTCAAATTGTATGTAACCCATTATTTAGAGAATAAAAGGTACGGATAGCAGGGTTTTTTTTTTTTAAAGTTTACCACAAGATTATTCAACATTTTCATTTTAATACTGCACGTATATACATATAATGTATTAATTTAAATAAATAACATCACTTTGAACTTGAAAATACCTCTTTAAATACCTGCTATGTTGTATTACATACAAGAAATAGAATACCTCTTTACAGAATTTCTTTTTAAAACAAACCAGTCTGGCATGTGCTGAACAGTTTCATTTACATTTTAATACTAGCTTGTAGGTTTGATTTTTTCAAAATTGAAAGTTTCACAAAAAAGCCTGACATCAAAACATTATCAAAATTTCACACATATCAAAATAATTCTGAGACTATGTTCTATTAATGAGATGTTCTTTTTTTTTTTGCTTAATATATATTTTTTGAAGGAATATTTGTCAACTTTGCTCAGTTTTTTCACTTCCACGGGTTGGTGAAGAGAAAAAGAGAAAAAAAAAAAAAAAAAAAAAAAAAAAAACAAAGAGAGGAAAAGGTTGTAGTTTAAGGTGTCTTCTAATTGAGTGTACAATGTCAAGAATATTGATAAAGATGGGTCACTTTGATTTTGCAAAAAACAAAGTAACGTATAAAATTTAGTCTAATAAATAAATAAAAATAAATAAACATTCATATTTTGCATTTTTGGCTGTTCGAAGCAAAATAGTGTTTTAACTCTATGTAAAAAAAATAATTCAATGGATAGAAACACATACAAATTTCATATCTAGAAAGATTATTTTATTTTACTTTCAACCATATAAATAATTTTTAACATTGGACCAAAGATAAGCAAGAAATTATGCATTGAATAGATTAAGGTGCAAATTTGTCAATGTCCACCAAAACCAGCTAAACCACTGGGAATGCTATAAAACATCTAGTTTCTTTACTTTTGAACAAGGGAGTCTCAAGTATAAATTTATTGTTTCAAATTTTTGAGTTTTGCTTACATTTCTCATAATTTTAAGTTTGTTTTCAAAATTGAAAGTTTGACAAAAAAACCCTGACGGTTAACAGTCATCAATATGTCACATGTTATATATGAAAATAATTCTGAGACTATCTTCTATTAGTGATATAGTGCTTCTTTTTTTTTTTTTTTTTTTTTCTTATCTTATACTTTTTGAAGAAATCTCTGTCAACTTTTATCTATTATATTTTTGCTTCCAAAGGTCGGAAAAGAAAAAAAAACAAGTTCCTGCTTGTATTTTAAGGTGTGTGCAAATTAAATATAAAATTTCAAGAATATTGATAAAGATTAGCCACATTGATTTTACAAAATAAATTACCATGTAAATTTTATTCTGAGAAAAAAAAATTGTGTCTTGTGTTTACGGCCGTTTGAAGCAAAATACCATTTTAACTCGCCGTAAAAAGTAATTCAATGGATAAAAACACAAAAATTACATATTTAGAAAGATTATTTTATTTTATTTCCAACCATATAAATACCTTTAAGTTTGGACCAGGAATACTCGAGAAATAGCCATTTAAAGCGATTTAGGTCCGAAATTTAATGCGTGCTGGGGGGGGGGGTTACGTATTAAAAACAACTAAATTTCAAGTATTTTTTTCCAAAAATTGAACCTTTAACATTCTGCTGTTGAGTAATTCATCTAATAATTCCTCAAAAATGCCCTTTATATAACTTAATCAATGATTCTGATAGCTTTTTGATTTAGTGTGTCCTGGGACACACATATTTGCTTTGAATGAGTCCCTGGGAAAATTAATAGGTCCCAACTAAAGTTTCTTAATAGAAAGGTTTTTATTTATGGTCTGGGAAAACAACTAAAGCTGTCTAACTCCTACCTTGTAACCTATCCTGTGTAATTCATTTCTAAGAAACTATTGAAATGTATTTACAGTTAGCTTGAAATGATGAGGGAAGAAAAAAGACACATGGATATGATTTTACAGCAACCTTTTAGATTTTTATGCATCAGGGACACAGGACACGTACTTATCAGGATAGATAGATAGATAGATATCAGGATAGATAGATATCAGGATAGGAGATAGATAGATAGGAGATAGATAGGAGATAGATAGATAGGAGATAGATAGGAGATAGATAGGAGATAGATAGATAGGATAGATAGATAGGATAGATAGATAGATAGATGATAGATAGATGATAGATAGATAGATAGATAGGAGATAGATAGATAGATAGATAGATAGATAGATAGATAGGATAGATAGATAGATAGATAGGAGATAGATAGATAGATAGGAGATAGATAGATAGATAGATAGGAGATAGATAGATAGATAGATAGATAGATAGATAGATAGATAGATAGATAGATAGGAGATAGATAGATAGAGATAGATAGATAGGAGATAGATAGATAGGAGATAGATAGATAGGAGATAGATAGATAGATAGATAGATAGGAGATAGATAGATAGAGATAGATAGATAGATTAGTTTGCTATATCTCTAAGTAAAGAGCACTCAATATCATTGATAGAGCATGTATATCTAAGTTAAGGTAGCAAAGAGATGAATCAACAGCACTTTGTAACTGACTTTCTTACCTTTGTGATTTTCAAACCAACTGAATTATTTGTGTTCATGTTTTCCCTTATGTACTGTTGTGTGCAACAGAGTCAAACACTTGATTTTCTTTGTAAGATTTAAGAGAAAAAGGTTCTAATCTACTGTGATATAAATCACCATGCCCAACAAACTAAACTAGAATCAAGAGTTTGACTCTTTTTGTAAATCATATAGCCAAGAAACTGACTGTTACCAAGCACCGTTGACTTCAGGTTTTTACTAACTTAAATATACATACTATCATTGATATTGAGCACTCTTTACTTATAAATATAGCGACCTATATACAGTTTTCACTAGTGCTAGACCAGGGAGATTGTTTTTGCATCTGGGATGGAGTGCCACACCTACGATCATCAGTTGCCCACTGTATCACATAGATCAAAGCTGTGCTACTCATGCACCGAGTTGAAATATATAAAACATCTAACCGTATTATCTAAAACCAGATTCATGAAGTATTTTTACTTTTTAAGCTTTATATACAAACATACAGAAATGAAAAATGAAAGAAATAATCTACCAAATTCATTAATCCTGAATCATTAACATCTTTGTATCATTTTACCCATTCATTTTCAAAATATTAGTTTTGACTATTTGTTGACTGGTATGTTTAAATTTACAATCAGCTCATGAGTAAAAAGTCATCCATCATTTTTTCCTGCTATGTCCTCCCCCTAAATATGAATAAATCAATAATTTTGTTCAATATCTGTCAAGTCAACTGGCAATAAATATTTACTAATCTTAGTCTGACACAAGGGTAATAAAAGATCACAAAAATCAGATAGTGGCAATGGGAGAAAGATAGAGATAGATAGATAAATTGCCTGCCCTGAAAATCAGCATTGCAAATGCTAGCTTTTTACCTGGGTTCAAACACTAAGACTATAACAATCTCGTATTATTTGGATCATTCAGACAATTGTCCTCATCTTTATAGTTATCTGTACAATGTTTCAGCCAATGTGCCATTCAGTCTCCTTCAGGTATTTCTTGTCAGACTCGGGAACCTTCTTTAATTCGGGAACCCTCTTATCGTAATTGAGAGAAATAATATAACAATCTTGGTCAAAAAACAGCCCGCCAAAGAGACTGAGACTAATGAATATGTAGTTGCTTGGACCCCCTCCTTTCCTTCTTAATGAATTATTACAATATATTCTAACAATATATATATGAAAAATAAAATTTTTTAAATAAAATGACTATTCGCAATAACTTTTTTTTTTTTTTTTTTTTTTTTAAAAAAAGCATTTCTAATAAGAAAACTGGATTCAGATTAAAAATTTTTTTTAGAGAATTTATAAATGTTAAAAAATTGCAAAATAAATTCATTAAGTAAAGCTTCTAAATTCAAGATGCAAATGTTTTCTATAGAACGTTTTTTTTATGGTTATAGTTGTGGGTTCTTTAATTGTAAGGAAAAAAATAAATGAATAGAGGCAGAAGGGAGGGGGGTAGTGGGCTATTTGAGGTTTATTGCTCAAAGTCTTTAACAGCTAATCGACAAAAAGGGAAACTAGTAGTTGGCTTTGGCCACCATCAAAATATTTATGTCCTGTGAGGAGACATAATGAGGATAGAGAGTGAATAAGTTTAACTTTAAAAGCAGCTGTTAAGTGGAGTCACCTGCTTCCCCCCTCCCCCCCATGGCTATTCATCTAATAGCAAAGTCTATTTCTGATATTCTTTGGGATACAAAAAACAATAATGGTGTTTGGAAATGTGAAAAAATATATAAATCAATAAAAATTTGTAGAAATTTTTTTTTTTTAAATGACTGATTTTTTTATCTATCCATATTGATGTATAAATGTTTTTCCCCAGTTGAAACTGAAACAATGAGGAAAATCCTACTTATTAAAATATCAACAATACTTCTTGGTCCTTTTAAGAGATTTTTAAAACTTGAAAATAGATAAATAAAAATAAATAAAATAAAATAAATCAGTGGCCATTGCTTTTCTAAGATAAGGGAATTCTTTTCTTTTTTTTTTTTTTTAATTTTTTTTTTTTTAAATTGATTTTTATGTCCAGCCAATTGAGTTAAAATAATAAGTAATAAACAGCAACTTTTTTTTAAAGTGCAAGTCAAAGAAGTGGGGAAAAAATCTCCCTTGCTAACAAATTTATATCACTTTAATAGTGAAAATCAAAGAGTTATTTGGAGTTAATTGTATGTAAATAGATATTTATCTATCCTGAAATTCTGTTCTGTGGTCATAGGGTTTGTTTTTTTAAAAAGAAAAACACAAAAATGTTTTTTAAATTTTAAAAAAAAATAATTGCCAAATTTCTAATCAGTATATAAATTTTTTTTTTAATGCTAATCCTTTCAAAAGAGCAAAGAAGCATTAACACTAAAAATTCCCAAAATTAACTGGCTTATTAAATTAAGATGTATTTATAATGAAATAAATAGTTTAACTTTTTATAACAATTTTCTTAAATAAATAACTGAGGAAATAAGAAGTTTTATTATAAGAATCCACAATTTTCAATTTCCAATGATTTTAAGAAAATGTAAGAAGTAAAAAATACTTCCTCTTAATTCTTATATCTTAATATACAGGCACATCTCTTATCACACTTTTAATGTTTAACATCAAAATTGAATTAACTTATAGTATATTAAAACACACTCTCATAATGACCAATTTTCCTTAAGGGAATTAAAAATTGATTAAAAGAATTAAGTGTGAAAAATCATTTTCAGCTTGAAAAGGTACCTCAGCTCTCCAAGCAGATGTGTTTATAATTTGGTAAAAGGTACTGTGATATACGAGGGAGGTCAGGGGGTCGTATAACAATTGCTTTGAACAATAACAATTGAGCATTGTAAAGAATATAAAGCAGAATGGAAATGAAAATTTTAAATAAAAGAGAATAAGAAAGGTCATCTCAAAAGAAAGAAAACTCTCCCCACCCCAGGACAGCTGATGAATTGATATACCCTACCTAACTCTCCAATCCATGGGAATCTTAGTTGAAATTGGGAGGACAAGAGAAGAGAAGGGTGAAAATAAATGGGAGAGGGGGGAATATTGAGTAGAGTGCTTCAGATAGTGAGAAAGGAGAAGGGGGAGAGAAGAAGAAAAAAAAAAAAGAAAGGAGGTAAGTGCAAAACAGCTGGAGATGGTAAACAATATTTAATTATTAAAAAAAAAAATTTACAATATTTAATGATTAAAATTTTTTAAAAATGAACTATATACTATATTTAATATCATATAAAAAAAATTTATTTTTTTTAGATGAATTCACAGATAATAAAAGGCCAGTAATTTATTTCATGTTATCTTACCAGAATCATATTTTTTTTATAAACAGAGAAATAAAATATATTTTGTCTAAGTTGTGTAAAAAAAAAAAAAAAAAAAAAAAGACATATATAATAGCCAAGTTAGATCAAAGATTAAACACTGAAAAATAGTTTTTTTTTTTTTTTATAAAACAAGGTAAAGTTAAAAAGAAAACAATGCAAAACCAGTTGAAAATTTTTTTTTTAAATAATTGTATGGTTATAGCTTAATATAACACTAAATATATATATATATTATTTGTATTTTTCAAACTATTGTCCTCATCTTTGTTATATACACAACGTTTCAGCCAATGTGCCTTGCAGCCTTCTTCAGGTGTTTCTTGTGAAACTCAGGAACCTTCTCTTCAAACTTCAATAAAGACAAGGTCAATAGTCCGAAAAATCCAAATAATACAAATTATCAAGCCTCATCTCAAAAATTCAAATACTTGATATATAATGTATGAGAACGAGGCATATTCTAAAATTCCACCAATGGATGAATATATGTAAAATAGCATTCAAGAGATTTCTATGTAGGGTTTACGTTTTTAAGCTTAAATAAAAATATATTAAATCGAGGTTAAAAAGTGTTGTAAGAGTAAGCAAAACTTTTTTAGACCTTATTTTTCCGATGCAGGTATCATTGGGAAAAGAGAAAAACTTTGGTAAGTCATTTTCACAAATAAGGTAATAGCATAAAAATGCTTAACCCTGTTTTTAAGATTAAAATGAAAAGAATCTGATCCTGGTATTATTTGGATTATTGTCCTCATCTTTATTATCATCTGTACAACGTTTCGGCCAATGTGCACTCCAGCCTTCTTCGGGTATTTCTTGTCGGACTCAGACGCCTTCTCAAACTCTGGAAGGTCCCCGAGTTTGAGAAGGCTTCCGAGTCCAACAAGAAACACCTGAAGAAGGCCAGAGGGCACATCAGCCGAAACGTTGTACAGATAACATTAAGATGAGAACAATAGTCCGAATAAATCCAAATAATACTAATTATCAAGCCTCCTCTCAAAAATTCACAGAAATAACCTGATCCTGGTTATTATATTATTGTTGTTACCTTTTTTTGTTGTACCTAATTACTTGATCAATTGACAACTGATAATCAGAGACGGTACACAACACCAAAATGGGAAACAAAATTTATAGCATTTTCATTCAGGATGAAAAAAATTAAAATCTTCAACAAATTGCTTGTTTACCTATAATACATTAAAGAACTGATTCCATATAAAAAAATTTAAAAATACCCTAACAGAATCATTTTCATATTTACTAGGAAATAGAATCTATTTCAAAAGAAATCCTATTAATTATGCATTGAAAGGACACCTGCATAGTCTAATGATTAGAAAATTAGATTAGCAGACCATTGTTAGCGAGTTTGATTCTCACTAGGTGCCCTATACTTCTGGCCTTGAGCCAAAATTAAGCTAAGATTAGTAAACAACTTATTTATGCATTCAAACTGTAAGCATGCAATTATCATATTAAATGAAAAAGTACTTTTAAAGTTAAAATTTTCTAAAACCACCCTGCTTTAAATGTCTAATTTATTTAATTTTGACACAATTAGCAGGTCTTTAATTGATTTGTAAGAAAGGAACATAATCAAGAAAGAGTCATTTAGGTTCAAAATTTGCAGATTTATTCTGTGAAATAGTGAAAAGCATCAACCCATAGCAGGATCCTTAAAAACACACATAACCCAAGTTTGACCTTTCAACTTGCAGAATTAGTGTACATGCATCTCTGCAATCCTCTAACATCATAAAAAAATTGTCTAGACTGAGAGAAAGAGAGATGGAAGAAAATATGAGATAAGTATTTGAACAGAAAAGGATTTTGTAGTAATTTGTAATGAATACGAAACTAAAATAAATGGTAAAATGGACTTGTTGATTTCGACGCATGAGGGTTCATCCAGTGAACAACCCACACAGTGATTTGTTTATAGTGGTGAAGGCTTGTATTGGACCATCTGCACTTTTTGGCACAGTCGTTAGGAAAGAATTGGTGCACAAGGAATGCCACAAACCTAATAAACAACTGACCTTCTCCTAGATTCGTTATCTAACCTAGGTTAAAGAGCCCAGTCTGCCCTACTATTTTACCCATAGCTCGAGGGAGAATATATGGATACATACCTTTCCCAAGGGTATTAGCGCTATGTGAAATGCAAACAGCCTTGTCTAGGATTTGAGCTCGGGTCAACGAGTCCATTTCCTACGACTTTAACCATTATGCCTTGCGCCTCAATGAAACTAAAATAATCTTTAACAGATCTACACGCTAATATGCAATTATGATTTTTACTTCAAATTATAACGCAGAAAGAAAATGGTTTTTAATCTTTAAAATATATTTCTGAAATATCTAGAAATACACTTTTTAAAAACTTGACTTTCATGAAGTCTGTCAGAATATCATGACAATATTTATCCTTGTCTATAAATATAAATATCTTTTTGATTTCTTTAAACAAGAGAACACATTCTGGTTTATTATTTGGAACTGATCTTTAGCTAGAAGACAAAATTAAACAAATATAAAAACACACCCTTTAAATCACACAACCTCAAAAGAGAAAATGAAGAAATGTCAGCCTTTGAATATTAAATTATAACAGAAAGAAAAAAAATACATTAATAGCATCCATTGATTTTCAAAAAGTTATCTACTCATTGTAATTAAAATGTGTGAACCTTTTTTGAATTATTAATTTTAAAAATATTTTTTAAATGAAAAAGGCATATTGATAATTGATATAATGCATAATATATTTTAATAGGGCATAATATTTAGTTCACTCTTGAAAATGAATACACAAAAGCTTGTTCATATTTCTTATACTTGATAAGATCTTTGAAACCATTTTTCTGTTATATCAACCCAAAAATATAGTTTAATGCTTGGTTATGAAAATATGTATGAAATAATGTTAATTTCCTATTCTCATTAAACTGTTAGTCATATTTTTATTAAGAAATAAAAGCTGATTATTCAAAAGATATAAGATATGCATTTGAAGAGATTTGAATGCCACAGGTACTTGGTTAGAAGAGAGTGAGTCATTGCTAGTTTTTTTTTTCTTCTTTGTGAATGAAAAAAGAAAAAAGAAAGTTAACTGACATGAGAGCATTTAATTAAAAATAATTAAAGCTGTAAAACCTTTCCTTTCATTGTGACTAATAAGAATGGGAAATATCCTCTAAATAAAACATTGGGCAATGAAATTAACTAAACAATTTTAAATCATGGTTATTCTAAGTAAGGTGTGTATTATCACCAAAACTGTCAACAGAAACAGTGTTCAGTTTGGTTTCTTTGTTTTTAATGGCACATCAACTATCATGGGTTATTTAATGCCAAAGCCATCCTTGTAGAAGAACATCGGTAGTATTAATATTTAACCCATAGAAAAAAGTTCTCTCTTCCACAGTTTCGGTGTTCAAGGTACACCTTCTTAAGGAGAACCTTTTTGGTTTAACTACTAATGCTACTACAGTGAAAACATGGGAGCAGCATTTGAAGTTATATATATATATATATATATATATATATATATATATATTATATTATATTATATTATATTATATAACTTGCTTGCTTGAAATTCGGGAAAAACGCAAGTGGGGTGCTTTAAAAAAAATAAAATAAAAATTTTGGTTAAAGATATTAGTTTTGCAGAAAAGTGAAACTCTCCTCAAAGAAAAATGATATTCAGATTTATCAGTTAGTAGATGAAACAAGACACTGGTATATATGGTTATATTTTCAATATATCAAAAAGACTAAAAACTCACTAAATAAATGTATTTTTGTTTAGTTTTACTTTATTCCAAAATACAAACCAATCTTTATTAAATGCAGATTCATGTTTGCTTTAAAAATCAGTAATAATAACGATTCCTATGCATTGACAATAGTCCAACCCCTTCTCATCACAGCAGGGCCATGTAAACATGTAAGGTGGACAGGTGTGGCACCTAATGGTATTAGGGCCACAACCCGGCCAAAGGGGCCCTGGCGAAAAATCCAAAGGGTGTCTCCATCGTCAGGAATCAATAGCTTTTGGCATACTTGTCGCTGTAGAAAATATGCGTTAAACAAGGGCATCTCCTTCCCCTGACCAGGATATACATGTGGGGTTTGGGGACTGCTTGTGAATTTCATATTCCCTTGTTACTACTTCCATGAATTCACCACAGGGGAATTCATTGGTTGGAGACCACTCAACTGACCCAGGGTGAATGCCGCAACAGAAACAAATTGACAATAGCCCAACAATATTTTGACCTAAGTCTCTGCAAACTTTTAACACATGCATATTAATACCAATAGATTTCTATTTGAAACCTCTCCCCTTTTTTTTTAGCAGCAGATGTGCTTACAAGTTAATTGCTGCTCATGATAATCTTGAAAAATGAAAAGCTTTTAACAGAATTATTTAGTCCAATTTCTTCATTTTGATCACCATTCTGATGATTGTTCATTAACAAATAATGACACTTTCAATTTGTTATTGTCCATCACAAAACTACAGGAGGATTGTAAAGTAACTCTCTATTCTAAAAATCTTTATTTTTGAATTATCATTTCTTTACAAAAAATGAATATGAGAAGAACATACATGGCATGTAATTTTATTGCTGATTCAGCCATTTCCAAACAATAGAAAAATGTGGAGGAGCACCATCTTGCATAAAAATCAAGTCTTCTCAGTTCTCCCAAGTATTGACCACTGACCAGATTTCATCTTGCAGCATGGTGAGATACCTTTCGACATTCATGGTATTGTGGAGGATGAAAGGACCCACAATCCTTTCTGAAGTCATTTCACACCATACCATTATATTGTGTCGATTCTGAAATTTTTCTGAGATAATAGAGAATTACTTTTCAATCACCCTGTACATGACTGTATAAGTCCACAGAACAGAAGTGACTATAAATTAGGACTGGCAAAATGAGCCTAAAATGCGTTTTTGACAAAATGACTTTAGCACCCCCTACAGAAAATAATTTACCAAAAATCAGGAAAATTGGATTTTAATGGAATTTTCAGTGTTTATCAATGAATGATCTTTATAATACATTATTTTATTTCAAAACTTTCTGATTTTTTTCAGGTCACTTAATTTTTCACCCCCCCCCCTTACTTTGGGAGTGTAAAATATTGGCGAGTTGGTCCTTGATTGATACTAATTACAGTAGAAATAAAAAGCTAAAAGACCGAAGTTGTAAACAGAAAAAAAAATTTAAGTGGAATATTTTATAAGAAAATAAGTACCAAAAATCGGAAAATAAAGTGTTAAAAAATAATAAATAATTAATTTTTTGGAGATTTCTTTTTTACTCATTTCGATAATTATTTAATTGGCTATTATGTTATAAAAGAAAAAATTATACATCGATACTTTTTCTGCTTAAAAGGGGGAGGGGCTACATTTTCAATAGAGTTTTTCTTCAAAACATATACTTTGATTGACTAAAATAAGGTTTGCATTAAATAGATATTTATTTCTAGAATCTAAAAATATAACTTAAAATGAATATTTTATATATTAATTTTTCATAGCAAAAATACTAAATTAAAGTTTTTAAATAAAATAACTGATGCATTATAAAATTCATTAATTGATAAATCAATACTGAAAATTTCATTAAAATCGGATAATTACCTAATTTTTAATTAAAGACTTAATTTTAATTCGTTTTTAAAATGAAAAGCAGACGAAAAATTGGGTATACTATATACCTAGATTGAATCATTAATTCCTGGATTGTTTCACAATGTTCAAATCTTTGCTAAACTAATGTGTATATAATGAATAATTAAGTATTTTAGTTTTCATTTAACCAACTGTATATATTCACTTATTAAAATTAGTTTGGAGTGCAAAAGAAATAAACATCAACTGGCTACAATAATGAAATGAAAACATGTGTCCCTCTTGCTTTTAATATAACATTATTCTGTGATATTTTTAGAATCAGAATATTTAAATGAAATATTATGTTACAGTTGCTCATGTTAAGAGGTATCTTAGGTTGAGAAGATAAAAACAAAAAATATACAAGATTTGATAACAAAAGCAAAAACAGCATCTACTTGTTTTTGTGTAGCTATGCCAAATCCACTTGATATTTGTGCAAAACAAAGTTTTAATGATTAAAGTCATAATACAAAAGTTAGTAAAAATCAAGAAAAAAATACAAAAAATGTACAATGGAGAAGAGGCCTTTAAAAGAAATAATTCCCAAACAGATGATAAAAACTAAAAAATTCAACAATTACTTTTTAACCTTATTTGATTGTTAGTTTATATAGTTTTTTTTTAAATAAAAATGTTTAAAAAAAGAAGGGGCAAATGCATTAAATTGGTAATTTTGGTGCTAATATCAAGATTTTTGCTCATAAAAGCTTTAATTAATTCTGAACACTAAATTCTGGAAAATATTTAGGACGACAAATTATTCAGCAGAAATAATAACATTTGACAAAATACGAAATAAAACTATTTTGATAATCTAAAATTGCGAAATATTTATAAAAATATACAAAGTTTTTTTTTTAGTCCTTGATCAGTTTAAGATTTTAAAAATAAATAGTTTAAAATCTTCTACAAAATCAACCGTCAAAAAATAAATAAAAAATGTAGATGCATGTGCAGGGTGGGTAATAATATCTTGTTGATCACAATTGTTTTTGGTTTATTTTGTTTTGTTTTTTAAATATATATATATATATATATATATATATATATATATATATTTCACAGATCTTTTTAAATCTGTACTTTAAAATATTGAGATCTACTTTATACTATAATAATTTTTGTGCAAGTGCTTTTTGTTTCTGGAAAAAACAAAAAAGCACTTGCAGTAGCAAATAACGTTTAAGTTGAAAATTTCCTTAATCGAAAAATCTTGGAATATCTTCAAAAGACAACAGAAAACACTTTTTTTAACAAGTATATTTTCATTTTTAGCAGGAAATAGATGTAATTTGTTAAAAACGAAAAATAAAGAGCAAATAAAAGATTTAAGGCTTTCTTAGGTCTTTAAACCTCTTTAATCTTTACATTATAATATTTCATATTAAAGGTTTTATTTTCTATATATATATATATATATATATATATATATATATACACACACACACACACATACATCATAGATAAATTAATGATGACACTTACACTTTTTTCAAAACCCAGCAAGGTATTGAATTTCAATTTATGTGTTTATTTGCAAAGTTTACACTTGAAAATAATTAAAACAAAAGCTTAAAATAAGATTTGAAAAATAAAAACAAGATATCTATTCTATACATTATCTTTAATTTTGAGATTTAAAATTCATATTGCAATTGTTTTTTTTTATTATTATTTAATTGATCTTTATCAGGAATCGAAACTGAAATAAATTGACTCACGAGTAGAAACGTTAACCGTCATTGTCACTTCTTTTTTAACACCACAAATACCCCCCCCCCCATGGAAACAGAAAAAATTATATAAATTTGGAAATGAATACAACCAAAAAGATCACCGTGAGAAAAATGATGGATTTTAGAATAATGACAATCAGGTTCTCACACGATTATTCATTAAAATCCCAGATAAAAGGGAGAAAAAAAAACAAAAAAAACATTAAATATCTATAAACACAAAAACAGGAAACAGCATTTTAAGATTCCAACATAAGATGGACTAAAAGTTAGGGATTGATTTATTATAAGTTGAGTATTAAAAATTGATTACCCATTTTTTAGCCAGTTTCATGTATTGAGACTAATTTTTAAAACTAAAAGGGTTCACCACAAAATGCAACGAAGAAGATTCGTGAACCTTTAGCTTACGTCATGAAAAAAAAAGAGTTTAGACGAAGAAGAAAATGTTCACTTAGCGATAAAAGCAAAGAAAAAAAAGTGGGAAGGATTTTTTAAGTGAATAAAAGAATTTTTTGCTATGCATTTTTTGCCCCCCTTTTCTTTCTTTTTTTTTCAAAGTAAAACAACGGTTGACGCTGATGGCTTCTTCTCTCTCCTTTATACTTTCTTACCTGCTGCGAAATGAAGCGGTGACGATTTCCTTCCGGACGTATCCTTAGCGTTAACGTTATGTGCGTTGACCAGCTTCTTGACTTTAGCCAAATCTCCATTTCGGCAGGCTTCGAATAATTCCCGGCCTGGATCAGTGGTCACTGTGGAAGACGAAGCTAAATTGCTCGGAAGCTGGGGACGACGATTCGACGCCATCTTGGCCTCTCTAACCTCCCACTCCTTCTGATTGACTGCTGCCTCCCACTTTCGGTAGTCACTCTCCTCCTCCTCCTCTCACTTTCCTCCAACTCTCATTCTTGTTATTCTTATTCAAGCTCACTTTTACCCACCCAGTCTACCTTTTTAGTTTATCTCTATTTTTCTCACCCGCTTTATAGCCTTACAGGATCTCATCGCCAACCCACTATTCGCATTTACCCTCTCTGTTTTTTTTCTCACTAAATCTTTCTTTCTAGTCCCACTCAAATTTTTCCTTTTATGTGTCTCTCCAGTTCACCAAGCACTTGCCGTTTTCGTTTTCTATTTTCAAACCAATACTCAATTAAAAAAAAAAAACTTTCTCTACGTAACAACTCTTTTCCTTGGTCTATAGTAACCTGTTTTTTAATCTTGCTTTTTCTTTAAGTTAAATTTTATCTTTTAGTCCACTTTCTTCTTTACTATCCCGTTGGTATATTTAACCTATCTTTTCTTTTCTCTACTCACTTTTGGCTTTTGTTTTGTTTTGTTTAATTATTTTTGTTCCCCATTCATGACTTTCTCTCTCTTTCTATTGAGCATTAATTAATATATTCCCTCCGAGTACGTTTTTTTCCCACACAATCTTTTTCCTCCCACCCAGTAAAACCTAAACCTTTTATTTTCTCCTACACTGTGTTCCCCCTCTTAATTTCTTTCACCCACCTTACCCCTTTTATTGACCCTCTTCTTCTTTCACCCACAACTCTCTTTTTTTCCCTTGAACTTTCTGCCTTCCAACTTTGTATATATTTTGCCTCCCCCCCCCCCCATCTCTTGCATTTTCTCATACTCATTATCCGATCTTTACACACTGAATCGTTCCAGTTACTGTGTTTTATTATTATTAGCCTGTAATTTGTTTAATGCATAATCATCGTACGTTTCTTCTTCTTTTCAACTTTTTTTTTACATTTTTTATAACGACAATTATATATATAACCCTTGGTTCTTCATCGCCCTAAAGAGACTTTTTTTCTTTTCTACAATTTTTGTACTCCCAGGTCCACTCTGACCCGGAGTGGTAGTACCTGTTAGGGTCCCATCTATGGGTTAAATAGAGAAAAATGAGTTCTAAAAAATTGAGTTAAAAAAAAGAGTACCCATCAAGAATGAGTAAAACAAAACGTCTTCGGCATAAATTTTATTGGGTTATTTTATGGCATAAAATAACCCAATAAGGGTTGACATGCCGTAAAATCCAACCAACCAACCAAGTACCCTTTGTGAAACTTTTTCTTTTCTCTCGCTTTCTTTCTTCACTAATTTGTTTTATTTATTCAATAACTTATTTTCATTGACTTAAAACTTTTTTTCTTTTTATTAGAGAGTGTGGGGATATTTTTCTAAATAGTCACACACTCCGTTCTTTAAATTTCCTTTTTTGGGGTAAAAATTATCAATGACAGTTTTTCTTTCTTTCTTTTCTTTAAATAAACAGTAATTCGCATAATTGTAAACTACTGAAAATTTAAAATCTTTTCAGATCAATAATATCATGTTTTGTAAAAATTGAAAATTATATTTGAAAAATCTTAATTTCTTTTTCGTTTCTCTTAATTTTGATTTAATAAAAATAAAATACGAATTTGTAAGATAATTTTCTTAGCGGATTTTTTTATTGTTGTTGCGTATGTGGAAAATATTTTTACCGCGGAAATGTAAACAAACAATTAACGACATTTATCTCATTTTGAATTCATTCATCATTTATACAAGTTTTTTGTTTGTTTGTTTGTTATTGTTTTGTTTTTTGTATCTCCCAGGGTAAACAAGGATCAAGCTGAAAAAAAAATTATTTTCAGGATTTTTTTTTTTTTTATAAACATTTTTCCTTTTTTATCAATTTTTTTCTTTACTTCTTTTCTTGAAAAAAAAATCCTTTTTTTATTGTTTTTTAATAAACATTTTTCCTTTTTTTATCAATTTTTTTTCATCTTGAAAAAAATTACTTTTTTATTTTTTAATAAACATTTTTCTTATCAAAAAATTAAAATTAATAAACATTTTTCTTTTCTTTATCAAATTCTTTTAAAAATTAAAAAATTCTTTTTATCAAATTTTTTTCTTGAAAAAAATTACTCTTTTTAAAAAATTCTTTTTTAATAAAGATTTTTCCTTTTTTATCATTTTTTTTTCTTTTTTTTTAACATCTTAAATTTTTTTTTTTTTTTTTCTTTTTAATTTCAATTTTGTTTATTCTCAATTCAATTCGATTTAAACATAAAAAATATATTTTTAAGTACGGTTTGTTGAACTATACAATTTTCTTGCAAACTTCAAAAACCGGTAAGTAACAAAAAAAGTTAATAAAAAAAATCACATTGAATTATTAATTAAAATAATTAAAAAGCACAATATTTCTTATTCTTATTTTTCTTACTGTTGTATTTATTTATTTTTACTTGTTTTTAAGTTTCACTGTTGATTATTCATTACAAAGCATGCCTAGTACGAGTACACAAGTTAAGTACTAAAAAAAAACTATTTATTTTAGTACGACGAGCTTGGTAACCCTACAATTCTTGTTTTGACGTCGACCACCGTTAAAAGTTAACAATTGTGTTACACGTACACCGTAAGTGTCTTAGTATTACTAATAATAATTATTAGTATCATTATTTGTAGTAGTGTAGTTCAATTGTCAGTGACAACTAAATGATTTATTTCTATTTGTGTACTTTACAAAACGGGTACATTTAAAAATAAATAAATAAAAAAGTAAATTAAAAAATGAAACTCAATTTTTGGGAAAATATTGCAAGGTTATTTTTTTTTTTTATTTATAACAAGTTTTCATTTTTTTAAACAAAAACTGAAAATGGATTTGTTCTAAAAAAAAAATGTTTTCATACAAATTGTATTCATTCTGTTTTAATTAATTATAAGTTGTTTTTCTTATCCTTATCATTTTTAATTATTTTTTTTTACAAGGATCAAAATAGTTTTGATTGAATGAAACCTCGAATTCGACAAGAAACACCTGAAGAAAGCCAGAGGGCACATCGACCGAAACGTTGTGTATCAATAAAGAGGAGGACAATAATACAAAATAGTTTTGTTTATAATTTATTTACAGAGCTTAGTAAGTGTCAAAGTCAAACGGGTGAGTGAGTGGGTGCTGTGAGTGTAGGGACATTGTGGTAAATCCCACCCCCACTCTCTCAATAACTGAAAACTAAGAAAATAATAAAATAATAAAAAAATTAAATATTAAAGATAACTATGAAATACTAATTGCAATCCTTCTTTCCTCCTTAAATAGAAGCATCAATATCATCATGGACTGCTGTTTAAACAGGAACCCAATAGGTTCACAGTTGGTCTTGTGTATTATATATATATAATGGTAAAGAAAAAGGTTTAGATATTGGTCATATTAGCAGTTATAGATCTATTTTCTACCCATATGTATACATATAAGTTTCATCAGACCAATAGATTTTATTGAAATAATAACCTAACATTCCCCTGATAAAAAAAGGTCCACTATAGAATCATCCTAACACCAACTAACCTGGTGATTTACCTATATATATATATATATATATATATATATATAGGACCTAAATGAGTCAGACACTACCTACATAGGTTTCACCTGAATGGTTCATCAGGATAATTCTGATTGAAGGAGGTTGGTACAAACGTCTTTTATTATGGGAATGGGTATCTGAGTGAGTCAAAATTAGCATAAATGGTTAAAAATTAGTAAAAAAGATTGTGTGATAACTATGTTATGCCTTTTTATGTCTACATGCATTTTGAATTTCAGTTCTTTGGTTTAATAATTCACTTTATATATATATATATATATATATATATATATATAGGGCATATGTGTGTATGTATTTCCGGAGGAAACTACAAAGATAAAACAATTAATGACAAAGTAAATATAGGTACACATTCACTATCACCAGAGCTTGCATTTTGAGTGAAAATAATAAAGATTTGATTTATATTTCTGAAGATAATTAAAAAATTAAATTTAAATGATAACAGAATTAATTAATTTTTTTTTTTTGGCATTTAATATTTTGAATAGTAGACATTGACGTTTCTTTTAGAGTGGCTGAATCAATGCAAGTCTTTTTTTTTTACGTGGGGATTTTAATGGGACATACTGCGAGGATCCAACTTACAATCCAGTAATAATGGATCTGCGGGACTAACTTTTTAAAAAAAATTCCCCCTCTACCCAGGCGATGCCAGGTAGCTGCTACTAGTATATATAATATATATATACATGTAGAATTAAACAAAAGACTTGTCTCCTGTTTAACAATTTTATTAACAATCTTTTCAAGCTTTCTGGCCAACATTTTTACATTTGATGGAATCCGTGGATTAGTCCACCAGAGTTTTTATCCCAAGTACTTTCGGCACTTCGAAGTGCAATCATCAGGGGTGATGTGTTTGTGTTCCAGTCTTTTTTCAAGTTTGTAGTAGTGAGAGTAATTAGGAGGGGAACTCATAGAAATTGTATTAAGGGGTGTGGAGGCTGGAAGGAGGGAATTACTAGGAAAAGTGTTATAGGCATTTTAAAATGGGAGTACTGCATAAAAACTTCAGTGGACTAATCCACAGATTCCATCCGAATGTAAAAAAGTTGTCCAGTGCTTGAAAAAATCGTTAATAAAATTCTTAAACAGGAGACGTGTCTTTTGTTTAATTCTACATGTATAAATGAAAGAATGCTGCCCAAATACACACATACACACACACACATATATATATATATATATATATATATATATATACGTTAATGTATGAGTAGTGGCTTACCGGTGGGTACGAGTACGATCGTTGGAAGTGCACAGTATCCAGGTGTTAAGACCGAGAAAAAACAAATACAAAGTGCTCAATACAATGTAGAGCAAAAACTCGAGTAGGTTACTTTTATCCATTTTATAAATAAATATATATATATATATATATATATATATATATATATATTGCCAACCTATTCAAATAGTAGCTTAGAGAATTGTCCCAACAGGCGGGCTAAAACACAGATATAAAAAAAAATTTTTTAAATGGTATTTATCTAATGCTTCTTTTCTACTAGAAAACTTATCCCCCCACCAAGAAAAAACTGTTTACTGTGTACAAAGTGTTTGACACATTCACAGAAAATTGAGTTGCAGATAAAAAAAGAATAAAAAAATTATTTAAAAAAAGTGGACACTACGCCATTGTCTTTAGTAGACGGACAGATGCCAACTTAACATAATTCAAATAGTAACATTTGTCTTGTTTCCGCTATAAATCTATTATTGATTTTTTCATGAAATCATCAATCAATGGGGCAATCGATTTCTTAGTGTAAAGTTCAATATGTTGTGGATTATAGAAATATCAACTGTTATCCTAACAACAGAAATTAGTCGCAAAAAATAAAAACTTATAATGGAAATTCCATGTTTGTCTGTCTGTAACCAAAACTATGTCACTGCTTACGTCACAATACCCTTAGAAATTGTTTAAGTTTATCAATGAGTATTTAATTTATAGTCAAAATCATTAATACATAGAATAGATTTTATTTATTAACAATGTCTTTATGAAAATCTGAGTTAGAACAGCCTGTGTTATTTGTGCATTTAAAATCCTGAAATGTGTTCTATACATCTCTAAGATATAAAGGTTTACATAATTTATGGTGTGGTTAATTTGCATACTGGTTTTAGCAAATCCAGGTTTAATAAATAATTAGTTGGTGTTATTGATCTCTAATATTGTTTTATTCCCCAACGTATTAATATCAATCCTATGAAAGATTTTATATAAAAACCAATTAAGATATGATTAAAATAAGTGTAATTTTTATGTGTTTTTATTTAATTTCATTAGTCTTTCTAATTTAATATATTTCATTACATTAAAACTTAAATTTGAGTTAGAGTTACATGGTATAATGGTTAGAGTCGTAGGAAAATGGACTTGTCAACCCAAGTTCAAATTCTGGATGAAGCTACAGTTCACATAGAGCTAATACCCTTGGGAAAGGTATGAATCCAACTACTCTCCCTCAAGCTATGGGTAAATAGCAGGGCAGACTGGTCTCTTTAACCTTGGTTAGGCTACCAGTCTAGGAGAAGGAAAACTCTGAATTCAAACCTGTTAAATCCGCTTGGGGTGGTTGGTTGGATTTTACAGCATGTCAACCCTTGTTGAGTTCCTTTATACCGAAGAGTATGAGTAGCACAGGGATCTGTGTGGTAAAGTAAGGAGCTGATGGTAGGTGTGGTGCTCCACCTCAGATGCAAAAAAAAGTTTCCCTTTGTCTAGTGAAAAGGGGATAGACTCCCTCGCTGTCTGGCTGATACCGACTTTAGGCTAACCATCGACTATTATGCCGAAGACATTTTTTTAATGTTTATTTTTTTTTAAACACATTATTCTTAAACTCATTTTTTTTCTATTTAACCCATAGATGGGACCCTGACAGGTTCTACCACTCCGGGTCAGAGAGGACCTGGGAGTAATGGTGATGAAGGGGTACTCCACATTTCCCAAACTCCAGAATTGGAACTGCACCATTAGATGCATTTTATCATCATACCCAGGACACTAGTACCCTCAACCACCACCTTCTAGCACATATAGGATAAAAATGGTTGGGGATTTGCCATGTGGGCAGTAGGGCCGGGACTCCCTGATCATCCATCTAACTTAAGTAAGGGCCAAAATGGAGTGTTGCATGTCATGGACTGCTCAGCCACCAGGATTCCGTCCTTAAACATCACAAGTTGTCACCAACGGCCAACAGGTGGCCCCATTGGGTGCAGTCAGTGTATTCTACTGCCCCAGCCGATAGGGCATTGCTGTACTGTGTGAGAAGAAATTACAGATTAGGAAGAAAAAGGAGGAGAATCTCTCAAAGTAGTTTTGACTAATGAGAAGAGCCCCTTTGGTTTGAATTCAAAGTTTTCCTTCTCCTAGATCGGTTGCCATACGAGCTCAGTTTTTCCTTACTATTTACTAATAGCTGGAAGGAGAATGATTGAATTCGTACCTTTCCCAAGGGTATTAGCACTATATGAAATGCAAACAACCTCGCCCAGGATTTGAACTTGTTTCACCATGTCCATTTTCTATGACAGTAACCATTACACCACATGCCTCCACCAAAGTATTAAAGTATATATTCTAACTATATTGTCACATTTGAAGTTATATTTTTACTGGGCAATACCAGATATCCATGCTAGTCACATATCTTTTAAAGAAATCCTTTTCAAAGAAATATTTGTTTGTCAACCACTTTCATCCAAGGGAGTGGAAAACTGGATAACAGGTTGAAGTGAACTTTGCCACCCCTGATTAACAAATGGTAAATATTTAAACAGATTTGACCTTAAATATGACCCCTGACCTGCTCCAAACAAAGCCTAGCAAAAAAAAAAAAAAAAAAAAAATCTTTTGTGACAGAAATGAATAGCAAAGTAGACTGTTTACTAGTATGATAAGGAAATACTTATCATATACGACCAGGTTTACTCAGATATACACCCCTGCATTAAAAGTAGAGTACCCCCTTTCAACTCCCACACTATTGGTTGGGGTAGTAGAATACATCAACCGCACCTCTGCAGAGAAGTAAGATTCCACCCCTGTTATGGTAATTTACCATGCATGCATGAATTATTCCAGCTATAAATAGCAGCAGGTACTGCTCTTAGGCGAGAGCCAATATCCAGTGGTCTGCTCGGACAGTTGATCGACCGCTTCGCAGGTAACCTTTTCATTTGTATATATTTGTACTACTGTTCTTTGTTAATATATTTGTTTAACTCATTTTCTCTCTTGTGTCTTTATTCTGGCCCCTAACCAGGCACAACAACCCCCCCCACTCAATAGGTCTACTTGTTGGTCATGGGTGGTGACCTGTAATGAGGACAGGATCATGGTAGCTGAGCTGTCTGTGACCTTGGTACTAAGTGGTCCTCTGATATGCAACTCTCCACTTCAGCCCTTACTTGGGCTAGACGGATGATCAGAGAGGCCCCATCTGATCAATCAGCTGATTATGTCAAGCCTTAGCACTGATATGATTATCCTGACCATATTCTTCAAATTGCTCTTGTGACAAACACCCAATCCTTTTGGTAATTTATGAGGAAGTGCATCCCGGTCTCCTGCCTCAAAAATTGCTACCCGGTGACTATCAAAATAACAACCCCAGCTCGTCGTAATTCTTGTTTATTTATCATAATTTGTTGTAATTCTTGTTTAGATATGAAGATGGATATATAGTTTGGAATAGACTGAGATAGATAAACAAACAAAATAATATAGATAGATACGAACAAATGGAGATAGATAGATATTTTCAACAAGTAAATGTATTTGGGGGGGGGTCGCATCTTTTTTTGTCGTAATTCTTGTTTATTTAAACTAAAAACAAGACATTAAACAAACATTAATAAAAAAAAATCTTAATATTTAAAGTAATATAGATAAATATGAACAAATTGAGATAGATAGATAGATATGAAGATGGATAGTTTTGAATAGACTGAGCTGGGTCATTATTTTAATAGTCACCGGGTAACAATTTTTGAGGCAGGAGACCGGGACGCACTTCCTCATAAATTACCCTTTTTATCATATTGGTACTAGAAGGTGGTGGCTGAGGGTCAACCACCAGTTTATTAATTCTACCAATTAATTAATAGATATGAAATTAATGAAAATTATATTTACCTAATACTATTTGCCTAAAAATCATATACAGTGGTACCTTTACTTATCAGTTTAATCCGTTCCGCTAGTAACTCAATTTCCTCGTACATCAAATCAACATTTCCCCATTGAAATAAACTGAAATGCCATTAATCTGTTCCATCCCCCTCCCACAAACACCCTATTTTTTTTTAAATAAGAAAAATAACATTTTATTGTATAAGAATAAAAACATGATAAAATAGAACATAATGAATTAAGTGCTGTAATAGGTTTTGATATTTATTTTTTTATAAATAATATTTTTCTTTGGTGTAATGAATTTGGAAACTTAAATGTTTTTAGTGAACTTATTAACATAAGCATATCTGAAGCTCGCTTGTACCTCAAATTTTAGCTCTGAACATAAAGCAAAAAATGAGTGACAGCTTGTAACTGGGAAAACTCATAACACTTGTATACAAAAAAAAAGATTAAATAAGATAACCAACTGTTATAGGTGATACACCCTATAAGACTAATGGAATGCGCCGACAGGTTACTATAAGTAACAGGGATAATTGTGGCTTAGCAGTAAGCCAATGTGAGTGAGCCAATAACTTTATTTTGTCAGACGTAATTTCCACATCTCTATTGTATTTGTCTACTTTCTGTTAATACATTTTTCTACATTTGTTACCTCGTTTTGTTCTTATTTGACCCCCTAAAACCTCATAACACCAACCAACCAACCCTTTCAATTCCAACACTCCATTTTACTATCCCTCTCACAATTCTGGAGCTCTAGGAGTGTGGAGTACTCCTTCATTGTTATTACTCCCAGATCACTCTGACCTGGAGTGGTAGTTCCTGTTAGTGTCCCATCCATGGGTCAAATAAATATGTTTGCAAGTTAATTATAATAATTTCTACCAATTTATTAATACACATGAAGTTATCACTGAATTTTATTCAAGTGGCCATTCAAATAAATGCTACGCCTTTTTATAAAACTTTATTGTCTTGATAAAGAAAAGGACTTTAAGTAGATTTATATAAAACATATAGAAACATAAACTACCTATATACGGAACAAGATTGTACGATAAACAGAAAAATGAAAACATGCTCAAACATATAAATATTTTGTAGATAAAAAAAGTGTTGATTCAAAGTAGACCCTGTTTTCTCTTTTTTTTATTACCATGTTTTGATTAGACACTCTCACAAGTTTGCACACAAAAAGTAGGTTCCTGAAAAGTTGGACAGAGGCCGAGGGGTCAGATGAGAAATTTAGACCTCTTTAATTCGTTTTCAATAATATTCTTTACAATTGATTGGTTTGATGTTACAGCATGTCAATCCTTGTTGGGTTATTTTATGCCGAAGATATTTTGTTTTATACATTATTTAACACATTATTTAAACTCATTTTGTTCTATTTAACCTATAGATGGGACCCTAACAGGTACTACCACTCCCGGTCAGAGTGGACATGGGACCAATGGTGATGACAGAGGTACTTGGTGATGAGAGAGTGGATATGGGACCAATGGTGATGAAAATTGGAACTTCACCGTCAGAGTTTTACATCATACACAGGACACTAAGACCCTCAGCCACCATCTTCCAGCACAGATATAATAAAAGGGGTTGGGGTTGCCATAAGAGCAATAGGGTTGGGACAATCATATAGGTGCTAGGGCTTGAAGTAACCAGCCAAAGTGGAGTGTTGCATGTCCTGGACTGCTCAGCCACCAGTGTTCCATCCTTAAGCATCATGGGTCGCCACTCACAGCCAATAGGTGGCCCCTTTGGGAGGAGGGTCTTACCCTACAGAGGTGCAGTTGAGTCCGAACCGACTGGGCTATCTTTACCAAAGAAGACAAGGAAGTGAATATGTTGTGTATCTATGGTCTTTGTGTACAAGGATGCCTTGAAAAATAAACTGGAGCCTCACCACCGGACTGCATCCGGTGGTGAGGCTCCAGTTCTGTGCAGAGTGTGTAGTCACCTCTTTATTAGCATTATTCACAGTTCCAATCTGACCCAGGGGACTTGTTAGGGTCCTATCTATGGGTCAAATAGATCTGGCTGAAAATTATTTGTATTACAAATACTTGAAGCCATATAAGTTGTTCCCACAAAACCTGTTGGCTGCCCAGCAAAAACTTACATTGATAAGCTCTGTGTTGTAATCTTATGACGGGTCCACTGGGCGTTCACTGCCCATCTTGTCTTTGCTGACCGGCCATGTGTCATCTGCTTGTGAATCTGGACTCCCACTTGTTTGCCCTCGATCAAATCACACCCAGTGGGAGTAAGACCAAATCAAAAGAGAACAATTAACAAACAAAGAGCATAAAGTGAATATTCAAATCTGGACAGAGGGAAGTGTAAAACTCAAGCATTCATTTTCCTTTTCTTTCCTTTCTCATTCATTCTTTCTCTATACTCTATTCTTTCTGTTGCTATGAGTTTATTGAGCCAAGGTGCGTGGCCCCTCTCTTCTCTGACCAAAATCAGGACCTGCTACTTTTTCAAACTGTCCTCAACTGATTCAGTCAAGATTCAACTGTCTTGACTGCTCCTCAAATCTAACTGACTTCTACTGGTCCCAGAATTCAACTCCCCGAAACCAACTGTCTCCCCTCACTCCTAATTCTTAACCCACAGGATTAAAACTACTCAAGTGATTGGCCATTAGATGTTTTTTTTTTTTATTACTCTACTCGATTTTATCTGCCTTTCAACTTGGCTCAAATCCAACACCTCGTCTTCTAGGAGGAAAGTTATCATTATCGATTTTTTTTAAAGCATCTATCCTATTTTAATAGTTCATCTGACTTTCTATTGACACTTATACATACATACACATATAAATATAATATATATATATATATATATATATATATATATGGAGGCACGTCAGTTCAAGTTCAATTCCTAGACGAAGCTGTTGGCATTTCACATAGCGTTAATACCCTTGGGAAAGGTATGAATCCATATATTCTCCTTCCAGCTATGGGTTAAATAGTAGGGCAGACTGGGCTCTTTAACCTTGGTAGGTAACCAGTCTAGGAGAGGGATAACTCTGAATTGAAATTCAAAATTCCTGAGGTCAGTTGTTGATTGGGTTCGTGCTATTCCTTGATGGCACGCAATTTCTTTTCCTATCGACTATGCGAAAAAGGTGTGGAATGGTCCTACACAAGGCCTTCCACTCATTATAAACAAATTCACTCTGTTTGATTGTTCATTGGTGAAGCACTAGCCTCGAAAATCGACGAGAGAGGTCATTTTTTTTAAAAATATAGAGGGTAATAAGGAACGCCTTGCCAGACAACAAATACAATAAGACAGGCTTCAGTGAATAAATAACAATTTTATTTATCAAACATACAAACTAATAAGGGAACAAAAAAAAAGGAAGAACAACAAACAAAAAAATATAAGTGAATAGGGAACAGGTGAGGTATGAATAAGTGTTATATTTTTATCATATAATGTTATGAACAGAGTGATTTCAAAATATTCACCGGGTAATCAATCTCCAAAGAGAGAAATAAATAAAAGAAGGGAGAGATTCAACTCACTGTGATAATCTACTGGAAGTGGGAAAAAAAGAATTGCTTTCTGTTTTTTCCTTTTTTTATATGTGCAAAATATGCATGCAAATTCGCTTGGGATGATTCAAACAGTAATGAAGCCTTCTTTTATTTTCGAAGCCGGCATATTTTTCAACAATTCTTTTTTTTTTTTTGATCGTTATGTTCCAATATTCAATGATTGAAGAATTTTCTGTTTAGTCACTGTTGAAAATGTATGATTTTTGACAGTGCTGCTGTTCTCGAGAATTGAAATCCCGTCTGTTACTTTGTCTTTGGGTGATGGCAGAATACGAGAGATTAAAAATTGACGCAGGTCTCGCTCGCTAGACATAGATCCGCCCAAACTGTGTGTATCCCGGATTTGTGACGGAAAAACCGAAGGTCGGTTTAATGGCAACAGGCTAAAACTGCTGTCCCTTTTAGGGGCGTGAAATTCCGCCGTCTTATTTACAAAATTCAGTCATGTATTACCACAGTAGCTTAGGTCACATAGATACATATTTGCATTTGCCATTTCCGGTATGGAAACAGGTAAGGGTTAAACCATCGTTTAGCAGCGAGATAGTATCTTTATATATGATGGGACGATTGTCTTTCCTATAACAGACTGAGAATTAAGAAAGTTATTTTCTTTTTCTTCTTTTTCTTTCTTTTAAACAAAGTGAATGATATTTTGGCACGCCATACATTATAATTTTAGAATTTTGTAAAAGCTTTATAACTACTAGTTTGACATACTGCATTATTGTGTCAAGCATATATTATATATATATATATATATATATATATATATACATGCAGCACCGCACAATGATCCACATGCATACACATATACACACGTACTCATATATACATAACAATATACGCTATCTTCTCCAACATCTCTAGCGCGACATCAAACACGCCTACATACATATTATAATATAAACACACACATTTGCTCATATGCATGCACCTGATTTGGTGTGCTCAAAAACAAAAATTGCCGGCTCATGCACCATTGTGTTATGTCATATTTGAAGACACTGGATGGATGCCTACAGTACTTACCAAGACTGATGGTCAATAGGGACGGTTATGGCGAGATGAGAGAGAGAGAGAGAGAGAGAGAGAGAGCAGTCAAGGGAAATCTGTGTTGGACTAGCCATGAGTGTGATGCATAATGAAAACAAAATACAAATGCCAGTTCTGACGCAAACAACATCACTACAGAATGATGCTGCATAGGCGACAGATGGCTGAGAGCAGAGTCAATGGAATTGTGTTTATCAGCATGAATTGTGATGATAATAAAACACAAAATCAAATTACCGAGTTTCTGCACCAACGACATCACTACTGGTCAATAGCGGACAGATGCGTGAGAGAGAGTCAGAGGAATCTGTGTTATTCAGCGCATGAATTGTGATGATAAAAAACAAAAATCAAATGCCTGTTCTGACCAACAAGCATCACTACAGCTGGTTGTAAAATTTTTTTTATAAAGAATCTGCAAAATGTTTTACAATTAGAAGATAAAAAATGTGTGTGGATGAGAATAGCACAAAAGTACATTTGATAATCCACCAGTGCACACATTTTCTTTTATCAAATTATATCAACACTGAATGAATATAAAAGACAGCATTTAAACATTTTCAATAAAGATAGTTCTGGTGCGCACAAAACACAATAGTTGTCTGCAAAGCAAAGAAATAATATACAGAGATATTTATAATTGTATAAAATTGAAAGAGATAAATATAAATTCTCAAACCCAACAAATAAATTTGGGTGCAGCGAAGAATTTTAAAAAATGTGAAAATTATGCCAGCAGAAATAATCTGAAATCTTTTTTTCTACTGTTTTAATATTAAAAAAAAAAAAAAATTCAGTATTATTATCTGCTGGATAATTTTCACATTTTTAAAATTCTCGCTGCACCCAATTATTTGTGTTGAGATTTTATATTTAATCTCTTTTCAATTTATACAATTATAAATATCTCTGTATATTATTCCTTTGCTTTGGCCAGACAACTATTTGTTTTGGTGACAAACTATCTTTATTGAAAATTTTAAATGCTGTCTTTATATTCATTCAGTGTTGATTAATTTGATAAAGAAAATGTTGTGCACTGGTGATTATCAATGTACTTTTGTCTTATCTCATCCACACACATTTTTTTTCTTCTAATTGTAAAAACATTTTGCAGATTCTTTATAAAAAAAATTTCCAACCAGTCCTGTAGTGATGTTGTGTCAGAACAGGCATTTGATTTGTTTTTATTATCATCAACAATTCATGCTGATAACACAGATTCCCTTGACTCTCTCTACCATCTGTCCCTATTGCACACAGTAGTGATGTCGTTGGTCAGAACTGGTATTTGATTTTGTTTTTATTATCATCAACAATTCATGCTGATAACACAGATTCCCTTGACTCTCTCTCACCATCTGTCCCTATCGAGCATCATTCTGTAGTGATGTTGTTGGTCAGAACTGGCATTTTGATTTGTTTTCATTATCATACAAACAACTCATGCTGTCACACAGATTCCTTGAACTCTCTCTCTCTCTCTCTCTCTGTCTCTCTCTCTGCCATCGTCCTATTGACCATCAGTCTTGGTAAGTACTAGGCATCATCCAGTGTCTTCAATATGACATAACAAATGGTGCATGAGGCCGGCAGTTGAGCACACCAATTCATGGTGCATGCATATGAGCAAATGTGTGTTTATATATAAATATGTATGTAGGCGTGTTTGTGTGAGCTAGAGATGTTGGAGAAGATAGCGTATATTGTTATGTATATATGAGTACGTGTGTATATGTGTATGCATGTGGATCATATGTGGGTGTGCATGTATATATATATATATATATATATAATATTATATATTGTGACACAATATGAGTATGTCAACTAGTAGTTTATAGCTTTTACAAAATTCTAAATATAATGTATGGCGTGCAAAAATATCATTCACTTTTGTTTAAAAGAAAGAAAAAGAAGAAAAGAAAATAACTTCTAATTCTCAGTCTGTTATAGGAAAGACAATCGTCCCATCATATTAATACCATCTCGCTGCTAAACGATGTTTAACCCTCCTGTTCCATTACCGGAAATGGCAAATGCAAATATGTATCTATGTTGACCTAAGTACTGATGGTACATGACTGAATTTGTAAAAAAGAGACCGATTTCACGCCCCTAAAAGGGACAGCAGTTTAGCCTGTTGCCATTACAACGACCTTCGGTTTTCCCGTCACAAATCGGGATACACACAGTTGGGCGGATCTATGTCTAGGAGCAGACCTGTCAATTTTAATCTCTCGTATTCTGCCATCACCAAGACAAAGTAACGAGACGGATTTCAATTCTCTGAGAATACAGCACACTGTCAAAAATCATACATTTTCAACAGTGACTAAACAAAAATGTTTCATCATTGAATATTGGACATACGATCAAAAAAAAAGAAAAAGAATTGTGAAAAATATGCCGTCGAAATAAAAGAACTTCATTACTGTTTGAATCATCCCAAGGAATTTGATGCATATTTTGCACATATAAAAAAGGAAAAAACAGAAAGACATTCTTTTTTCCCCACTTCCAGTGATATCACAGTGAGTTGAATCTCTCCCTTCTTTTATTTATTTCTCTTTGAGATTGATTACCTGGTGAATATTTTGAATCACTCGTTCATACATATATGATAAAAATATACACTTATTCAATACCTCACCGTTCCCTATTCACTATATTTTTTTTTGTTTGTTGTCTTCCTTTTTTTTTTGTTCCTTATTGTTTGTATGTTGATAAATAAAATTGTTATTATCACTGAAGCCCTGTCTTATTGTATTTTTGTTGTCTGGCAAAGGCGTTCCTTATTACCCTCTATATATTAAAAAAAAATGGTGACTCTCTCGTCGATTTTCGACGCATGAGTGTTCATCCAATGAACAATCAACAGAGTGATTTGTTTATATGGTGAAGGCTTGTGTAGGACCATTCCACACTTTTTGGCAAGTCGATAGGAAAGAATTGGTGCATCAAGAATGCCACGAACCCAATCAACAACTGACCTCAGGAATTTTGAATTCAGAGTTATCCTTCTCCTAGACTGGTTACCTACCAAGTTAAAGAGCCCAGTCTGCCCTACTATTTAACCCATAGCTGGAAGGAGAATATATGGATCATACTTTCCCAAGGGTATTAACGCTATGTGAAATGCCAACAGCTTCGTCTAGGAATTGAACTTGAACTGATGTGCCTCCATATATATATATATATATATATATATATATATATTTATATTTATATGTGTATGTATGTATAAGTGTCAATAGAAAGTCAGATGAACTATTAAAATGGATAGATGCTTTAAAAAAAAATCGATAATGATAACTTTCCTCCTAGAAGACGAGGTGTTTGGATTGAGCCAAGTTGAAAGGCAGATAAAATCGAGTAGAGTAATAAAAAAAAAACAACATCTAATGGCCAATCACTTGAGTAGTTTTAATCCTGTGGGTTAAGAATTAGGAGTGAGGGGAGACAGTTGGTTTGGGGGAGTTGAATTCTGGGACCAGTAGAAGTCAGTTAGATTTGAGGAGCAGTCAAGACAGTTGAATCTTGACTGAATCAGTTGAGGACAGTGAAAAAGTAGCAGGTCCTGATTTTGGTCAGAGAAGAGAGGGGCCACGCACCTTGGCTCAATAAACTCATAGCAACAGAAGAAATAGAGTATAGAGAAAGAATGAATGAGAAGGAAAGAAAAGGAAAATGAATGCTTGAGTTTTACACTTCCCTCTGTCCAGATTTGAATATTCACTTTATGCTCTTTGTTTGTTAATTGTTCTCTTTGATTTGGTCTTACTCCCACTGGGTGTGATTTGATCGAGGGCAAACAAGTGGGAGTCCAGATTCACAAAGCAGATGACACATGGCCGGTCGCAAAGACAAGATGGGCAGTGAACGCCCAGTGGACCCGTCATAAGATTACAACACAGAGCTTATCAATGTAAGTTTTTGCTGGCAGCCAACAGGTTTTGTGGGAACAACTTATATGGCTTCAAGTATTTGTAATACAAATAATTTTCAGCCAGATCTATTTGACCCATAGATAGGACCCTAACAAGTCCCCTGGGTCAGATTGGAACTGTGAATAATGCTAATAAAGAGGTGACTACACACTCTGCACAGAACTGGAGCCTCACCACCGGATGCAGTCGCGGTGGTGAGGCTCGCAGTTTATTTTTCAAGGCATCCTTGTACACAAAGACATATACACAACATATTCACTTCCTTGTCTTCTTTGGTAAAGATAGCCCAGTCGGTTCGGACTCACTGCACCTCTGTAGGGTAAGACTCCTCCCAAGGGGGCCACCTATTGGCTGTGAGTGGCGACCCATGATGCTTAAGGATGGAACACTGGTGGCTGAGCAGTCCAGACATGCAACACTCCACTTTGGTGGTTACTTCAAGCCCTAGCACTATATGATTGTCCCAACCCTATTGCTCTTATGGCAACCCAACCCCTTTTATTATATCTGTGCTGGAAGATGGTGGCTGAGGGTCTTAGTGTCCTGTGTATGATGTAAAACTCTGACGGTGAAGTTCAATTTTCATCACCATTGGTCCCATATCCACTCTCTCATCACCAAGTACTCTAGCACTTTCATTACAATCACCAATTGGTCCCATGTCCACTCTGACCGAGTGGTAGTACTATTAGGGTCCCATCTATAGGTTAAATAGAACAAAATGAGTTTAAATAATGTGTTAAATAATGTATAAAACAAAATATCTTCGGCATAAAATAACCCAACAAGGATTGACATGCTTAACATCAAACCAATCAATTGTAAAGAATATTATTGAAACGAATTAAAGAGTCTAAATTTCTCATCTGACCCCGGCCTCTGTCCAACTTTTCAGGAACCTACTTTTTTGTGTGCAAACTTGTGAGAGTGTCTAATCAAAACATTGTAATAAAAAAAAGAGAAACAGGGTCTACTTTGAATCAACACTTTTTTTATCTACAAAATATTATATGTTTGAGCATGTTTTCATTTTCTGTTTATCGTACAATCTTGTTCCGTATATAGGTAGTTTATGTTTCTATATGTTTTATATAAATCTACTTAAAGTCCTTTTCTTTATCAAGACAATAAAGTTTTATAAAAAGGCGTAGCATTTATTTGAATGGCCACTTGAATAAAATTCAGTGATAACTTCATGTTTATTAATAAATTGGTAGAAATTATTATAATTAACTTGCAAACATATTTATTTGACCCATGGATGGGACACTAACAAGGAACTACCACTCCAGGTCAGAGTGGATCTGGAGTAATAACAATGAAGGAGTACTTCCACACTCACTAGAGCTCCAGAATTGTGAGAGGGATTAGTAAAATGGAGTGTTGGAATTGAAAAGGGTTGGTTGGTTGGTGGTTTATGAGGTTTTAGGGGTCAAATAAGAAAACGACGGGTAACAAATGTAGAAAAATGTATTAACAGAAAGTAGACAAATACAATAGAGATGTGGAAATTACGTCTGACAAAAATAAAGTTATTGGCTCACTCACATTGGCTTACTGCTAAGCACAATTATCCCTGTTACTTATAGTAACCTGTCGGCGCATTCCATTAGTCTTATAGGGTGTATCACCTATAACAGTTGGTTTATCTTATTTAATCTTTTTTTTTGTATACAATGAGTTTTCCCAGTTACAAATTGTCACTCATTTTTTGCTTTGATGTTCAGAGCTAAAATTTGGAGTACAAGCGAGCTTCAGATATGCTTATGTTAATAAGTTCACTAAAAACATTTAAGTTTCCAAATTCATTACACCAAAGAAAAATATTATTCATAAAAAAATAAATATTAAAACCTGTTACAGCACTTAATTCATTATTTCTATTTTATTATGTTTTTATTCTTATACAATAAAATGTTATTTTTCTTATTTAAAAAAATAGGGTGTTTGTGGGAGGGGGATGGAAACAGATTAATGGCATTTCAGTTTATTTCAATGGGGAAATGTTGATTTGATGTACGAGGAAATTGAGTTACTAGCGGAACGGATTAAACTGATAAGTAAAGGTACCACTGTATATGATTTTTAGGCAAATAGTATTAGGTAAATATAATTTTCATTAATTTCATATCTATTAATTAATTGGTAGAATTAAAATACTGGTGGTTGACCCTCAGCCACCACCTTCTAGTACCAATATGATAAAAAGGGTAATTTATGAGGAAGTGCGTCCCGGTCTCCTGCCTCAAAAATTGTTACCCGGTAACTATTAAAATAATGACCCAGCTCAGTCTATTCAAAACTATCCATCTTCATATCTATCTATCTATCTCAATTTGTTCATATTTATCTATATTACTTTAATATTAAGATTTTTTTTTATATGTTTGTTTAATGTCTTGTTTTTAGTTTAAATAAACAAGAATTACGACAAAAAAAAGATGCGACCCCCCCCCAATACATTTACTTGTTGAAATATCTATCTATCTCCATTGTTCGTATCTATCTATATTATTTTGTTTGTTTATCTATCTCAGTCTATTCCAAACTATATATCCATCTTCATATCTAAACAAGAATTACAACAAATTATGATAAATAAACAAGAATTACGACGAGCTGGGGTTGTTATTTTGATAGTCACCGGGTAGCAATTTTTGAGGCAGGAGACGCGGATGCACTTCCTCATAAATTACCAAAAGGATTGGGTGTTTGTCACAAGAGCAATTTGAAGAATATGGTCAGGATAATCATATCAGTGCTAAGGCTTGACATAATCAGCTGATTGATCAGATGGGGCCTCTCTGATCATCCGTCTAGCCCAAGTAAGGGCTGAAGTGGAGAGCTGCATATCAAGGACCACTTAGTACAAGGTCACAGACAGCTCAGCTACCATGATCCTGTCCTCATTACAGGTCACCACCCATGACCAACAAGTAGACCTATTGAGTGGGGGGGGTGTTGTGACCTGGTTAGGGCCAGAATAAAGACACAAGAGAGGAAATGAGTTAAACAAATATATTAACAAAGAACATTAGTACAATATATACAATGAAAAGGTTACCTGCGAAGCGGTCGATCAACTGTCCGAGCAGACCACTGGAAATTGGCTCTCGCCTAAGAGCAGTACCTGCTGCTATTTATAGCTGGAAAAATTCATGCATGCATGGTAAATTACCATAACAGGGGTGGAATCTTACTTCTCTGCAGAGGTGCGGTTGATGTATTCTACTACCCCAACCAATAGTGTGGGAGTTGAAAGGGGGTACTCTACTTTTAATGCGGGGTGTATATCTGAGTAAACCTGGTCGTATATGATAAGTATTTCCTTATCATACTAGTAAACAGTCTACTTTGCATTTCATTCTGTCACAAAAGATTTTTTTTTTGCTTTTTTTTTGCTAGGCTTTGTTTGGAGCAGGTCAGGGGTCATATTTAAGGTCAAATCTGTTTAAATATTTACCATTTGTTAATCAGGGGTGGCAAAGTTCACTTCAACCTGTTATCCAGTTTTCCACTCCCTTGAAAAGTGGTTGACAAACAAATATTCTTTGAAAAGGATTTCTTTAAAAGATAATGTGACTAGCATGGATATCTGGTATTGCCAGTAAAAATATAACTTCAAATGTGACAATATAGTTAGAATATATACTTTAATACTTTGGTGGAGGCTATGTGGTGTAATGGTTACTGTCATAGAAAATAGACATGGTGAAACAAGTTCAAATCCTGGGCGAGGTTGTTTGCATTTCATATAGTGCTAATACCTTGGGAAAGGTACGAATTCAATCATTCTCCTTCCAGCTATTAGTAAATAGTAAGGGAAAAACTGAGCTCTTAACTTGGTATGGCAACGCGGTCTAGGAGAAGGAAAACTTTGAATTCAAACCAAGGGGCTCTTCTCATTAGTCAAAACTACTTTGAGAGATTCTCCTCCTTTTTCTTCCTAATCTCCAATTTCTTCCACACAGTACAGCAATGCCCTATCGGCTGGGGCAGTAGAATACACTGACTGCACCCAATGGGGCCACCTGTTGGCCGTGGTGACAACTTGTGATGTTTAAGGACGGAATCCTGGTGGCTGAGCAGTCCATGACATGCAACACTCCATTTTGCCCTTACTTAAGTTAGATGGATGATCAGGGAGTCCCGGCCCTACTGCCCACATGGCAAATCCCCAACCATTTTTATCCTATATGTGCTAGAAGGTGGTGGTTGAGGGTACTAGTGTCCTGGGTATGATGATAAAATGCATCTAATGGTGCAGTTCCAATTCTGGAGTTTGAAATGTGGAGTACCCCTTCATCACCATTACTCCCAGGTCCTCTCTGACCCGGAATGGTAGTACCTGTCAGGGTCCCATCTATGGGTTAAATAGAAAAAAAATGAGTTTAAGAATAATGTGTTTAAAAAAAATGTTGAATAACATTAAAAAAATGTCTTAGGCATAATAGTCGTGGGTTAGCCTAAAGTCGGTATCAGCCAGACAGCGAGGGAGTCTATCCCCTTTTCACTAAGACAAGGGAAACTTTTTTTTGCATCTGAGGTGGAGCACCACACCTACCATCAGCTCCTTACTTTACCACACAGATCCCTGTGCTACTCATACTCTTCGGTATAAAGGAACTCAACAAGGGTTGACATGCTGTAAAATCCAACCAACCACCCCAAGCGGATTTAACAGGTTTGAATCAGAGTTTTCCTTCTCCTAGACTGGTAGCCTAACCAAGGTTAAAGAGACCAGTCTGCCCTGCTATTTACCCATACTTGAGGGAGAGTAGTTGGATTCATACCTTTCCCAAGGGTATTAGCTCTATGTGAACTGTAGCTTCATCCAGAATTTGAGCTTGGGTTGACAAGTCCATTTTCCTACGACTCTAACCATTATACCATGTAACTCTAACTCAAATTTAAGTTTTAATGTAAGAAATATATTAAATTAGAAAGACTAATGAAATTAAATAAAAACACATAAAAATTACACTTATTTTAATCATATCTTAATTGGTTTTTATATAAAATCTTTCATAGGATTGATATTAATACGTTGGGAATAAAACAATATTAGAGATCAATAACACCAACTAATTATTTATTAAACCTGGATTTGCTAAACCAGTATGCAAATTACCACACCATAAATTATGTAAACCTTTATATCTTAGAGATGTATAGAACACATTTCAGGATTTTAAATGCACAAATAACACAGGCTGTTCTAACTCAGATTTCATAAAGACATTGTTAATAAATAAAATCTATTCTATGTATTAATGATTTTGACTATAAATTAAATACTCATTGATAAACTTAAACAATTTCTAAGGGTATTGTGACGTAAGCAGTGACATAGTTTTGGTTACAGACAGACAAACATGGAATTTCCATTATAAGTTTTTATTTTTTGCGACTAATTTCTGTCTGTTAGGATAACAGTTGATATTTCTATAATCCACAACATATTGAACTTTACACTAAGAAATCGATTGCCCCATTGATTGATGATTTCATGAAAAAAATCAATAATAGATTTATAGCGGAAACAAGACAAATGTTACTATTTGAATTATGTTAAGTTGGCATCTGTCCGTCTACTAAAGACAATGGCGTAGTGTCCACTTTTTTTAAATAATTTTTTTATTCTTTCTTTTATCTGCAACTCAATTTTCTGTGAATGTGTCAAACACTTTGTACACAGTAAACAGTTTTTTTTCTTGGTGGGGGATAAGTTTTCTAGTAGAAAAGAAGCATTAGATAAATACCATTTAAAAAATTTTTTTTTATATCTGTGTTTTAGCCGCGCTTGTTGGGCAATTCTCTAAGCTACTATTTGAAATGGTTGGCAATATATATATATATATATATATATATATATATTTATTTATAAAAATGGATAAAAGTAACCTACTCGAGTTTTTGCTCTACATTGTATTGAGCACTTTGTATTGTTTTTTCTCGGTCTTAACCCTGGATACTGTGCACTTCCAACGATCGTACTCGTACCCAGGCGTAAGCCACTACTCATACATTAACGTATATAATATATATATATATATATATATATATATGTGTGTGTGTGTATGTGTGTATTTGGGCAGCATTCTTTCATTTATACATGTAGAATTAAACAAAAGACACGTCTCCTGTTTAAGAATTTTATTAACGATTTTTTCAAGCACTGGACAACTTTTTTACATTCGGATGGAATCTGTGGATTAGTCCACTGAAGTTTTTATGCAGTACTCCCATTTTAAAATGCCTATAACACTTTTCCTAGTAATTCTCTTCCTTCCAGCCTCCACACCCCTTAATACAATTTCTAGAGTTCCCCTCCTAATTACTCTCACTACTACAAACTTGAAAAAAGACTGGAACACAAACACATCACCCTGATGATTGCACTTCGAAGTGCCGAAAGTACTTGGGATAAAAACTCTGGTGGACTAATCCAGGATTCCATCCAAATGTAAAAATGTTGGCCAGAAAGCTTGAAAAGATTGTTAATAAAATTGTTAACAGGAGACAAGTCTTTTGTTTAATTCTACATGTATATATATATTATATATACTAGTAGCAGCTACCTGGCATGCGCTGGGTAGAGGAGGGATTTTTTTAAAAAAGTTAGTCCCGCAGATCCATTATTACTGGATTGTGAGTTGGATCCTGCAGTATGCCCATTAAAATCCCCACGTAAAAAAAAAAGACTTGCATTGATTCAGCCACTCTAAAAGAAACGTCAATGTCTACTATTCAAAATATTAATGCCAAAAAAAAAAATTTAATTATTCTGTTATCATTAAATTTAATTTTTAATTATCTCAGAAATATAAATCAATCTTTATTATTTTCACTCAAATGCAAGTCTGGTGATAGTGAATGTGTACCTATATTACTTTTCATTAATTGTTTTATTCTTGTAGTTTCTCCGGAAATACATACACACATATGCCCTATATATATATTATATATATATATATATATATATATATAAAAGTGAATTATTAAACCAAAGAACTGAAATTCAAAATGCATGTAGACATAAAAAGGCATAAACATAGTTATCACACAATCTTTTTTACTAATTTTTAACCATTATGCTAATTTTGACTCACTCAGATACCCATTCCCATAATAAAAGACGTTTGTACCAACCTCCTTCAATCAGAATTATCCTGATGAACCATTCAGGTGAAACCTATGTAGGTAGTGTCTGACTCATTTAGGTCCTATATATATATATATATATATATAATATATATAGGTAAATCACCAGGTTAGTTGGTGTTAGGATGATTCTATAGTGGACCTTTTTTTATCAGGGGAATGTTAGGTTATTATTTCAATAAAATCTATTGGTCTGATGAAACTTATATGTATACATATGGTAGAAAATAGATCTATAACTGCTAATATGACCGATATCTAAACCTTTTCTTTACCATTATATATATATATATACACAAGACCAACTGTGAACCTATTGGGTTCCTGTTTAAACAGCAGTCCATGATGATATTGATGCTTCTATTTAAGGAGGAAAGAAGGATTGCAATTAGTATTTCATAGTTATCTTTAATATTTAATTTTTTTATTATTTTATTATTTTCTTAGTTTCAGTTATTGAGAGTGGGGGTGGGATTTACCAACAATGTCCCTACACTCACAGCACCCACCCACTCACCCGTTTGACTTTGACACTTACTAAGCTCTGTAAATAAATTATAAACAAAACTATTTTGTATTATTGTCCTCCTCTTATTTGATACACAACGTTTCGGTCGATGTGCCTCTGGCTTCTTCAGGTGTTTCTTGTCGAATTCGAGGTTTCATTCAATCAAAACTATTTTGATCCTTGTAAAAAAAATAATTAAAAATGATAAGGATAAGAAAAACAACTTATAATTAATTAAAACAGAATGAATACAATTTGTATGAAAACATTTTTTTTTTTAGAACAAATCCATTTTCAGTTTTGTTTAAAAAATGAAAACTTGTTATAAATAAAAATAAAAAAATAACCTTGCAATATTTTCCCAAAAATTGAGTTTCATTTTTAATTTACTTTTTTATTTTATTTATTTTTAAATGTACCCGTTTTGTAAAGTACACAAATAGAAATAAATCATTTAGTTGTCACTGACAATTGAACTACACTACTACAAATAATGATACTAATAATTATTATTAGTAATACTAAGACACTTACGGTGTACGTGTAACACAATTGTTAACTTTTAACGGTGGTCGACGTCAAAACAAGAATTGTAGGGTTACCAAGCTCGTCGTAACTAAAATAAATAGTTTTTTTTTAGTACTTAACTTGTGTACTCGTACTAGGGATGCTTTGTAATGAATAATCAACAGTGAAACTTAAAAACAAGTAAAAATAAATAAATACAACAGTAAGAAAATAAGAATAAGAAATATTGTGCTTTTTAATTATTTAATTAATAATTCAATGTGATTTTTTTAATAACTTTTTTTGTTACTTACCGGTTTTTGAAGTTTGCAAGAAAATTGTATAGTTCAAACAACCGTACTTAAAAATATATTTTTTATGTTTAAATCGAATTATACGAATTGAGAATAAACAAAATTGAAATTAAAAAAAAAAAAAAAAAAAATTTAAGATGTTAAAAAAAAGAAAAAAAAATGATAAAAAAGAGAAATCTTTATTAAAAAAGATATTTTTAAAAAGAGTAATTTTTTTCAAGAAAAAAAATTTGATAAAAAGAATTTTTTAATTTTAAAAAGAATTTGATAAAGAAAAGAAAAATGTTTATTAATTTTAATTTTTTTGATAAGAAAAATGTTTATTAAAAAATAAAAAAGTAATTTTTTTCAAGATGAAAAAAATTGATAAAAAAAGGAAAATGTTTATTAAAAAAACAATAAAAAAAGGATTTTTTTTCAAAGAAAGAAGTAAAGAAAAAATTGATAAAAAAGGAAAAATGTTTAATTAAAAAAAAAAAAATCCTGAAAATAATTTTTTTTTCAGCTTGATCCTTGTTTACCCTGGGAGATACAAAAAACAAAACAATAACAAAACAAACAAAACAAAAAACTTGTATAAATGATGAATGAATTCAAAATGAGATAAATGTCGTTAATTGTTTGTTTACATTTCCGCGGTAAAAAATATTTTCACATACGCAACAACAATAAAAAAATCCGCTAAGAAAATTATCTTACAAATTCGTATTTTATTTTTATTAAATCAAAATTAAGAGAAACGAAAAAGAAATTAAGATTTTTCAAATATAAATTTTTAATTTTTACAAAACATGATATTATTGATCTGAAAAGATTTTAAATTTTCAGTAGTTTACAATTATGCGAATTACTGTTTATTTAAAGAAAAGAAAGAAAGAAAAACTGTCATTGATAATTTTTACCCAAAAAAGGAAATTTAAAGAACGGAGTGTGTGACTATTTAGAAAATATCCCCACACTCTCTAATAAAAAGAAAAAAGTTTTAAGTCAATGAAATAAGTTATTGAATAAATAAAACAAATTAGTGAAGAAAGAAAGCGAGAGAAAAGAAAAATTTCACAAAGGGTACTTGGTTGGTTGGTTGGTATTTTACGGCATGTCAACCCTTATTGGGTTATTTTATGCCATAAAATAACCAATAAAATTTATGCCGAAGACGTTTTGTTTACTCATTCTTGATGGGTACTCTCTTTTTTTACTCAATTTTTTAGACTCATTTTTCTCTATTTAACCCATAGATGCGGACCCTAACAGGTACTACCACTCGGGTCAGAGTGACCTGGGAGTACAAAAATTGTAGAAAAGAAAAAAAGTCTCTTTAGGCGATGAAGAACCAAGGGTTATATATATAATTGTCGTTATAAAAAATGTAAAAAAAAAGTTGAAAAGAAGAAGAAACGTAGCATGATTATGCATTAAACAAATTACAGGCTAATAATAATAAAACACAGTAACTGGAACGATTCAGTGTGTAAAGATCGGATAATGAGTATGAGAAAATGCAAGAGATGGGGGGGGGGGAAGGCAAAATATATACAAAGTTGGAAGGCAGAAAGTTCAAGGGAAAAAAAGAGAGTTGTGGGTGAAAGAAGAAGAGGGTCAATAAAAGGGGTAAGGTGGGTGAAAGAAATTAAGAGGGGAACACAGTGTAGGAGAAAATAAAAGGTTTAGGTTTACTGGGTGGAGGAAAAAAGATTGTGTGGGAAAAAAACGTACTCGGAGGGAATATATTAATTAATGCTCAATAGAAAGAGATAGAAAGTCATGAATGGGGAACAAAAATAATTAAACAAAACAAAACAAAAGCCAAAAGTGAGTAGAGAAAAGAAAAGATAGGATTAAATATACCAACGGGATAGTAAAGAAGAAAGTGGACTAAAAAGATAAATTTAAACTAAAGAAAAGCAAGATTAAAAAACAGGTTACTATAGACCAAGGAAAAGAGTTGTTACGTAGAGAAAGTTTTTTTTTTTAATTGAGTATTGGTTTGAAAATAGAAAACGAAAACGGCAAGTGCTTGGTGAACTGGAGAGACACATAAAAGGAAAAATTTGAGTGGGACTAGAAGAAAGATTTAGTGAGAAAAAAAACAGAGAGGGTAAATGCGAATAGTGGGTTGGTGATGAGATCCTGTAAGGCTATAAAGCGGGTGAGAAAATAGAGAATAAACTAAAAAGGTAGACTGGGTGGTAAAAGTGAGCTTGAATAAGAATAACAGAATGAGAGTTTGGAGGAAAGTGAGAGGAGGAGGAGGAGAGTGACTACCGAAAGTGGGAGGCAGCAGTCAATCAGAGGAGTGGAGGTTGGGAGAGGGAGCCAAGATGGCGTCGAATCGTCGTCCCCAGCTTCCGAGCAATTTAGCTTCGTCTTCCACAGTGACCACTGATCCAGGCCGGGAATTATTCGAAGCCTGCCGAAATGGAGATTTGGCTAAGTCAAGAAGCTGGTCAACGCACATAACGTTAACGCAAGGATACGTCCGGAAGGAAATCGTCACCGCTTCATTTCGCAGCAGGTAAGAAAGTATAAAGGAGAAGAGAAGAAGCCATCAGCTCAACCGTTTGTTTTACTTTTGAAAAAAAAAGAAAGAAAAGGGGGCAAAAATGATAGCAAAAAATTCTTTTATTCACTTAAAAAATCCTTCCCACTTTTTTTCTTTGCTTTTATCGCTTAAGTGAACATTTTCTTCTTCGTCTAAACTCTTTTTTTTTTCATGACGTAAGCTAAGAGGTCACGAATCTTCTTCGTTGCATTTGTGGTGAACCCTTTTAGTTTTTAAAAATAAGTCTCAATACATGAAACTGGCTTAAAAAATGGGTAATCAATTTTTAATTACTCAGACTTATAATAAATCAATCCCTCACTTTTAGTCCATCTTATGTTGGAATCTTAAAATGCTGTTTCCTGTTTTTGTGTTTATAGATATTAATGTTTTTTTTTTGTTTTTTTTCTCCCTTTATCTGGGATTTTATGAAAATACGTGTGAGAACCTGATTGTCATTATTCTAAAATCCATTCATTTTTCTCACGGTGATCTTTTTGGTTTGTATTCATTTCCAATTTTTATAATTTTTTCTGTTTCCATGGGGGGGGGTTATTTGTTGGTGTTAAAAAAAAGTGACAATGACGGTTAACGTTTCTACTCGTGAGTCAATTTATTTCAGTTTCGATTCCTGAAAAAGATCAATTAAATAATAATAAAAAAAACAATTGCAATATGAATTTTAAATCTCAAAATTAAAGATAATGTATAGAATAGATATCTTGTTTTTAATTTTTCAAATCTTATTTTAAGCTTTTGTTTTAATTATTTTCAAGTGTAAACTTTGCATATAAACACATAAATTGAAATTCAATACCTTGCTGGGTTTTGAAAAAGTGTAAGTGTCGCATNAAGTTTTCCGTGTTTTGTTTGTTTACTTACATCATGCTTTAATAATAAAACGTATCATTTAAAATTCGACGAAAACAAACTCCATAAGGAAGGTAAATGCGACCATCGGACAAGACGGCAAAATCCGGGTTTAAACAAAAAATGTTTAGAACATGCGACAAAGTCAAGAGAGCAGTCGAGTTTGTAACCGGGAAACTTTTGAACACGTGTTTGTAATCATCGAAAAGAAGTTGCCTCCCTTATGACATATCAAATAAGTAGACGAATTTTTATTTCATTTTTTTAAAAAAAGAACTGAAATTAAAAAAATATGATATTTTCACGTCATTCAAAGAAAAAAGAAAAAACTAATGAAAATCAGTTATTATTTTTTTTCTTTCATTATTCTGACAATTAAGGTTGAAAAAAGATCTATTTTAAAATTTGCTTTAATGCAAAAATATTGTGTTTTAAATCTGAAACTTTGACGCTAGCGACATTTTATTGTCAAAAAAAAAGTAAAATTGAATTTAATGAAATAATATAAAATAAAAATACAATAAAATCTTTAACAATAACACATTGTTATGTTTGATTTTGTTTTTCACCCGATGTGTTGACGTACGGCAATATTCGTACCCGTTTGATGCTATGAACAAAATAAATAATAGCATGACTTAATAAGGTTTTGTTTGTTTGTTTAATGTGTTTACGGTTTAAGTTTCGTTATTGTTTACTTTATTTTTCTTACCTCTTCAAAGTTTAGCAAAAACCTCAGCAGCTGTCAAGGTTTCGGCTTCTTCTTCGTCGCTGTCTTCATAGTCAATATTTGAATCGTTGAAAGTTTGGTTTGAAAGAATTCATATTTCCTTAGTTAATTTTATCCGTGAACAAAATTGGAAAATTGCTACTAAATATTTTGTTTTGCTTTTCACCTTTGATATCAACGCCTTCCTTTGTAAAATATTCCGCAAAACAGAAAGGCTTTCGCGCCAAATTTCGAAATCGTAACTTTCACAACCGGAAGTTGCCTTAGTCAATACTTGGATTATATCAAATTTTGGGAATGTTTACTTTTTTTATTGCTTTATTTTTAAAAAAATGTTAAGTGCTTAATTATTAAGCACTTAAACATTTTTGAATTAGGAAAAATAGATAAATAGATAGTAGTTAAGCCTTAATACTTATCTATCTGTTTATCTATTTTTCTAATTTTTTTTGCTTTTTAAAAAAATATCGAAAAAAAAATCATCTATCTGTAAAGAAAAAATGTGTTGAGAAAAAATGAACGAATGAATGAATATTATAAATAAATAATCAATAAATATTCAGACAAACAGACTGTGAAGAGAAGAAAGGAAAAAATACCCGGAAATCTTTGGAAAAAAAAAACTAAACATGGCTCTCTCACTATTTGTGATTGATTGGATACAAAAAGTGCCGAAGCTTGGTCCATGTGGACCACATACCAAGCAGCACCTTCCCCAATACCATAAAGGCATCCATTGAGTCACAGGACACACCAAAAGTTTGCAGTAAAAGTTAGTGTCAGTGGCTATTTTTATAAAAAACCAAGGCTATGCCTGTAACAAGCCTAGCAAGCAGGCAATTGAAGTGTTTGACTGAAGGCAGTTAAAGGATAGTCCCAGACATAAGAAATATTACTAATTCAGCTACTGGAAGGTCCTCAGCACAGCATCTAGTATCCATGCAGAGCTGATCAATATAGGTTTTTACTAGTCACCCACTGTTTAAGTATCCACATGAAAATGTCACATAATCTCATCCCTGCTTCTCCATCATTTCATGGAAAGCTGATCTCTCAGATGAAATAAAAACAGAAATTGGTAATTTATGAAGAAAGTGCCGGTCTCCGCCTCAGAAATTGCTACCCGGTGACTATAAAATAACCTCCCAGCTAGGTCGTCTCAGATTTTCTTTATTCATGTTTGTTTAATGTCTTGTTTTAGTTTAAATAAACAAGAATTACAACAAAAAAATCTATCTATATTATTTGTTTATCTATCAATCTCAGTCTATTCCAACTATATATCCATCTTCATATCTAAACAAGAATTATGACAAATTACGATAAATAAACAGAATTACGACAAATTTCATAAAGAACAAAATTACGACAAATTTCTATAAATGAACAAGAATTACGACAAATTACGATAAATAAATAAGAATTATGCCAAAAAAGAGAAGCCCCCTCTAAAATACATCTAACGCCTTAAGTTGGTTGTTTTCTTTCAAGTAACACCGACATAGCTGGGGACGTTATTTTAATAGTCACTGGTAGCAATTTCTGAGGCAGGAGACCGGGACGCACTTCCTCATAAATTACCAAGAAATTATTCCTATCGGAAAATTGGGTTGTCTGCCCCTTAATCAGTTCCTGGAATCAGATGCCAGGGGCAGATGGCCCTAAAATCATCGAACAGAATGCGCAGGCACTGAAGTCAGACCGTTTTTTTTTGCAGTGGCCGAATTAAGGTCAGCATCATCAGTCTAGGCACCCACAGGGTAAGACCTGACAACTCAACAGACAAAATTCAACAAACAGAACAGGCAAACTGACAACTCAACAGACTATGGCCTTCAAAACAATTACAGAATACAATTCTACAGAGCTAAGTAACCCTTGTCTCATACATTATATAATACTTCCCGCCGAGCAAACGTCTCTGGCAACTTTAGTATGAACTTGTACGAACTCTTATACAAACACTTTGAAAAATTAACTTACATTTTATATTGCACCAATAAAAATTATTAATCCGAATATACAGCTATATTCGCCTTGTATATCTTTCCTTTATAACAACAATATCAGCTGTCTTATTAATCCCACTTTTAGTTCTGTTATTCCAAGCCATGTCAGCACTACTATATGTTTGCAACCCCTAGACTTTAATGAAATGCCTGGAGAAAAAGCTAGATGGAAAACACAAAGAATGCTGTGTTGTTTTGAACAAATCTTGGAAGCAGCACTTTCAAAACAGCAGTTGTTATGGCCACTTAGCTCCCATCTCACAAACCATCCAAGTAAGACGACCAAGACATATTGGGCAGTACTGGAGAAGTAAGAAACTCATAAGTGATGTTCTCCTTGAACTTCTAGACATAGACACACCAGTGTTGGCTGACCAGAAAAAACTGATCAGCTCTGTGCGGACACTGGATGTTGTCTATAAGACTTACCAAGAGCAATGAATGATAGGGATGGAGGGCGAGAAAGAGTCAAGGGAATCTGTGCAATCAGCATGCCTTGATGGTGAAGAATGTGTGGGTGGCAAGAGGCTTCATGTTTTATGTTTAAAAGTTAGCTGTTTATTCTTAGTGCGTATTCTAGGGTTTGCTTTTAACCCCATTTTATTTGGTGGTTGTGCTGAAAAGGAATTCATAGAGAAAAAAGGAAGAGACAAAGACAAAAGGTAGTTTTATGATTTTGGCTTTATTCATGGGTCATAGCTACCACGTAGTACGGAAATTCCTCCTAGCTAGACGTTGTTAAGGCTTAAGTTCGAATGCTCCAGAGATTATTTTGGAGGTCGGAAGGGTCCTTTTTTCTGCACATGATCGGAGGTTCTTCCGGTGTGAAGGCTCATGGGAGTTTGTTATTTTTTTTTTTATTTAAATTTCATTTTAATCCCCACATGTTCTGCTGTGAGCTCCTAGACATGGACACACCAGTGTTGGCTGACCAGAAAAAACTTACATTGATCAGCTCTGTACGGACACTGGATGCCTTCTATAAGACTTACCGAAAGCAATGACCAATAGGGATGGAGGGCAAGAGAGAGTCAAGGGAATCCATGCAATTAGCATACCTTGATGGTGAAGAATGTATATCTCCTATTGCTTTGTTTATAATTGTATAATACTGCCTACTGTAATTATAAATTACTAGTAGGACCTGTGGATATGTGGGGATTAAAATAAAATTAAAATAGACTAAAAAATTTTTTAAAAAAACAAACTCCCATGGGCCTTTACCAGAAGAACCCTCCACGCATGTGCGGGCAAAAGGACCCACTTCCGACACCAAAGAGAATCTCTCGGCCATTCTGACTTAGGCCTTAACTCAGATAAGACACCATTACTGGCCAGGGAGAAATTTCCTTGCCACGAGGTGGCTATGACCCGTGAATGAAGTCTAAATCATAAACCTACCTTCTGTCTTTGTCGCTCTCTTTTCGTTCCTTGAATTCCTTTCTTTTCAGTGAGATCACTAAATAAGATGGGGTAAAAAGCAAACCCTAGAAACACACACCAAGAATAACCACAGCCACCTTTTAAACTTTAAAACATAAAACCTCTTGCTTTGATCATTACAACATTTGATATGTTTACTTAAGAGCTATTAAAAAAATAGTTCTATATGTAAAAAATATAATAATTTTGATTTAACTCTTTCTTTTTTCTTTCTTTCTTTCCTTCTTTTCATCTTTTCATTATGTTTTATTGAAACAGATTAGTGTTATCGCTTCCGCGTGCTCACCCTCTTCTCTATCTTTCCCCTACTCTCTTTCTTTTTTTTCCTTATATTTTTCAGTGTAGCATATCCTTTTTTTCCCTTTCTTTCTTTATAATCAAAATGGAATGATCCATTATTTATCTGAGGTGACAATGCTCATAAGAAATAAGAATTCGGTGGGTAAGCAACACCAGATAATTAGGATTTATATTTTTGCATTCTATCTTGGATCATTTGGACAGTCTCATTTTTAACCAGAGGGTGTTGCAAGATGATAACCGTTGTACAATTAAGGAACAAGTATTAATATATAAATGATTTAAAAAAATGTTAAGGTTACTTTGATTTGATGTCCTTTCTACCATGTCATGCCCTGTGGGTGATCAAAGATGAATATGTACATTTTATATACTGGATTTTACGGCATGTCAACTCTTGTTGGGCTATTTTATGCAGAAGACGTTTTGTTTATTTCATTATTGATTAAAAAAAAAAATGTTTTAAACACATTTTTTAAACTCTATCAAACCCATAGATGGGACCCTAACAGGTACTACCACTCTGGGTCAGAGTGGACATGGGATTAATGGTGATGAAAGGATACTCCACACTCCCCAGAGCTCCAGAATTGGAACTTCACCATTAGATGCAATTTAATGTTATACCCGGGACACTAAGACCCTCATCCACCGGCTTATCACACATATATGATAAAAAGGGTTAGGGGCTTGCCATAAAGGTAATAGGGTTGGGACAATCATATAGGTGCTAGGGCTTGACATGACCAACCAATTGATCGGAGGGGCCCCTCCAACCACCTGTTAAATAAATAAGTAAAAGCAAAAGTAGAGTGTTGTATGTTATGGACTGCTCAGCCACCAAGATTCTGTCCTTAAGCATTACAAGTCACTACCCATGGCTAAAAGGTGGCCCCATTGGGGGATTTTACCCCTCTGCCGAGGTGCAGTCGGTGTATTCTGCAGCCCTAGTCAACAGGGTGGACGTAAAAACTGGATAAAACACATGAGTAGCAACATCATTATCATCATCAGGTCACACTGACAACATGGATTCTTATGACTCTCTCTCACCACCTGTCCCTATCAGAATATCCAAATAAGCACAGAAGGCTACATCAAGGTCTAAATTACATTCTTCATTTATGGTATTGCATTGATCTTGATTTTATAGATAAGTTTTTGGATATTTTCTTTTTATATCATTGGATGTTGAATATTTTTGTAGGCTAGCATAGCCAAAAGTTAGGAGTCGTTCATTATATCATATATATATATATATATATATATATAATATATAATCCAAAAGTCCAGAGAAGAAATCTTCCTTAAAACCTGTCGCAGTTTGAGAGCTCAAAGTGTGCTCTTAATGTTAGAGTCACAGAGCAAATATATAAGTAAAGAAATAACAAAAGATTTAGAGATTTAGCATTATAGTCTATTTCAGGGAGCTTAGACAATGTGTCTAACTCTCCTGACTCATCAGATGCGAATATATATATATATATATATATATGTATATATTAGGGAAAAATTTTGGTTGTTCTAGAAGCAGGATAAAAATGAAGATCAGAAACAAAATTTGGATTATTTGGATTATTCAGACTATTGTCCTCATCTATATTGTTATCTACACAACATTTCGGTCAATGATCCTTCCAACATAACAATAAAGAAGACAATAGTCCAAATAATACAAATAATACAAATTATCAAGCCTCATCTCAAAAATTCAGAGAAACAGAAACAAAATGATGAATATTGTGTTCTTAATCTTATTTATTTGTCAATATATATTATATATATAAAATCTGAGATTAAATATTATGGTGTTAATTTACTGTAACTGCAGTTTCATGCATAGTATGCAATCTTCAGATGGTCACAAATATTAAAATATTAAATACAGTAGCTTGTTCAGTGTTTATATAATGTGAAGTGGGTTCTCGCAATGGAATGTTATAACATGAAACTTATATTTAAAAACATAAATATGTTTAGATTTTAATGCATTCTTCACATTATATAAACACTGAACAAGCCACCGTTTTAATTTTTTGATATTTTAATACTTGTGACCGTCTGAAGATTGCATAATATGCATGAAACTGCAGTTACAGAATATTAACACCATAATATTTAATCTTGGATTTTATATATATATATATATATATATATATATATATATCTTAGAATCAGACAGGCAATGAATAATTTTTGGTGTATTATTTGTATTATTCGGACTATTGTCCTCATCTTCATTGTTATCTGTACAACGTTTCGGCTGATGTGCCCTCTGGCCTTCTTCAGGTATTTCTTGTCAGACTTGGAAGCCTTCTCTTTGAACTCAGGAACCTTCTTGTAATCAGGAGCCATCACGAAACTTTGAACCTAACCCTTTATTCAGTCCACGGATATCCTGTTCTCATTCCACTAACCATAGCTGGGGTACAGGTGTTAAGCTGTGTTAATTATTATTCTATGTTACTGCTGCCCCTGACCAGGATTGAACCTGCAGTCTAGAGATGTCATTAGAACTGTTTTAACCTAACTCCTTTATCCACTAGGCTATGTGTCCAATTGGACAATCCAGTGTGAATTTTTTTTCAATTGCAAAAGTTACAATTTATTTTGTAAAAAAGGATTTTAAGTAGTGTCTTGGCAGGCATCTTGATCGAAATTGTCCAAAAATATCGTTTTAAATGTATCAAAAATAAATTAAATTATTATTTTTCATTTTTTTAGTTTTCCATGCTTCTAATATAACCAACAAAGCTCCTCAGCATCCATTTCACACACACACACACACACACACACACACATATATATATATATATATATATATAGAGAGAGAGAGAGAGAGAGAAAGAGACGGAGGCAGATATAAAAAGAGATAGCTACCCAAGTCCAAAACTGGATGATGCCTCTTTAAGAGAAAAAAAATTCAGATGAGAGTGGAAATAGCCAACGAAATAGATACAGGAAGCATTCTTCTACATAGTCAGTCATCTCTGTTGTGACTTTAAACAATGTTGTCTAAATTCAGAGGATCAGATTAGTGGATGATCATTTTTACCAATTTGCAATTTGTTGCATCTCCTGGCAATGGCAAAACAAATAAAAGAATTTATGTATATATAACCGAATTCTTATTGACATTATCAGTAAAGCATATCTCGTCGTTTATTTGAGGTTTGTTGTTTCTACATGAACAAAAATGTCTTTGATCTGAAGAGGCAAAGAAGTAGTTGGGAAATTCCTCTCTCTCATTCGATGATGTTTTATATATCTATGCATGGTGAGGGGGGGTAGAGGAAGTCAGCTGCTATGTGTGCTAAAGTAAATATTATAAAGCTGAAAAAAAAAATATTAGTATTGAAAAGTACGGACCATATTACATTTAGGCACCCCTTTTTGATCTTGATTAAGAAAAGACATGTTTTTCATTTACACCGTCAATATCCAGTTGTTTGTTAGGGGGTTAGGTTTACAGGTTAGGGTTAGGGGTTAGTTTTAAAATTTAAAAAAAAGCATCTAAAAATCATCTGTTATTGATGGTGTAAATGAAAAACATGTCCTTCCTTAATTGAGATCTAAAAGGGGTGCCTAAAGGTCATATGGTTCAAAAATACTAGGTTGACAAACTGATACCAATAATGTTATCTATAACAACCCACACACAGGACGCAAGTTTTCACTATTTAGAGTATATGTAGGGATCTAAACAGGCCATGTCACCCACTCACTTCAATTTTTCTGAAATTTTGTTCAGGTGTGGATTATGTTAAAGTTAGACAATTCCCAAAATTTGAGCTTTCAATTCCAAAAAATGGTGGAGTTATGTCGATTTTTAGCTCACTAATTTTTTTTTGTAGGTGGTTTGTGAAAAGGGCAACTTTTTGTAATCTATTTTTGTCTGTAATATGAATTCTAGAGCTTCCCAACTCCTAAAATTGGTTTATAAAAGTATTTTCTTCCAAGGAATCCAAAAATTCTATTTAAAAAATCTTAAAGTTAACAAATTTTAACTTTTTGATGATTTTTGATTTTTTCATAGCAAGATCAATATCTCAATGTGGCACTGGATCTATGACAAAAAAAAATTTCTATTATTATTTCACATATAAGTCGTCAGGGTGCCTAATGTCTGTAATATGAATTCTAGAGCTTCCCAACTCCTAAAATTGGTTTATAAAAGTATTTCTTCCAAGGAATCCAAAAAATTCTATTTAAAAATCTTAAAGTTAACAAATTTTAACTTTTTGATGATTTTTGATTTTTCATAGCAAGATCAATATCTCAATGTGGCACTGGATCTATGACAAAAAAAAATTTCTATTATTATTTCACATATAAGTCGTCAGGGTGGCCTAATGTCGGTATCAGTCATGCAGCGAGAGAGTCTATCCCCTTTTCACTAGCGCTAGACCAAGGATTATTTAGAGTCTGAGGTGGAGCGCCACACCTACCATCAGCTCCTTACTTACCGCACAGTTCCCTGTGCTACTCATACGCTGAGTTGGCGAGGGCTGGTATCGAACTAGGAACCTTGTGGTTCCTAGCCGAACGCTCTGCCGACTGAGCTAACCCGGCCCTTATTTCACATATATTGAACATTATTTTGTACCAAAAAGATAGTTTGATTTTTGTTCAGAACCAAAGCTCAAATTTTGGGATTGTCTAACTTTAACATTGTCCCACAGGGAAAAATTTCAGAAAAATTGAATGGGATGAGTGACACTTTTACTTTTTTCTGGATGATTTGACATGGAATTACCCGGGTGTAAGTGGAGAAAGAGGAACCTTAGATGAAGACAGAACACATGATATTACCCACAATAGCAAAAGTATATGACTAACATTGAAACATTATCATATGATGGCAATACCCTAGTACTAATATAAGCAAACAATACAATGGAGAAAAAATATCTATTGTTTTTTCGTTTTGTTCATTTTTAGATTTTTGTTTTGATTGTCATGGGTTTTTAGAAAAACAATTCTTTTTTAAAATGATAAACAATTTTGTGGAATTCAGTCAGCCATTGTAATGACAAACGATAACACCGATAGACTTTGGAAAGCTTTATTTTATTTAGAATAATTGGTACACTTACTGAGAGCTTATGTACTCTAGTATTTACTAGAGAGTTCTCCAAGGGAGTTAATCATAAAATAGGGGAGGTAACTCAATTACTATTTACAGTCATTGTTGAAATTTTTTTACTAATGTTGTAATTTTTTAACTTTGATGATTGATTGGTGAGAGTTAGTCAAAATGAAGTTAAGACAGAAGAAGTCAGTCATTGAATTATGAAAATTAAAATGAGCATTATATTACTAAGATTAGCTTTACCGGTTTAGCTCTGTCAGTAGAGCACCCACTTAGAAATCACAAGGTTCCTGGTTCAATACCGGTCCCTGCAAACTCAGTGTATGAGTAGCACAGATTGGGTAATCAGATCTGTTCTTGATGAGTACTCAATTTAAAAAAAAAACTCAATTTTTTTTAAACGCATTTTTTTAATTCATTTTTTTTCTAGTTAATAGATGGGCCCTAACAGGTACTACCACTCCATGGTAGGTGTAACGCTCTGCCTCATATGCAAAAACAATCTCCTTGGTCTAGCGCTAGTGAAAAGGGGATAGACTCCCTTGCTGTCTGGCTGATACTGACTTTAAGCAACCCGACAACTTTACTTACTTTTTTACTTACATCAATGTTTAATAATAAATGTATCATTTAAAATTCGATGAAAAACAAACTTCATGAGGAAGGTAAATGTAGACCATAAGACAAGACGGCAAAATCTGGGTTTAAACAAAAAAAAATTAGATACATGCAAAAAGTTTATTATGCCGAATACATTTTTTTGTGTATTCAAAAAATTTTTTTAAACACATTATTCTTAAACTCATTTTTTTTTATAGTTAATGCATAAATGGGACCCTAACAGGTACTACCACTCCAGGTAAGGGTGGACCTGGAAGCAATGGTGATGAAGGGGTACTCCACACTCCCCAGAGCTCAAGAAGTGGAACTTCCCCATGAGAAAGATTTTAACATCATATCCAGGATATTAAGACCCTCGGCCATCACCTTCTGGCACATATATTATAAAAAGGGTTAGGGGTTTGCCATAAAAGCAATAGGGTTGGGACAATCCTATAGGTGCGAGAGCCTGATGTGACCAGCCAATTGATCGTAGGGAGCCTCTCAGACCGTCTGTCTAACCTTTTAGGTTTTACCCCTCTGCAGAGGTGCAGTTGGTGTATTCTAAAGCCCCAATCAACAGTGCTGGCTGCACAGTAGACAAAACCTGAAACAAACAAAGTGCATGAGGAAAATTAATAATTTTAAATGGTGACAATTTACACCTGTATTTGTGTGTATATTATATATATCAACCTGTCCGTACAAGCAGGATACAATACAAGGTGAATTTCTTAAGCAGAGTTTAACAGGTTTGAATTCAGAGTTTTCCTTCTCCTAGACTGGTTACCTAGCCAAGGTTAAAGAGCCCAGTCCACCCTACTATTCACCCATAGCTTGAGGGAGATTAATTGGATGCCTACCTTTTCCAAGGGTATTAGTGCTATGGGAAGTGCAAACAGCCCCATCCAGGATTTGAACTCTGACCGATGAGTCCATTTCCTATGACTCTAACCATTACACAACGCACCTCCATAATTTGTATTTGTGTGTATAAGTGTGTGGGGATTTTATATTTTTGTTTCCATTATTGTCATCACATTAAATTTGTATTTGTCATTTTGAATGACACGTCTGTGTGGGTGGATGCATACCTTTCCCAAGGGTATTAGGTGGCGTGTTGGTGGCATATTATTCAAAAGCAAAGAAAAAGTCTACATATAACAAATTGCAACCTTTTATTAAGAATTAATTGAATTAAAATAACTTTTTTGGCTTTCTCATAAACATTTTACACAAAACTATTGCTTATATATTTAAAAATAAAACAATGACATTACCAATGAATAATAGGATGGTCATTTATTTCTAGGGAAAGATATATAATCTCTAATAATAAATGCGAATATTAATGTGTCAGATTTTTCAACTTTACTCATAGAGGCCATAGCCTAACATATCATACCATTTTAGAATTAGGCCAATTCTGTGAGCAAATTATTTTTAATTTGCTCACGGAATTACTCCGAGTAAAATCCAGACCACAATCCTGAAAATTTTGGATTCCCAAGTTTTAATTAATGCGATCATTTTGACAATTTTTCTGTGATTTTTTTGTATGATAACAATTTTCATAACTTGAAACAAGTCTGGGAATAATCAAAATTAAGAGGGTATTATCACATAAATGTTCCTGGCCTCCTGCCCTAAAAATGCTAAAGCGGTGCCTGCTGAAAATCAACCTGCACTACTATTGAACTTCCTATCTGTTTTCACTACACTGGATCCTTACCACTGGATCCAATTTAGGGTCATATCCAAGACATATTAACAGGCTATCAAGAATATGCCCCCCCCCCCCCCCCCCGCATAAGTATTTAATTTTTAATGTAATGAAATATATTAAATTAGAGAGACTGAAAAAAATAAATAAGAATGCATATAAAAAGATTACTCTTATTTTAATTAGATTTAATTGGTTTCTACATAAAATCATTCATAGGATTGATTTTGATACATTGGAGAATAAAACGTAATATTAGAGATCAATAACACCAAGTAATTATTTAATAAGCTTGGTTTTATTAAAACTAGTATGCAAATTAACCACACCATAATCATATAAACCTTTATTTCTTAGTGATATATAAGACACATTGCAGGATTTTTAAATGTACTAATAACATGGGCTGTTTTGTGTCAAATCTAACAGAGATATTCCTAGAGGCATCATCAATAAATAAGATTCCTTCTATGTATTAATGATTTTGATTATAAATTAAATACTCATTTGATAAACTTATGCAATCTCTGAGGGTACTGTGACCACCTCGCTGATAAGAAAGCAACAGCATACCAGCAAATATCTTGAAGACATGGGCAGCACTGCTCCAACCACTACACTAGCAACTCTGTAGTTGCTGGGAACATGGACACATCCTCAGGATAAGCGGGACGCTACATTGTCCCCTTATACAGGAACAAAGAAGATCGGAGTGACTTTAGCATAGCTTGAGAAGTCTTGCGCGTGTTACACTGGTGCATCTGCAGACTTTGCATCTTGCACCTATCCAGGAACACATTGTGGCTTCCGAGCAACCGTGGACATGATCTCACTATGCCAGCTGCAGGAGGGTGCCGGGAGAGCGATGCCACTCTGCACCGCATTGACGGACCTAACGAAGGCATCCAACCTGGCCACCCGGAGTGTTCGCAGTCACTGCACCAGAGATTGCCATTTAAAAATTGTGCTGCTCATCCACTCACGCAGTTGCAGATATAATTAAAAAAAAAAAAAATTTTTAAATACCAAAAAGTGGACTCTACGCCATCGTCTTTAGTGGACGGAAGGATGTCAACCATACTGTGACGTAAGCAGTGACATAGTTTTGTTACAGACAAAGACAGCGAATCTCCATTATAATAAGAAGAGCTGGGAGGGTTTGCTTACCATTAATGTAGTATTCTGTCTACCATCAGTCAGTATCAGCCAATCAGCAAGGAGTCTATCCACTTTCAATAGCACTAACCAAGGAGATTGTTTTGCGTCTGAGATGGAGCACCACACCTCATCAGCTTCTTTACTTTACCGCACAGATCCCTGTGCTACTCATACGCTAGTTGCAAGGGCCTATCGAAGTAGGAACCTTGTGGTTTCTAGCCGAACGCTCTACGACTGAGCTAACCCGGCCAAGTACTTGTAAAATCACAGTAGGAATGTTTTGATAGTTGCAGTTGGATTTTCAAGCAAGATAAATCTCACAGAAATATTTTAGCCGTGAATAGAATGATGGTTGTTAATGTTTCAAATATTATCAACCACAAAACATGTCAAAAAATCATTGTGTGTACAAGTGTTTACCTTTTACTTAACATTTTGCTTACTGTCGAATTTATGTTTTGCACTGATTTTCATTTATGGTTGTTGCATATCACTATATATATATATATAATATTATATACACATTCATAAACACATAAAAATGCACAATGCTTTTTTCGATACACACACTTACACACACTAATACTCACACGCAAAAAAGAATATTGACGTCATATTTCAAACAGTCCATTTTTTCAACGTTCTTTTTCCAGACATCAAATTTTAAATAAACTGATAAACAAGGACTATTCCTCGCTTTTCTCGTTATTCTGTGATAAAAATTTATCACCTTCCATATACCAACAAATGCCCTGAAGATGATCTAAATAATAGATCGAAACACTGCAGTGTCGGCCAATAAACTTGCCACTCAACTCATTTAAACCTGTGTTTTTCAATTTTTCATAATATACACATATATATAATATACTAACGAAGTAACTGGACTGGATTAATGAGTTTAAAAACACCATGCAGTGAGAGAGAAAATCGTCAAGAATTGTATATCTTCTGTTTATTTTAGGATTTTTTTGTTTGTTTTCATAATTATATTATTTTAAAAAAAGTAACCATAAACTTGTGAGTGTTTTGAAACAATTTCATTTTTACTAAAAATGGAAGACAGTAGTAAGAGAGAGTAAGAGGAAAATAATCATCAAATTTAAATCATCGAGAATTCGTATATTTTTCATTTATTTTTATTTTTGTTTCATTTTGATATATCCGGTTAAGGGATATATTCTGAAGTTGGTATTTGGTATGTTATCGCAGTAGTAGCTGGTGCATTGAAAGCAATACGTCTTCCGAGCAGACGTGTGTAGTCAGAGAAGATTAGGTTAGTCTAGGTGCTGTACCAGCAACAGGGTCGACTATTTATTACATGACACTGTCCAATCAATTATATGAGGGGTACCAAGGGCTTACTATCATTATAGCACATTAAAAAATATTTCAAAAAAGGCCCTAAACTCGTGTTTTGAAAACAAATTTTATTTACTAAAAATGTTTTGGACAAATGACAAAATTTAAATTCAGTTCTTGTGTATTGAGTTAAATGATAAAAACATATTTGTTTAATTATTTTTTGATTGGTACAGTTTTAGGGATGAATAAAAATAAAATAAACAAATATTTTTATCACTTTAACTCAATACACAAGAACTGAATTTAAATATTTGTCATTTGTCCAAATACATTTTTAGTAAAATAAAATTGTTTCAAAACACGAGTTTAGGGCTACATTTTTTGAAAAATATTTTAATGTGATATAATGAATATGTAAGTACCTTGGTACCCCCTCACTATAATCATTGGACAGTGTCATGTATAAATAGTCGACACTGTGTTGGTACAGGCACCTAGACCAAACCTAATCTTACTTGCTAGACTACACCACGTCTGCTCGGAGACGTATTGCTATTCAATGCACCAGCTACTACTGCGATAACATACAAATACCAACTTCAGAATATATCCCTTAACCCGGATATATCAAAAATGAAAACAAAAAAATAAAATAAATGAAAAATATACGAATTCTCGATGATTTAAATTGATGAATTATTTTCCTCTTACCCTCTCTTACTACTGTCTTCCATTTTTTAGTAAAAATGAAATTGTTTCAAAACACTCACAAGTTATGGTTACATTTTTTTAAAAATAATAATTATGGAAACAAACAAAAATCCTAAAATAAACAAAGAATATACAAATTCTTGACGATTTCTCTCTCACTGCATGGTGTTTTAAACTCATTTTTAATCCAGTCCAGTACTTCTGTTAGATATATATATATATATGTAGTATATTATGAAAAAATTGAACACAGGTTTAAATGAGTTGAGTGCAAGTTTATTGCCGACACTGCAGTGTTTCGATCTATTATTTAGTCATCTTCAGGGCATTTTTGTATATGGAAGGTGATAAATTTTTATCACAGAATAATGAGAAAAGCGAGAATAGTCCTTGTTTATCAGTTTTAAAATTTGATGTCTGAGAAAAAAAAGAATGTTGAAAAAATGGACTGTTTGAAATATGACGTCAAATATTCTTTTTTGCGTGTGAGTATTAGTGTGTGTAAGTGTGTGTATCGAAAAAGCATTGTGCATTTTTTATGTGTTTATGAATGTGTATATTAATATATATATATATAATATATATAAGTGATATGCAACAACCATAAATGAAAATCAGTGCCAAACCATAAATCAGACAGTAAGCAAAATGTTAAGTAAAAGTAAAAACACTTGTACACACAAACTGATTATTTGACATGTTTGTGGTTGATAATATTTGATAACATTAACAACCATCATTCTATTCACGGCTAAAATATTTCTGTGAGATTTAATCTTGCTGAAAAATACCAACTGCAACTATCAAAACATTCCTACTGTGGATTTTACAAGTACTTGGCCGGGTTAGCTCAGTCGGTAGAGCGTTCGGCTAGAAACCACAAGGTTCCTACTCGATACCGGCCCTTGCCAACTCAGCGTATGAGTAGCACAGGGATCTGTGCGGTAAAGTAAAGAGCTGATGGTAGGTGTGGTGCTCCATCTCAGACGCAAAAACAATCTCCTTGGTCTAGTGCTATTGAAAAGTGGATAGACTCCCTTGCTGATTGGCTGATACTGACTGATGGTAGACAGAATACTACATTAATGGTAAGCAAACTCCTCCCACAGCTCTTCTTATTATAATGGAGATTCGCTGTCTTTCTGTCTGTAACCAAAACTATGTCACTGCTTACGTCACAGTATGGTTGACATCCTTCCGTCCACTAAAGACGATGGCGTAGAGTCCACTTTTTGGTATTTAAAAAATTTTTTTTTTTTAATTATATCTGCAACTGCGTGAGTGGATGAGCAGCACAATTTTTAAATGGCAATCTCTGGTGCAGTGACTGCGAACACTCGGGTGGCCAGGTTGGATGCCTTCGTTAGGTCCGTCAATGCGGTGCAGAGTGGCATCCGCTCTCCCGGCACCCCTCCTGCAGCTGGCATAGTGAGATCATGTCCACGGTTGCTCGGAAGCCACAATGTGTTCCTGGATAGGTGCAAGATGCAAAGTCTGCAGATGCACCAGTGTAACACGCGCAAGACTTCTCAAGCTATGCTAAAGTCACTCCGATCTTCTTTGTTCCTGTATAAGGGGACAATGGTAGCGTCCCGCTTATCCTGAGGGATGTGTCCATGTTCCCAGCAACTACAGAGTTGCTAGTGTAGTGGTTGGAGCAGTGCTGCCCCATGTCTTCAAGATATTTGCTGGTATGCTGTTGCTTTCTTATCAGCGAGGTGGTCACAGTACCCTCAGAGATTGCATAAGTTTATCAATGAGTATTTAATTTATAATCAAATCATTAATACATAGAAGGAATCTTATTTATTGATGATGCCTCTAGGAATATCTCTGTTAGATTTGACACAAAACAGCCCATGTTATTAGTACATTAAAAATCTGCAATGTGTCTTATATATCACTAAGAAATAAAGGTTTATATGATATATGTGTGGTTAATTTGCATACTAGTTTTAATAAAACCAAGCTTATTAAATAATTACTTGGTGTTATTGATCTCTAATATTACTGTTTTATTCTCCAATGTATCAAAATCAATCCTATGAATGATTTTATGTAGAAACCAATTAAAATCTAATTAAATAAGAGTAATCTTTTATATGCATTCTTATTTATTTTTTCAGTCTCTCTAATTTAATATATTTCATTACATTAAAAATTAAATACTTACGGGGGGGGGGGGGGGCATATTCTTGATAGCCCTGTTAATATGTCTTGGATATGACCCTAAATTGGATCCAGTGGTAAGGATCCAGTGTAGTGAAAACAGATAGGAAGTTCAATAGTAGTGCAGGTTGGATTTTCAGCAGGCACCGCTTAGCATTTTTAGGGCAGGAGGCCAGGATACATTTATGTGATAATACCCTTAATTTTGATTATTCCCAGACTTGTTTCAAAGTTATGAAAATTGTTATCATACAAAAAAATCACAGAAAAAATTGTCAAAATGATCGCATTAATTAAAACTTGGGAATCCAAAATTTCACGATTGTGGTCTGGATTTTACTTGGAGTATTTTTAATTTGCTCACAGAATTGGCCTAATTCTAAAATGGTATGATATGTTAGGCTATGGCCTCTATGAGTAAAGTTGAAAAATCTGACACATTAATATTCGCATTTATTATTAGAGATTATATAATCTTTCCCTAGAAATAAATGACCATCCTATTATTCATTGGTAATGTCATTGTTTTATTTTTAAATATATAAGCAATAGTTTTGTGTAAAATGTTTATGAGAAAGCCAAAAAAATTTTAATTCAATTAATTCTTAATAAAAGGTTGCAATTTGTTATATGTAGACTTTTTTCTTTGCTTTTGAATAATATGCCACCAAACACGCCACCTAATACCCTTGGGAAAGGTATGCATCCACCCACACAGACGTGTGAATAAACATTCAAAATGACAAATACAAATTTAATGTGATGACAATAATGGAAACAAAAATATAAAATCCCCACACACTTATACACACAAATACAAATTATGGAGGTGCGTGGTGTAATGGTTAGAGTCATAGGAAATGGACTCGTCGGTCAGAGTTCAAATCCTGGATGGGGCTGTTTGCACTTCCCATAGCACTAATACCCTTGGAAAAGGTAGGCATCCAATTAATCTCCCTCAAGCTATGGGTGAATAGTAGGGTGGACTGGGCTCTTTAACCTTGGCTAGGTAACCAGTCTAGGAGAAGGAAAACTCTGAATTCAAACCTGTTAAACTCTGCTTAAGAAATTCACCTTGTATTGTATCCTGCTTGTACGGACAGGTTGATATATATAATATAAACACAAATACAGGTGTAAATTGTCACCATTTAAAATTATTAATTTTCCTCATGCACTTTGTTTGTTTCAGGTTTTGTCTACTGTGCAGCCAGCACTGTTGATTGAGGCTTTAGAATACACCAACTGCACTTCTGCAGAGGGGTAAAACCTAAAAGGTTAGACAGACGGTCTGAGAGGCTCCCTACGATCAATTGGCTGGTCACATCAGGCTCTCACACCTATAGGATTGTCCCAACCCTATTGCTTTTATGGCAAACCTCTAACCCTTTTTATAATATATGTGCCAGAAGGTGATGGCCGAGGGTCTTAATATCCTGGATATGATGTTAAAATCTTTCTCATGGGGAAGTTCCACTTCTTGAGCTCTGGGGAGTGTGGAGTACCCCTTCATCACCATTACTTCCAGGTCCACCCTTACCTGGAGTGGTAGTACCTGTTAGGGTCCCATTTATGCATTAACTATAAAAAAAAATGAGTTTAAGAATAATGTGTTTAAAAAAATTTTTGAATACACAAAAAAATGTATTCAGCATAATAAACTTTTTGCATGTATCTAATTTTTTTTTTGTTTAAACCCGATTTTGCCGTCTTGTCTTATGGTCTACATTTACCTTCCTCATGAAGTTTGTTTTTCGTCGAATTTTAAATGATACATTTATTATTAAACATTGATGTAAGTAAAAAAGTAGTAAAGTTGTCGGGGTTGCTTAAAGTCAGTATCAGCCAGACAGCAAGGGAGTCTATCCCCTTTTCACTAGCGCTAGACCAAGGAGATTGTTTTTGCATATGAGCAGAGCGTTACACTTACCATGGAGTGTAGTACCTGTTAGGGCCCCATCTATTAACTAGAAAAAAAATGAATTAAAAAAATGTGTTTAAAAAAGATTGAGTTTTTTTTTTTAAATTGAGTACTCATCAAGAACAGATCTGATTACCCAATCTGTGCTACTCATACACTGAGTTTGCAGGGACCGGTATTGAACCAGGAACCTTGTGATTTCTAAGTGGGTGTTCTACTGACAGAGCTAAACCAGTAAAGCTAATCTTAGTATATAATGCTCATTTTAATTTTCATAATTCAATGACTGACTTCTTCTGTCTTAACTTCATTTTGACTAACTCTCACCGATCAATCATCAAAGTTAAAAAATTACAACATTAGTAAAAAAAATTTCAACAATGACTGTAAATAGTAATTGAGTTACCTCCCCTATTTTATGATTAACTCCCCTTTGGAGAACTCTCTAGTAAATACTAGAGTACATAAGCTCTCAGTAAGTGTACCAATTATTCTAAATAAAATAAAGCTTTCCAAAGTCTATCGGTGTTATCGTTTGTCATTACAATGGCTGACTGAATTCCACAAAATTGTTTATCATTTTAAAAAAGAATTGTTTTCTAAAACCCATGACAATCAAAACAAAAATCTAAAAATGAACAAAACGAAAAAATAACAATAGATATTTTTTCTCCATTGTATTTTTGCTTATATTAGTACTAGGGTATTGCCCATCATATGATAGTGTTTCAATGTTAGTCATATACTTTTGCTATTGTGGGTAATATCATGTGTTCTGTCTTCATCTAAGGTTCCTCTTCTCCACTTACACCCGGGTAATTCCATGTCAAATCATCCAGAAAAAAGTAAAAGTGTCACTCATCCCATTCAATTTTTCTGAATTTTTTTCCCTGTGGGGACAATGTTAAAGTTAGACAATCCCCAAAATTTGAGCTTTGGTTCTGAACAAAAATCAAACTATCTTTTTGGTACAAATAATGTTCAATATATGTGAAATAAGGGCCGGGTTAGCTCAGTTGGCAGAGCGTTCGGCTAGGAACCACAAGGTTCCTAGTTCGATACCACCCTCGCCAACTCAGCGTATGAGTACACAGGGAACTGTGCGGTAAAGTAAGGAGCTGATGGTAGGTGTGGCGCTCCACCTCAGACTCTAAAATAATCCTTGGTCTAGCGCTAGTGAAAAGGGGATAGACTCTCTCGCTGCATGACTGATACCGACATTAGGCCACCCTGACGACTTATATGTGAAATAATAATAGAAATTTTTTTTTGTCATAGATCCAGTGCCACATTGAGATATTGATCTTGCTATGAAAGAAAATCAAAAATCATCAAAAAGTTAAAATTTGTTAACTTTAAGATTTTTAAATAGAATTTTTGGATTCCTTGGAAGAAAATACTTTTATAAACCAATTTTAGGAGTTGGGAAGCTCTAGAATTCATATTACAGACAAAAATAGATTACAAAAAGTTGCCCTTTTCACAAACCACCTACAAAAAAAAATTAGTGAGCTAAAAATCGACATAACTCCACCATTTTTTGGAATTGAAAGCTCAAATTTTGGGAATTGTCTAACTTTAACATAATCCACACCTGAACAAAATTTCAGAAAAATTGAAGTGAGTGGGTGACATGGCCTGTTTAGATCCCTACATATACTCTAAATAGTGAAAACTTGCGTCCTGTGTGTGGGTTGTTATAGATAACATTATTGGTATCAGTTTGTCAACCTAGTATTTTTGAACCATATGACCTTTAGGCACCCCTTTTAGATCTCAATTAAGGAAGGACATGTTTTTCATTTACACCATCAATAACAGATGATTTTTAGATGCTTTTTTTTTATTTTAAAACTAACCCCTAACCCTAACCCGTAAACCTAACCCCCTAACAAACAACCGGATATTGACGGTGTAAATGAAAAACATGTCTTTTCTTAATCAAGATCAAAAAGGGGTGCCTAAATGTAATATGGTCCGTACTTTTCAATACTAATATTTTTTTTTTTCAGCTTTATAATATTTACTTTAGCACACATAGCAGCTGACTTCCTCTACCCCCCCTCACCATGCATAGATATATAAAACATCATCGAATGAGAGAGAGGAATTTCCCAACTACTTCTTTGCCTCTTCAGATCAAAGACATTTTTGTTCATGTAGAAACAACAAACCTCAAATAAACGACGAGATATGCTTTACTGATAATGTCAATAAGAATTCGGTTATATATACATAAATTCTTTTATTTGTTTTGCCATTGCCAGGAGATGCAACAAATTGCAAATTGGTAAAAATGATCATCCACTAATCTGATCCTCTGAATTTAGACAACATTGTTTAAAGTCACAACAGAGATGACTGACTATGTAGAAGAATGCTTCCTGTATCTATTTCGTTGGCTATTTCCACTCTCATCTGAATTTTTTTCTCTTAAAGAGGCATCATCCAGTTTTGGACTTGGTAGCTATCTCTTTTTATATCTGCCTCCGTCTCTTCTCTCTATATCTATATCTATATATATATATATATATATATATATATGTGTGTGTGTGTGTGTGTGTGTGTGTGTGTGAAATGGATGCTGAGGAGCTTTGTTGGTTATATTAGAAGCATGGAAAACTAAAAAAATGAAAAATAATAATTTAATTTATTTTTGATACATTTAAAACGATATTTTTGGTCAATTTCGATCAAGATGCCTGCCAAGATGCTACTTGAAATCCTTTTTACAAAATAAATTGTAACTTTTGCAATTGAAAAAAAATTCACACTGGATTGTCCAATTGGACACATAGCCTAGTGGATAAAGGAGTTAGGTTAAAACAGTTCTAAATGACATCTCTAGACTGCAGGTTCAATCCTGGTCAGGGGCAGCAGTAACATAGAATAATAATTAACACAGCTTAACACCTGTACCCCAGCTATGGTTAGTGGAATGAGAACAGGATATCCCCGTGGACTGAATAAAGGGTTAGGTTCAAAGTTTCGTGATGGCTCCTGATTACAAGAAGGTTCCTGAGTTCAAAGAGAAGGCTTCCAAGTCTGACAAGAAATACCTGACGGAGGCCAGAGGGCACATCAGCCGAAACGTTGTACAGATAACAATGAAGATGAAGACAATAGTCCGAATAATACAAATAATACTCCAAAAATTATTTATTGCCTGTCTGATTCTATATATATATATATATATATATATATATATATATATATATATAAAATCCAAGATTAAATATTATGGTGTTAATATTCTGTAACTGCAGTTTCATGCATATTATGCAATCTTCAGACGGTCACAAGTATTAAAATATCAAAAAATTAAAACGGTGGCTTGTTCAGTGTTTATATAATGTGAAGAATGCATTAAAACCTAAACATATTTATGTTTTTAAATATAAGTTTCATGTTATAACATTCCATTGCGAGAGCCACTTCACATTATATAAACACTGAACAAGCTACTGTATTTAATATTTTAATATTTGTGACCATCTGAAGATTGCATACTATGCATGAAACTGCAGTTACAGTAAATTAACACCATAATATTTAATCTCAGATTTTATATATATAATATATATTGACAAATAAATAAGATTAAGAACACAATATTCATCATTTTGTTTCTGTTTCTCTGAATTTTTGAGATGAGGCTTGATAATTTGTATTATTTGTATTATTTGGACTATTGTCTTCTTTATTGTTATGTTGGAAGGATCATTGACCGAAATGTTGTGTAGATAACAATATAGATGAGGACAATAGTCTGAATAATCCAAATAATCCAAATTTTGTTTCTGATCTTCATTTTTATCCTGCTTCTAGAACAACCAAAATTTTTCCCTAATATATACATATATATATATATATATATATTCGCATCTGATGAGTCAGGAGAGTTAGACACATTGTCTAAGCTCCCTGAAATAGACTATAATGCTAAATCTCTAAATCTTTTGTTATTTCTTTACTTATATATTTGCTCTGTGACTCTAACATTAAGAGCACACTTTGAGCTCTCAAACTGCGACAGGTTTTAAGGAAGATTTCTTCTCTGGACTTTTGGATATATATATATATATATATATATATATATATATATATATGATATAATGAACGACTCCTAACTTTTGGCTATGCTAGCCTACAAAAATATTCAACATCCAATGATATAAAAAGAAAATATCCAAAAACTTATCTATAAAATCAAGATCAATGCAATACCATAAATGAAGAATGTAATTTAGACCTTGATGTAGCCTTCTGTGCTTATTTGGATATTCTGATAGGGACAGGTGGTGAGAGAGAGTCATAAGAATCCATGTTGTCAGTGTGACCTGATGATGATAATGATGTTGCTACTCATGTGTTTTATCCAGTTTTTACGTCCACCCTGTTGACTAGGGCTGCAGAATACACCGACTGCACCTCGGCAGAGGGGTAAAACCCCCCAATGGGGCCACCTTTTAGCCATGGGTAGTGACTTGTAATGCTTAAGGACAGAATCTTGGTGGCTGAGCAGTCCATAACATACAACACTCTACTTTTGCTTTTACTTATTCAAGACAGGTGGTTGGAGGGGCCCCTCCGGTCAATTGGTTGGTCATGTCAAGCCCTAGCACCTATATGATTGTCCCAACCCTATTACCTTTATGGCAAGCCCCTAACCCTTTTTATCATATATGTGTGATAAGCCGGTGGATGAGGGTCTTAGTGTCCCGGGTATAACATTAAATTGCATCTAATGGTGAAGTTCCAATTCTGGAGCTCTGGGGAGTGTGGAGTATCCTTTCATCACCAATAATCCCATGTCCACTCTGACCCAGAGTGGTAGTACCTGTTAGGGTCCCATCTATGGGTTTGATAGAGTTTAAAAAATGTGTTTAAAAAATTTTTTTTTTTAATCAATAATGAAATAAACAAAATGTCTTCTGCATAAAATAGCCCAACAAGAGTTGACATGCCGTAAAATCCAGTATATAAAATGTACATATTCATCTTTGATCACCCACAGGGCATGACATGGTAGAAAGGACATCAAAGTAACCTTAACATTTTTAAAAAATCATTTATATATTAATACTTGTTCCTTAATTGTACAACGGTTATCATCTTGCAACACCCTCTGGTTAAAAATGTGACTGTCCAAATGATCCAAGATAGAATGCAAAAATATAAATCCTAATTATCTGGTGTTGCTTACCCACCGAATTCTTATTTCTTATGAGCATTGTCACCTCAGATAAATAATGGATCATTCCATTTTGATTATAAGAAAGAAAGGGAAAAAAGGATATGCTACACTGAAAAAATATAAAGATGAGCGATCTGAAACATAATGAAAAGATGAAAAGAAGGAAAGAAAGAAAGAAAAAAGAAAGAGTTAAATCAAAATTATTATATTTTTTACATATTGAACTATTTTTTCAATAGCTCTTAAGTAAACATATCAAATGTTGTAATGATCAAAGCAAGAGGTTTTATGTTTTAAAGTTTAAAAGGTGGCTGTGGTTATTCTTGGTGTGTGTTCCTAGGGTTTGCTTTTTACCCCATCTTATTTAGTGATCTCACTGAAAAGAAAGGAATTCAAGGAACGAAAAGAAAGCGACAAAGACAGAAGGTGGGTTTATGATTTAGACTTCATTCACGGGTCATAGCCACCTCGTGGCAAGGAAATTTCTCCCTGGCCAGTAATGGTGTCTTATCTGAGTTAAGGCCTAAGTCAGAATGGCCGAGAGATTCTCTTTGGTGTCGGAAGTGGGTCCTTTTGCCCGCACATGCGTGGAGGGTTCTTCTGGTAAAGGCCCATGGGAGTTTGTTTTTTTAAAAAATTTTTTAGTCTATTTTAATTTTATTTTAATCCCCACATATCCACAGGTCCTACTAGTAATTTATAATTACAGTAGGCAGTATTATACAATTATAAACAAAGCAATAGGAGATATATATTCTTCACCATCAAGGTATGCTGATTGCATGGATTCCCTTGACTCTCTCTCGCCCTCCATCCCTATCGGTCATTGCTCTTGGTAAGTCTTATAGACGGCATCCAGTGTCCGTACAGAGCTGATCAATGTAAGTTTTTTCTGGTCAGCCAACACTGGTGTGTCCATGTCTAGGAGCTCACAGCAGAACATGTGGGGATTAAAATGAAATTTAAATAAATAAAAAAATAACAAACTCCCATGAGCCTTCACACCGGAAGAACCCTCCGATCATGTGCAGAAAAAAGGACCCACTTCCAACCCCCAAAATAATCTCTGGAGCATTCGAACTTAAGCCTTAACTACGTCTAGCTAGGGAGGAATTTCCTTACTACGTGGTAGTTATGACCCATGAATAAAGCCAAAATCATAAAACTACCTTTTGTCTTTGTCTCTTCCTTTTTTCTCTATGAATTCTTTTTCAGCACAACCACCAAGTAAAATGGGGTTAAAAGCAAACCCTAGGAATACGCACTAAGAATAACCAGCTAACTTTTAAACATAAAACATGAAGCCTCTTGCCACCCCACACATTCTTCACCATCAAGGCATGCTGAGTGCACAGATTCCCTTGACTCTTTCTCGCCCTCCATCCCTATCATTCATTGCTCTTGGTAAGTCTTATAGACAACATCCAGTGTCTGCACAGAGCTGATCAGTTTTTTCTGGTCAGCCAACACTGGTGTGTCTATGTCTAGAAGTTCACTGGAGAACATCACTTATGAGTTTGTCCTTACTTCTCCAGTACTGCCCAATATGTCTTGGTCGTCTTACTTGGATGGTTTGTGAGATGGGAGCTAAGTGGCCGTACAACTGCTGTTTTGAAGAGTGCTGCTTCCGAGATTTGTTCAAAACAACACACAGCATTCTTGTGTAGTTTCCATCTAGCTTTTTCTCTCGGCATTTCGTTAAAGTCTAGGGGTTGCAAACATATAGTAGTGCTGACATGGCTTGGAATAACAGAACTAAAAGTGGGATTAATAAGACAGCTGATATTGCTGTTATAAAGGAAAGCTACACAAGGCGAATATAGCTTGTATATTCGGGTTAATAACTTTTATTGGTGCAATATAAAATGTAAGTTAATTTTTCAAAGTGTTTGTATAAGAGTTTGTACAAGTTCATACTAAAGTTGCCAGAGACGTTTGCTCGGCGGAAAGTATTATATAATGTATGAGACAAGGGTTACTTAGCTCTGTAGAATTGTATTCTGTAATTGTTTCTGAAGGCCATAGTCTGTTGAGTTGTCAGTTTGCCTGTTCTGTTCATTGAATTTGTCTGTTGAGTTGTCAGGTCTTACCCCTGTGGGTGCCTAGACTGATGATGCTGACCTTAATTCGGCTGTTGCAAAAAACTGGTCCGACTTCTGTGCCTGCGGATTCTGTTCTGATGATTTAGGGCCATCTGCCCCCTGGCATCTGATTCCAGGAACTGATTAAGGGGCAGATAACCCAAATTTCCGATAGGAATAATTTCTGTTTTATTTCATCTAAGAGATCAGCTTTCCATGACATTATAGAGGATGGTATTCAATGCACGACGGGTAGTCACCAATTTATAGAGGATGGTCTATTAGGGGTAACTAATTTATAGTTGTTAGGATTTTCATAGCCTTGTAGTTATTTTAGTCAAAGTACACATCACACTATAAGAATATATTTATATAAGCACATGACATAAAAGACAAGAACTCACAATTAAAACAAACAACATTGTATTAACATGAAGTTTACAAAAGGTAATACAGAATACTTGGCAAAGTTCTGTAAAAAGGTGCTTTTTGAAAAGTTCAACGTAAAATATAAGCAGAGATGTTATAAATCTCTAAGTGAGAAAGAAAAGGTGGAAGTTTAAAGTCAACACAACAGCAGTCAGGCAAAGTTGAATGAATCTAATGTTTATCTCCGAAAGTGTAGGTTATTTAGAGAGAGAGATAGTTCATACCTTCAGCATGTATGCGAAATGTTCTTAAAAAGGGTGACGTGAATTCCCTTAGGCAAGTTAGATCTTTCTGGTTGGAATATGAAAAAGTTGGCTTTTTTATAGTCCGAGGGTAGGCTCCAAAAAGGGGTCTATTTGATAGATTTCCTTTTAGGCGCGAACGTCTCTTATTGGTTGAAATTGTACCAATTTTTATTTTAATTTTCTTTTTTTACTAAGGTGCGCAATCCCATGCGCAAACTATTTATTTTTGTCATTTGATTTTTGTTTGTTGAAGTAAGCAGGGATGAAATTATGTGACATTTTCATGTGGACACTTAAACAGTGGGTTGACTAGTAAAAACCTATATTGATCAGCTCTGCATGGATACTAGATGCTGTGCTGAGGACCTTCCAGGTAGCTGAATTAGTAAATATTTTCTTATGTCTGGGACTATCCTTTAACTGCCTTCAGTCAAACAATTGCCTGCTTGCTAGGCTTGTTACAGGCATAGCCTTGGTTTTTACAAAAATAGCCAATGACACTAACTTTTACTGCAAACTTTTGGGTGTGTCCTGTGACTCAATGGATGCCTTTATGGTATTGGGGAAGGTGCTGCTTGGGATGTGGTCCACAGGGACCAAGCTTCGGCACTTTTTGTATCCAATCAATCACAAATAGTGAGAGAGCCATGTTAAGTTTTTTTTATTATTAAAAAAAGAACGTTAACCTCAAGTTCCAAAGATTTCCGGGTATTTTTTTCCTTTCTTTCTTCCCAGTCTATTTGTCTGACTATTTATTTATTTATTTATTTATAATATTCATTCATTCGTTCATTTTTTCTCAACACATTTTTTCTCTTACAGATAGATTAATTTTTTTTTTGGTATATTATATTTTAAAAGCAAAAAAAAAAATAATTAGGATTATAATAATTTTTAAACTAGGAAAAATAGATAAACAGATAGATAAGCATTAAGGCTTAATACTTATATATCTGTTTATCTATTTTTCCTAGTTTAAAAATGATTAAGTGCTTAATAATTAAGCACTTAAACATTTTTTAAAAATAAAGCAATAAAAAAAGTAAACATTCCCACAGTTTGATATAATCCAAGTATTGACTAGAGGCAACTTCCGGTTGTGAAAGTTACGATTTCGAAATTTGGCGCGAAAGCCTTTCCTGTTTATGCGGAATATTTTTACAAAGGAAGGTGTTGATATCAAAGGTGAAAAGCAAAACAAAATATTTAGTATCAATTTTCCAATTTTTGTTCACGGATAAAATTAACTAAGGAAATATGAATTCTTTAAACCAACAAACTTTCAACGATTCAAATATTGACTATGAAGACAGCGACGAAGAAGAAGCCGAAACCTTGACAGCTGCTGAGGTTTTTGCTAAACTTGAAGAGGTAAGTAAAAATAAAGTAAACAATAACGAAAACTTAACTGTAAACACATCAAACAAACAAACAAAAACTTAATAAAGTAATGTATTATTTATTTTGTCCATAGCATCATACGTACGATATTGCCGTGCGTACAATGTACGTACGAACACATCGGGTGAAAAACAAATATCAAACAATAACAATGTGTTATTGTGAAGATTTTATTTATTTTTATTTTATATTATTTCATTAATTCATTTTATTTTATTTTTTGACAATAAAATGTCGCTAGCGGTCCAAGTTCAGATTTTTAAAAATATTTTTGCATTAAAGAATTTTAAAATAGATCTTTTTTTAACCTTATTGAAGAATAATGAAAGAAAATAAAATAAAAACTGATTTTCATTAGTTTTTTCTTTTTTTTTCTTTGAATGACGTGAAAAATTAATACATATTTTTAATTTTCAGTTCTTATTTAAAAAAAAATGAAATAAATAAATTGTCTACTTTTTGAATATGTCAATAAGGGGAGGCAACTCTTACTTGATGATTTACAAAAACACGTGTTCAAAAGTTCCCAGGTCAAAACTCGACTGCCTCTCTTGAAACTTTTCGCATCTATCAAAAAAAAAAATTTTGTTTAAACCCGGATTTTGCCGTCTTGTCCGATGGTCTACATTTACCTTCCTTATGGAGTTTGTTTTTCGTCGAATTTTAAATGATACGTTTATTATTAAACATCGATGTAAGTAAACAAACAAAACACGGAAAACTTCTCGACCGACACGTTTTTTTTGTAATTAATCAGATGATTACAGCCTCATATGAAACAATCGGGTAATTTATGAGGAAGTGCGTCCTGGTCTCCTGCCTCATAAATTGCTACCCGGTGACTGTTAAAATAACGACCAACATCTACGGTGTTACTTGAAAGAAAACAACCAACTATATTATTTTGTTTGTTTATCTATCGATCTATCTCAGTCTATTCCAAACTATCCATCTTCATATCTAAACAAGAGTTACGACAAATTACGATAAATAAATAAGAATTACGACAAAAACCGTAGCTGGGGTCGTTATTTTAATAGTCACCGGGTAGCAATTTATGAGGCAGGAGACCGGGACGCACTTCCTGATAAATTACCAAAAATCGCCTAGCAGCTGTTAGTCCATGTTTGTTTATTCTTTTTTGTTATTGAAAATAAACATGAGTTTGCCAAAATTTTTTTCGGTGATTTCTTTTTTCCATTCTGAGTTTTTTTTTCTCGCTTGCAAAGATAGCACAGCATAGATAAATTTGCCCCTCCAAAACTCACTAGAGTAAGAAAAGTTCTGGGACTGGCTCTCAATGACAGTATACACAGGTGAGAGTTGAGTTAATTGATAACAGTAATCTGTCAATTATCCGTAATGTCAAGGGACCCTTCCGTGAAGGAGATATCCTAACACTGCTTGAATCAGAAAGAGAAGCCAGAAGATTAAGATGAATCCTGGGCTGGCTGTTTGCTTTCTCTGTTTGTTCAAGATTAAAATAATTATAAATGAAAAGTTCTATAAAATTGGCCTTTAAAAAATTCGGACCAAGTTACCTTTAAGCACCCCAGGGGTGACCTGGATTCAGAAGGAGTGATGCGCTTTACACCGTCAACATCCGGTTGTTTGTTAGAGTTAGCAGTTAGTTTTAATAAATTTTAAAATATGCATCTAAAAATCGTCTGATAACAAACAACTGGATGTTGACAGTGCAAAGCGAAACATGACCCTCTGAATCCAGGTCGCCCCTGGGGTGCTTAAAGGTAACTTGGTCCAAAAATTCCATACTGTCGCTGATTTTGATTTTAACTTGTTTTGTGGATCGAGTGATTAGTTCTGTGAACTATCGATACAAAAGAGTCTGATGATTCAATAACCCTTCCCCCCTATCCGTTTGTTTGATCCAAGTGGATAGACGTTATCAACCCGCGAGGTCTGTGTGTCAGACTCTGAACAAAGCTTAAGAAGACTTAAGGGTAATCTGAACATTAGCTACATAAGTGAGTAACCTCCCCTTGTTTATTTCACTTTGAGGAAGCCATATATTTTGGTTGGCCATTTTCATTTCACCCTAATCAATACAATTGCATGCTTTAACACGAAAATATCATAAAATGTGTTCTTAATAACAATTAAGTTCATTTCAAATAATGCGCAAGCACAATTAAGAATACATTTTATGATATTTTAGTGTTAAAACATGCAGTTGTATTGATTCGAACAAATTCATATTTTCAGTGTTGATTTACGGTGAAATGAAAATGTCCGACCAAAATATATGGCTTTCTCAAAGTGAAATAAACAAGGGGAGGTTACTCTCATTTATGTAGCTAATGTTCAGATTACTGACTTAAGTGTTTTATTTATCTATTTAAGCCTAAAGTAGATAAACACATGTAGTAAGTAAAGAGCCGATAAAGTGGGCTAATGTCTTTATCAACTGGACAGTGTGGAAGTCTATCTCTGTTTCACTAGCACTAAACCAGGGATATTATTTTTTATTTTTTTGCGTCTAAGCTAGAGCACCACACCTACCACCAGCTCTCCACTTTATGCACATATCCAACCTGTGCTACTCATGCGCTGAGTCGGCGAGGACCAGTATCGAACCCTGAACCTTATGGTTACAAAAGAAGATGCTCTACTGACTGAGCTACAGGGAATTATTGCTTGAATTTCTTATTCAAGCTTAGCTTAGCTTGATGCACAATGTCATAAGTATAGGGCACCCAGTGAGAAACAAACTCACAATGTGTATTATTTGGATCATTCGACCTATTGTCCTCATTTTTATCATTATCTACACAGTGTTTCAGCCAATGTGCCCTCCGGCCATCTTCAATCGTTTTTTGTCAGACTTGAGAAATTTCTCTTTGAACTCGGGAACCTTCTTGTTGAACTTGGGAGCCTTCATTAAACTTTGAAGCAAACCCTTTATTCAAATCTCAACACCTATATCCGTTGCACCAGTTGGGCACATGGCACAACAGATATAGTGTTAATACAGTTCTAGGTAACAATCATCTCTGGGCTGCAGGTTCAATCCTGGTCAAGGGCAATAGTAACATAGAATAATTAACACTGCTTAACAATTGTACCCAATCATGGTTAAACGGAATGAAAACAGTCTACCCCTGTGGATTGAATAAAGGGTTCAGTTCGAAGTTTTGTGAAGGCTCCCAATTTCGAAGAGAAGGATCCCCAGTTTGACAAGGAACACATGAAGAAGGCCAGAGGGAACCTCGTCTGAAATGTTGTGTAGATAGCAATAACGGTGAGAACAATAGTCCGAATAATCCAAATACTACAAATTATCAAGCCTCATCTCAAAAATTCAGAGAAACTCACAAGGTCTGCTAATCTAGCTTGCCGACCATTACACTATGTGAGGTGTCCTTCTTAGATGAAATATTTTCTTTCATTATTAATTTTTTTACTAGTTTTATTCTTTCTATTGTAGTTTGATGTCAGAGTTACCTCCCTTTACTTCATTTCCCAGTTGATTTCTCTCTCCTAAGATTTTCCCATCATTTTACCAATTTTATTTTCATCTTCACTTTGGCAAATCATTTACATTCTGATAGCAAAACACATTGTCACAGCCTATAGACTCCCCCCTCCAATTAGGTCACCTGTTGGCCGTGGGTGGCAACTCGTAATGCCTGGGGACATAACTGTGGTGGGTAAGCAATCTGTGACCTGGGTACTAAGTAGTCTTGTGACATGCAACACTCCTCCACTTTAACCCTTACGTGTGCTAGACCAGGGGTCGGCAACCTTGTACTACATAGGGGCTAGGGGCCATGTCTGTGAGAGAATGGTGGGCCACATCTATCACATTAGTCCTCGTAGCATACAGTAATAATTTATCGCGTGAGTTGGGTTAAGCAGCATGATTGTAACATCGTATAAGTCTTGAACACCAGATGTATTTGTGGGCTTATTACCAGATTTCGCATTACTCATTACCAGATTTTAACGATCAAGATTATATGATCTTGCAATACCTATGAGAGGAATGACAATTCTTACTAGAGAAATAGTGCATGACATCGTGTTTATGACTTCTGTGTATGTTTATAAATAAAAGGAACAAGCATCTAAGCCACCGCCTTTTTCCTTTGCTTGTCAGATTGATATAATATTTCTCTTAGGGACTGTGGGCCAGATGATTACGGATTTGGGACGGATCTGGCTCATGGACCATAGGTTGCTGACCCCTGGGCTAGATGGTGGTCGAAGAGACCCATCTAATCATTTAACTGGTCATCTCAAGCCCTTGCAACAATATACGATTGTACCAACTCTATTCTTCAAATTGCTCTTATGGCAAACACCCAACCATTTTTATCATATAGGTGCTAGAAGGCAGTGGTTGAGGGTCAAGCACAACAATACACATGAAGTTAATGAAAATTATTTCTTAAATAAATCATGTATATATAAAAAACAAGATTTGGCATTAAATAACCCATAAAAGTTGGTATGCAATTGAACCAACCAACCTTGCTCTGGAGCAATTGTTAGTATTGTAATGAGTTTTATCTTTATTGGATGCTCTTTGTTAACAGCCTTGTGCCATACTAATCTTAAGCTTTTTATACATTAATAACAGAAGTTGTCACTGTGGAGAAATAATTAGCATGCTTATCTCGAATTCTATTTATAGTGTGTTCAATCTTCACTGGATATCTACATTTCTAGCAGGCCTTTCGGTTTGTTGAGCACTTGCCTAGGAATTGCAAGTTTCACGGTTCGATACTGGCCCTCGCCAACTCAACATATAAGTAGCACAGGAATCTGTGCGGTAAAGTGAGGAGCTGATGGTAAGTGTGGCGCTCCACCTTAGATGCAAAAGCAATCTTCTTGTTCTAGCGCTAGTGAGAAGGGGGATAGACTCCCTTGCTGTCTGGCTGATACCAACATTAGGCCATCCCTATGACTTTACTTTTTTTACTTTAGTACAAACCAATAATAAGAAGTAATGGTTAACAAGCTTGTCTTGCAAACCAGACCATCACTACTGTAGTAAGTTTGAGTATCGGTGCCTTCCCCCATGTCCACTTTGGAAATAACTGCTTTAATCCTAGATACAAGGTGGTACTTAAAAGACTGCAACATAAAAAAATCAATCATTTAGTCTTTTGAGTCATAAAATATAGTCCAAGGGAATATATATTTTTTTTTAACTATTTGTGAAAAATAATATCTCACTGGTCTCTAGTCCGACACAAATACTCACTGGTCTCTAGTCCGACACAAATACTCACTGGTCTCTAGTCCGACACAAATACTCACTGGTCTCTAGTTCTGGTTAGGAAGCTGAAAAGGTAATCTGAACATTAGCTACATAAATAAGAGTAACCTCCCCCTCGTACAGGCCAGACATGTATGTGCTTCGTTCTTGGAGGTAAGGAAACTTTCTGTTTACACACACACACACACACACCTTTAAATAACCCACAAAAAGAAGCCAGGCATAACAGTAGATGAATGAGAAATCAAAAAAAAAAAAAAAAAAATAGGGCAATCATTTCCGATTCACAATGTTAACCTTTTATTTTTTGTGCAGTATTTGATGTAAGGGAGATAACAAAGCTTTTTTTCGACTTCAGGAATTAAAAAAAAATGTTCTGATAAAATTTTTCATTATTATTTATGAAGTTAAAGATAAATCTATCTATATTTTATTTTTATTAAAATTCTTTTCCTAAATATTTGTTTTATTATTTTTTTTCTTTATATATTCTTGTTTTTGAGTTGTTTATTTTATTATTATTCTTGTTTGTATTTTTCTTTTGTCTTTTAGTTGCTTTTTATTATGTTTTATTCTTTATTAATTTGTTTTATTTTTCAATCTATTTTTAATATATCATAGATTTATACACTTATGTTTTTATTTACCTTTTCTTTAAATGTTTTGAGTTTGATTTAAAAAAAAAAAAAAAAAAGTTTTATTAATGTTTCTTAGCTCAGATACATGACAGTTGAAACTAGTTTTCTCATATAACAAATTATATTTAATGTCTTTAACACAAAACATATTTTCTTTACATCAAGACATTTATACTTTCAGGCATGGTTAAATGAAAAATTTTCCCCGGAACTCTTGGAAGCAAAGACAGAAATTCTTGAGTGTATAACGGATTTAATAAAAGTGATGGAAGAAAATCTTTTAAAATGCAAAAAAGATGACATGAAAGTGTGCATTCATAAAATGGAGGTAAGCTGAATATACATTGCTTTACATATGGTTGGCATCCTTCAGTCTAATAAAGATGATGGCATAGAGTCCAATTTTTTTTATCTGCATTTGCATGAGTGGCTGAGCAGGCCAATTTTTTAATGGCAGCCTCTGGTGCACTGACTGCACACAAACAGTGATACTTGCTGAGGCTGCTGTTATCTCTCCTTCCTTCTGGCTCTCTTTGCTGTGGCAGCTACTTTCCTTTCTGTTTCACTCCTTTTTGTGCCTTGTTTGATATTGAGATACCAGGCTGTGTGGTTTTTTGCCCCTACCTCCCATGTCTTCATATCTTTCTTGTAGACGTCTTTGAAGTGTAGGTGTGGTCCACCTACTGGTCAGGAGCCTTTTACTAATCCGCCATACAATAGGTTTTTGGGGATGTGGCCTTTGTCCATTCTCCTGACATGACCAAGTCAACGAAGGTACCTCTCACAGAGGATGGTGAACATGCTATTCAAGGGGGAAACCAACTGAAGTTTTTTTTTATATATTAGGCTTGATGCAAATGTTTCTAGCACAATCTTTTGCATAATATTAGAGAAATTTTTGAAGTGTATTTCAAATTTATTTATGCAATCACTTAATTGTAATATATCATTTATAAACCTCTTTTTTTAAATTCTGGAGCTCTGTGGAGTGTGAAGTACCCCTTCACTGGTGTTACTCTCAGGTCCACCAACCAACCAACCAACCAACCATGAAACCTTCTTTTATATGATCTTAGGCTGTAGTGAAGGATTTCCCTTTTTTGTTTCTTCTGTCTCTTTTTTGTTTCTTCTTTGTTTTTTGGGGGGTTTTTTGTTGTTTTTTTTTTATAAAGTTTTTGTTTTTTTTTTAATTTGATCTGCTATAATATCTTAAAGATGAAAAATGCACTGGTCACGTAGTATATCTATTTGTTATATATATTTAAGAAATTTTTTTATTATAGCTTGCTCGAATCCGGTTTGTCCTTACCAGCTACCTAAGAATTCGTTTAGAAAAGGTTTGTTATTTTTATTATTTAAAAATCTCTTTGTACATTACATTTGATTATTAAAAAAGTCTTGATAAAAATTCAATTTTATTACAGTTCTGGTGATTTTTAAAAGAGTCACCTATTCTTTCTTGTACAGAATTTTCTTAATAGATTCAGTACCAAAGAACATTTGATATTTTTATGACTTGATTTATTAAAATCCAAATGATATGTTCTCTTCATTTTGGCCCTGACACCTGGTGATGACAAATACCTGCTTTCCAGTAATTTAGTAATTTGGAACAGAGATGCTGATAGGTACGCATCCTGCGTCCCTGACGCACAAAAATCTAAAAAGATGCAGTAAAATCATATCCATGCATCCCAATGTTTTTCCTTTTTCTTCCCTCACCATTTCAAGCTAACTGTGAATACATTTCAATAGTTTCTTAGAAACAAATTACACAGGATAGATTACAAGGTAAGGGTTAGAGAGCTTTAGTTGTTTCCCCAGATCATAAATAAGTAAAGTCGTCAGGGTGGCCTAAAGTTGGTATCAGCTAATCAGCGAGGGAGTCCCTCCCCTTTTCACTAGCGCTAGACCAAAGAGATTGTTTTTGCATCTGAGGTGGAGCGCCACACCTACCATCAGCTCCTTACTTCACTGCACAGATTCATACACTGAGTTGACGAGGGCTGGTATCGAACTAGGAACCTTGTGATTTCTAGCAGAATGCACTACCGACTGAGCTAACCTGGCCCTATGATCATAAATAAAAACCCTACAATTTATTAAGAAACTTTAGTTGGAACCCATAAATTTTCCCTGGACTCGTTCAAAGCAAATATGTGTGTCCCAGGGCGCACTAAAATAAAAAGCTATCGGCATCACTGTTTATTAAAATCCAAATGACATGAATTATGTAATGTCTATTTTTAAAAAATTTACATATTGTCTTCATTTTGGCCTTGACACATGGTGATGACAAATACCTGCTGTTAATTAATTATTATTCTATGTTACTCTCACCCTTGACCAGGATTAAACTTGCAGCCTAGAAATGACTGTCACTTAGAACTGTCTTAGATTGTTAACTATTGGTTAATGGAACAAGCAAACACCTCCTCAACTTAGTGGACTGTTCCTAGCTATAGTAGCAACAAGTATTTAATCTGTTGCAGTTTGTTCATTAACACTGGATTTGTAAATGCCTGGAGAAGCTATAACAGTGAACACTGACTTTTATTACCTGCTTTCCAGGAATATTTTTATTTTTCTATTCTTGGCCCACATATGTCAATAAAAAAACATCCAACACACACACACACATGCATGAGCACAGCAGACATAACACCTCCACATCCATAGACTGTTAGGATTTTTGTAGCCATTTTTTTCAGTGGAGATTCCTTGTGTTTAGCAGAGGCTGATCTTTAGTGAAGTATCCTTTGGTTGTTCCTCGGTGTTCCTTGTGTTGAGCAAAGTCCTTGGTTGCAGGTCCGTTCGTCAATGTCAAATACATGCAAATGAACAGCTTCCAAGATCGGCGATTGAATAGTTAAGTAACTACGTATTTGAGCTGTTGATTGGCTGGCTTTAATCCAAGCGCCCACGCAGAGTCTATAAGTTTAAGTGGTGGATTTCAGCACACCTTATATGTCAAAATATTCCAACATAGACCAACAACAAATCACAGATAATGACAACAAGAACAACAACAATTATGACTGGCACCCACAGCTGGGAATACCATAAGGGTACACTCCCAAACCAGCAAATACACCCCCCCACACACACAGATAAATAGATAAACCAGCAAACACACACACACACACACAGATAAATAAATAACAAAGAAAATAAGACACACCTTGTTACTTGATTGTTTCAATCTAAACTGATTTATTAGATTTGGTGAATTTAAAAGGCAACTTAATCTTTATAAGCTGTACACTTGTTAAATGATTGGTTTTAATGGTATGTCAACCTGTCTAGGATTATTTTATACATCGTGGTTTGGGAATAGCATTCATTGTACATTTTTTGTGGAGTTTTTTTTTTTTGGTGCATATCGCATAAATGTGTCCTGGCCTCCTGCCCTAAAAATGTTCAGCAGTGTCTACTGAAAATCCGACCCGAGCTATGAACTCCTTAGCTGTTTGAAGGCGTTTTTCCCGAAAAGTTAATCCGATATTTTACCCCTCCTCCCAAGTCTTTTCTTGACAAATAAGTATAAGTATCCCCCCCCTTTTTTAAATAGTTTTTTTTAACGGTGTGAAGGTGTTTTTATCGACAAATAACTTTTTTTAGTGGTTTGAAGGCATTAAAAGTAAGCCACCCCAGGTTTTTTTATTGACAAATAAATTTAAATATTTTACAACCCCACTTTAAAAATTTTTTTATTTTTTCTTTTTTTTTTTTCTTTTTTCTTTTTTGTATTTTCATTTTATTTTAATTCAAAGTAACTGTCACGCGGGAAAAACACCTTCAAACAGCTAGGGAGTTCATAGAATGGGTCGGATTTTTAGCAGGCACCATGTTTTTTAAGGCCAGGATGCATTTATGCGATATGCACAGTTTTTTCATACAGTTTTATGATATCAAGTATTCCTATCTAATAATTTATATAGTTTCAAGTGATCATTTCAATCTCGTAATAATCAAGTGATCATTTCAATCTCGTAATAATCAAGTGATCATTTCAATCTCGTAATAATCAAGTGATCATTTCAATCTAGTAATCATTTGTTTGCACACAGTTATGTGGTTTCAAGTAACTGATGATAATCCTTAATAAACATTTATTATAAATCTGCATAAGTAGCACAGCTTGGAGCTATGCAGTAAAATGGAGAGCTGATAGTATGTGTGGCATTCCACAACGATTGCACAAACAATCTCCCTAATCTAGTGCTAGTGAAAAGGGGATAGTTTCCTTCGCTATCTGGTTTATACCAACAATAGGTCACTCCACCTACTTTACTTACTATTAAATTCTTTCTGTTCTCTTTCACCTGATTTATCATCCTTTTAACAATGTAACATTAATTTGTTACTTTTTTTTTTTTTTTACTTTTTTCGAAAGAGTGAGAAACAAGGGAGATAATTGAAATAAAATCTGAAAATTTTTCAAATTGAGATACCTAGAAAGGTGCCCATAATTCAGCTATGAGTAGCTGAATCAATCTGTGCTAATGTCCTCAGTGTCCTCAAATCTTACTTTAAAGATAAAGGGTATTATGGTATTAATGCGTCCTGGCCTCCAGCCCTAAAAAAAAAGGTTAAGTGGTGCCTGCTGAAAAACCAACCTGTGCTACGATTTAACTCCCTAGCTGTTTGAAGATGTTTTTCCCAAAATGTTAATGCGATATGAAAGCGATATTTTACCTCCCTCCCCCCAGTATGTATATATTATTTTGAATTAAAATAAAATGAAAATACCCCAAAAAAAGATATTTTTTTGTTTTTATTTTAGAAACCCGGTCGTATTTATTTAAAAATTTGTGACAGTTGTTTGGTTTGATAATGTATTGATTGTTTTATTTTTGAAACTCAGGGACAGTGTATATTTACATTTACTTGTTGAGAAAAGACTGGGGGGGGTATCACTTTCATATTGCATTTTTTTGGGAAAAACACCTTCAAACAGCTAGGGAGTTCAATCGTAGCGCAGGCACCGCTTAGCTTTTTTTTCTTTCTTTTTTTTTGGGGAGGGGGCGCATTTATGTGATATGCACCGAGATAAATTTTCTATTGTTTTTATTTTATTTTTTTTGAATTTTTTTATTATTGACAACACAAAGTTTGATATGCCATAAAACAAAGAAGCCAAAGCCATTATTTTATATGCATATGTAACAGACTATTATGGGATAGAATGAGTATTATAGGGTTAATTGAACTTAATGGACCTAAATTCCACTATCGTATGTCACCCCGCCGAAAGAAAAAAAATACCAAAAAATCAGGGAATTAACCAAATTTAATGAAATTTTCAGTGTTGATATATTAATGAATAAAAGATATAATGCACCAGTTATTTAAAAACTTTTACATTTTTTCAGGTCGGTTAACTTTGAAATACATATCTTTGAGAATCTATGTTAGGCTTCAAAGATACGTGGTTCAAATTAACTTACCTGAAAAAATGTAATAGTTTATAGTTTATTTGAACAGTGATAAAGTGATAAAGGAGGTTGTTAAAGACAGAACATAAAATGACGATAGCCTACTTCACATTTCAAAATCAAACATTGTCATGGTGACCAGTGTCTTCAGCACAAATTGTAAAACAATAAAAAAATCTTTGGCAAACGATAAATTCTGACTTCTGACTCATAGGAATGCTGAAACGACTGACTCAACGGTAGGTTTAGATCGTGTCTGGTCAAGTCTTACCTGTAAATGCAACAGTGGAGTGGGGATGACACCCTCACCCTCCCCAGGATAAAAGAAATTGGTCTTCAGAATTTCATATAAGAGATTGTGGACCTGTACCTGTTCATTGTGACTCAAAACAATTTGGCAGACGAATGGGATCCAACCACTGCAATATCAATAAAAGAAATGTATGGACTACAAGGAGAACTATGTTGGAAAATAAACATCATTTGATCACATTCCATGAAAGTATCTTGGTCAGCCTGTAAACCTTTCTCTCGTGTGTGTATGTATATATAAGTTAAGGTAGCTTGGACATGGAGTCAATGGCACCTGGTTACTGACAGTTTCTCACTATGCGATTTTTCAAACCAAGTTGAAACCAAAACCCATAGAGGAGAAACTCAGTAACCAACATATTATCTATACTAAATTATACATATATATAAAGAAAGTTTGGTATGTACGTGTTGACTTATAACTCCAAAAAGAGACATCACTCAGATTCGAAATCTTGCATACACCTTAATATCCTTCTAACTAAGAAACACACCAAATTTGGTTATTGATTTTTCTGATTAAGGGATATAATTAATTAAACAAAAATCAAATGATTAAAAAAAGCATCGTATAGCTGCTGCTTTATCAGTAGGAGCTTGCCTGCTGGCTATAACAGCTACTCGAGGCAAGCTCCTGCTGATACAGCCAGCAGCAGCAGCTATACGATGCTTTCTGAAAATTGTTAGTCTGACCTTCTTAATAGAAGTTGTTCTATTCTACTAAAAAGCTAACATCATTTTGTGTGCAATTGTTTTGTAATTTAGTATGAATTGTTGAATTTTTTATTTAAAAAAATTTTTTTTTTTGAGAACTAAAGAAAAAAATCAACTTTTCAAACCAAGAGTATCTTTTTAAATGTAAAAAAAAAACAACAACAAAAATGAAATTGTAATATGAAAAAAATTACATATACAAACAAACAAAAATTAAATAAAAACATTTTTATCAGTGTTTTTTTGCGAATACTTTCATATTTCTTTGAATAAAATATATCCATTTTTAAACTTTTTTGAAAGAATCTATTCATAAAATCCACCTACAAATAAGCTAATGTATAATTATTAGCTTCTTTGTTACTTTTGTTTTAGGGCTCAAAAAAGAAATAAATTACAATATTACATTTTATTTCTAACTCAACAAGCATTTAAAAACTGAATTTAAAATTGTCTTATGTACGAAAAAGTTTTAGAAAAAATCATTTAAAACATTCACAAGTTACTTTTTTAAATATTATTCTCAATGTTGTAAAAAAAAAAAAAATTTAAAAAGGAAGGGGGGTATATAAAAAAAACCACATACTATTATTATTATTATTTTCAAATTGCTAACTGGATTGGAAACTGAATCATTCACTTTTCAGTGAAACTGGTGTATAATACAATCTGCCGTGCTAAATTTATCCCCCCCCTATATTTAACACAATGAAACTTGAATAAAGGTTAATATTATCTTCAAAATTTTTGAAGCATTCAAAAGAAGAAACATTAAAACAACTCCTGAGGATTTAAAAAAAAAAAAAAAAAAAAAAATTTCAGCTTACGGAAATAATGAAGATTTATGAACGAAAAAAATAATGTTTACATTTTCACACCGTTAAATCAATTGAAATTTACAGTAGCCAAAAACATGTTATAACTATGTTTTTTTTTTTTATTATTCTATGAAAAAATCAACTAATAGTCAAATTTTCACAAAATTTTCAGTAATTATTCATCTGTTGATGAAAATATGTTTGAAAAAATTTTTTTCTTAAAATATATTAGGGGGAAATATTGTTATGAGCTTCCCACCCCCTATTTTATGAAAAAAATGAACAGATAAAAAACGTTTTGTTTTTTTTTTCTATAAAGATAAGAGTCTGAATAATTTTTATAAGTTTCTATACGGTACTTGTTTTAGTAAAAAAACAAAAAAACATGAATTCTAAATTCTGCTAAAAAATGTCAATATTATGACATTTTTAGCAGACACAATTCGTAAGTATGTGACATCCAGCAAAGATTGAACTCACTATTCAGTAGGAATGGATTTACGAGACTAACTTGCTAACCATTACACAATGATGGGACCTCATTTTCTTTACCCAACCTGTTCATCACAGGTAGGATATGGTACAAGGTCGAAAGCAAAGGGCATCTAGCAAGTATTAAAATCGCTATTCAGTAATAATGTGAGTCTAACTTGCAAACCCTTACACCACAATGGGATGCTATTAATATTTTAAAAAATGTAAACATCAAAAAGAGACTATTCCTAAAATAAACTAATATTATAATACACAAACTGTTAGCTTTTGTTTAATGTTAAATATCCAATAAATTAATAATTTTCGTTCTAATGAAAACTCATTTTTTAATCTATTCAACCCATAGATGGGTTCCTAACAGGTACTACAATTCTGGATCAAAATGGCAATGAAGGTGTATTCCACATTTCCCAGAGCTTCAGATTTAGAATTTCACCATAAGATGCACTTTAATGTCATACCCTTTTTAGGAACACTCTCTGGTGTTCCTAAAAATGTTTTCGTCCAGTCATGGACCAGGTACTTTTGCTAGTATGTATATATATATATATATATATATATATATATATATATATAGACCTATATGGGGCTTGTCTTAATCCTACATCTATATATTTATACACACACCTGCTAACATGCGTACACCATGCACTGGTGCACTCGATTGCATCCTACAGCATGCATAGTGTCATAACTGTAACCAAATACAGGTTCTGTACAAAGTACCAGAACACAGTCAAGTGTTGGGTATATATGGATAAAAGTATCCGCACTAAAACCAGCAGCCAATGAGAATCCTGGGAATTGTTTTCAAATGCATTTATTCATTTTTGAAGCGTTTCCCATCCTAAAACACTGATTTCCATTTTGTCTTTTTTTAATTAAACATTTTTTTTTATCTTGTCTTTTTTTTTTGTCTTGTCTTTTTGTCTTTTTTTTTTTGTCTTTTCTTATTTTTTTGTCTTTTTTTCTATTTTAGATCCAGAACTACACAGCTTATTATCTTGACATAGAAAACAAAAGAACAGATAAACAAGTGTCTCTTTTTTCACCTGAAGAACTCAAATTTGCTAAAGAGTAATTATTCTCTTAATTTCATCTCTTAATTGCAGGAATTCCTTATTTGGGCTAGAATTATCCTATTTAACTCTTTCAATTCTGATGGAATATATATACAGTAATCTAATAACTTGACCAATTCTTGTTCAAATGATCTCAAATTTTAACAGCATTTGTAGAAACAACTCAAAATTCCATGTTCATGATTTTCATAGAAACATTGTTAATAAAGAAGATGTATTATTCTATGTATTAATGATTTTGACTATAAATTAAATATTCATTGATAAACTTACACAATTCCTGAGGGTATTGTGATAATATAAGCAGTGACATAGTTTCAGATACACAGACAGACAGACACTGAATCTCCATTATAATAAGATTTGACATGATTTGTATTATCTGCGTTATTCGGACTATTGTCCGCATCTTCATTGTTATTTGTACAATGTTTCATCCGATATACCCTCCGGCCTTCTTCAGGTATTTCTTGTCGGACTCAGGAACCTTCTTGTCGTATTCGGGAGCCATCCGACAAGAAATACCTGAAGAAGGCCGGAGGGTATATCGGCCGAAACATTGTACAAATAACAATGAAGATGGGGACAATAGTCCGAATAACGCAGATAATACTAATCTTCAAGCCTTATCTCAAACATTCAGAGAAATAGACATGATTTATTTGAGCTTGAAACTCCAGTTGTGTTATTACCTTAACTTTTAGACAAATAACCTTGAATGAAATTTAGGTACTTTTTTTTTTAATTCTGAGATTTCCGTGGGTTTGTAACAATGTAAAGTTTTCATCATCACAAGATTTCAAGTTTATTTCTTCTTTCTAATGCCATTGTTTTTATTTTTTTTTCAGATTTGATTCGAGTATAAACAAACACTTAACAGATTTGGCAATGCAACATATGCCATCCATGTTACAAACTCTTAATGATAATCTTTCTGGTAAGAACTTAATTTTAATTTGATTTGCAATAAATCAGGACTCCTCAAAGTCATACATATAGACTCCTGGGGTGGGGGTGAATAAGATTTTGGCAGGTGTCTAAGGGGGTGGGTGGGGTTGAATTTATTAGTTTGCATACATAAATCCCTTTTTAGCCCTTTATCTACCAGAGTGCCCCAAACTGCTTGATGATCAAAATGCCAGACTGCCGAAAACAATAAATAAAAGTATTAAAACATCTTTGTAAAATATCGTCCTACCTTATTAAAAAAATCTACTTCAATTAGTTACTTCCCTTTATTTTGTAGAAAATTCATTGCAAGTGGTAGTGGTAGATAAAGGGTTAACAGGAGAACAAAAATTACTGGATTATGTAGACTGTTTGCCCGATGTTGTACATGTTTGCCTGTTTAGAAAGGATCCACATCTTCAATGGATTCAGCCTCCTTCTTTGCTAGAGATTTGACCACCTCATCAGCAGAGTCAGCCACATTTTTCACTGGAGATTTGACCACCACCTCCTCAACAGACTCGGCCTCTGTTCTCACTGGTGATTTGACTAACACTTCTGCAAAGTCAGTCCTTCCTCATGGAGTCATAACAGAATGCCTAATTGGCTGTAATGGCCACTTATGCGGTCATTCATAGACGATCTGTTCAAAACATACAAGGGAGGAGTCCCCATGGTGTAGAGGCTAACGTGCTTGATTACCACATTGTAGTAAGCGAGTTCAAACTCAGGATACAGTGTTTCCTTATTCCAAATTAATTGAAAGAATGAACTGAAACACAAATTCTTACTCAATCTGTTATATACAAACCTGCAGGCTGGAGTGGCGGTCCTTGTGGCATAGGGATTAACCTGCTGGTTGCAACATCGTAGTAAGTGTTCTGCCTACATACATTCATTGACTCTTCTCTGGATCCTTTCCTTCCTTCCCACCCCTGTGTCCGACCTCACCATAAACTCTGAGGATTATATGACAACATGTACGTACACCCTAACACAGCCAATGTGTATGTGACAATGAACATGTACCCCACAAGAACTCTTTCCCGCGCGTTTGAACAATTTGCCAGTTCTTTCCAAAACATGAAGATGAAATCATGCAAGAATGAATAAAACAAAATGTCTTCAGCATAAAATAACCCAACAAGGGTTGACATGCTGTAAACACCAACCAACCAACCATACTCAGCAGACCTAGCTCCATGCAATGCCTCCCATACTCACCCAACCCTCAGCTCTGTGAAACTTTTTTCTTGTTTCCCCCTAAACCAGGGGTCACCAAACTATGGCCCGCTGGCCGGATCCGGCCCACAAATGCATTTTATCAGGCTTGCCGATGGTACTTGAATTTGTTTGTTAAAACATACAAAACATTTGAAAGCAATTCTCTTGATTGAATGTAGCAATTCCAAACCAAACATTGACGATATCTTGAAAGGCAAACTTCAGTTTCACAAATCTCACTAAACCTTTCTGCTAATGTTGCATTTTTTGATAATGTTTTGAAAATAAATATGTTGGTTAAATTGGTTTTTGTGCATCTTACACCAATCATGTATGAATATAACATGGAAAGATAAATTTTGTTTTACATCTTTTTCCCAGAGCTTTCCTTCTGGCTAGTAAGTATTGAACACAATAATAATGTGGCACGTGTTTGTTATTTTTTCAATTATCCAGCCCACCGTGAAAAAAAAGTTTGGTCATCCCTGACCTAAACTGAAAATTCATCCCAAGGGTAAGATTTGAGGATATGAAGGACATTAAAAGAAATATGACTGTACAGATTCACATGATATCAAAAAAAGATTTTCAGAGGTGCTTTGATCAATAAAAAACTCAGTGGAATAAGTATATTAAATGCCAAGGATGTAGCTTATGAGATGTCTCCCTTAGACTGTTTCAGTAGAAGGAACTCTTTGGCAAAAGAGGAAGAAAGTTAATTGGCAACAGACTATATATATGATCGTCTACTATTAGAATGACTACCATCATGAAGAACCACCTATGAATACTCTTAATATGGATTAGTATCATCCTCCTCATCCACATCAAGAGTATTCATAGGTGGTTCTTCAAAGGGGACTATTTTAAAGAAAATTAATGCTTTCTTCATTATTCATTCTTGTCTTAGGGTAATTTCATGTCAAATCATCCAGAAAAAAGTTAAATTCTCACTCGCCTCCTTCAGATTTTCTGAAATTTTGTGCAGGTGTGGACTGTTTAAGTTAGACAATCCCCAAAATTTGAAGTTCCAATTCCAAATTGGGTCCCTTGCGCAAAAATGCTTTTATAACCCAATTTTTAGGAGTAGGGAAGCTCTAGAACTCATTTTACAGACAAAAATAGATTACTAAAAGTTGCCATTTTTTGCAACCTTCCTCAAATTTGAAGAGCTAAAAATCAACATAACTCCACCAATTTTTGGAATTGGAAGCTCAAATTTTGAGGATTGTCTAACTTTAACATAATCCACACCTGTACAAAATTTCAGAAAAATTGAATGGGGTGGGTGACATATCCTGGATGATTTGACATCGAATTACCCCTTAGTGAATATAGCTTCAGTCTCAATACTTTTTGAACACACCTAACATGTAATAGAAGAAAAAGGATAACTTTTTATCATAGAAATTGTAAAAAAAAATCATCTGCTCTGTTTTCTTTTCTTAGGAAACAAACCCGACTTGGACTGCTATGTTTTCTTCAAAGTTAATGAAGATACGGATAGTGTTGTGATAGACGAGGAGACAACAGAAACAGGGTAAGTTGTTTTTTTTTTTTATTTAATTTTATTTATTGTTTAATAAAGTGAGGAGGAGAAATTATTTTTGACATCTGAATTATGTTTTTAAGAGTTCATCATTATATATTTCCCCAACCCCTCCGCACAAGCAGGATGTGACACATGGTCGATTTCTTCAGCAGAATTTAACAGGTTTGAATTCAGAGATTTCCTTCTCCAAGACTGGTTACCTAACCAGTGTTAAAGAACTCAGTCTGTCCAACTGTTTACCCATAATGGGGGAGGGGTATATTTCACCTCCTACTAATACCCTTGGGAAAGGCATGAATCCATCTGTTCCCTACAATTATGGGTAAATAGTAGGGCAGAGTAGTGTAATGGTTATTATTAATAATGAGCACAGACCACATTATTATTATGTTCAATACTTGTTAGCCAGAATGAAAGCTCTTAGAAAATGAACAGATCAACCCAAGTTCAAATCCTGCATGTGATTGGCTTAAGTTTCACTTAGGCTAATACTCTTGGGAAAGGCATGATTCCATTTCCTTCTCCCCCACCCCCTCAGGGTAAAATAGTAGGGCAGGTTAATTTTTTTCGCCTTTGTATGACAACCAGTCTAAGAGAAGGAAAACTCTGAATGCAAACCAGCTTTCCTCGGCTTAAAAATTCACCTTGTGTCACATACTACCCCTGATAAATAAAATTTTTAAAAAAATCTCAAAACAGAAATAAAATTACTAAGCTTTATTTAGTGTTGCATAGGATTACCTACCTCCCCTCTAGACTATAAAAGAATGGTTGCGTCTGTCTTATAAATTAGCTGTTAGACATACAAGACGGGGAGTTAGTATGTATATGAATTCCTGATTGAATAAATATACTATTACCAAGTATGTGACTTTGCCTCTTATTCACAAATCTCCTACTTCTCTTTGTGTGTGAGTAATTGTCCACCTTTACCAATTACACAAAATTTAGCTAAACAAAACTTAGCAACAGACTGGGCAGGGGCAAGTTTATTGATTGTACAACATGAGCATAGGATACCACATTCTTCTCTCCTTGAAAAATTGTGGCATCACCTAAGCAATTATTCATTACAACTATTAATTAGTAACTTTTTATTACAATCTATTAAATTAAAAATAACTTATGTACAATGTGGTCCGAAAGTCTTGTCACCCCCTAACCAAAAAGTAATGAGAATAATCTATTAATAATGGTGATTCAGTCTTAATGTGTTTGTAACCAAAACTACATCACAATTCCGAAAAGATTATTTGTGAAATTCATAATTTTTTAAAATTATTTTTTAGTCTCGCCATTTTTTCAGTAACAAGAAGTTAACTAAAAAGTTTACAACTAAATAAATACCTACAACTTTTGTGTAAAATTTATGTGTAAAATATTCAAAACAATTATTTAATTAATGATTAAGAGATGCATGCAACATTTTATTTGAGAGTGTCAGAACTAAGTTTCCATTTCAAATTGTTTTATCTTTTTTACTCTTTTAATAAATTTGATGATTTTACTTACTTATGATACAAACCCTCTAAAATTGAATTTTTAATTCCACCACCCTCTTTTAAAAATTAATTTTTTCACCGCCCGGAGGGTGTTTCTTTTTGCTAGTAAAAATTAAAAACAAAATGAGCATCTTGCAGTGAAGTCCTGTTGCATACTGTTCCTACTCTTGCTAGAATGCACACAATCATGTGTCTATACATTTGCAAAGCAGCCTCTTTTCTAAACTATTAGTGATGAATAATGTTTTTTTTTTTTGTTTTTTTTTACTGTTGTCCTCATCTTTAGTGTGGTATGTATAAACATGTTTTGGACACTGTATCCTCCAGCCTTCCTCAGGTGTTCCCTGTGTATCCGAGCATAGTAATGACCCAGTTTGGGAAATCATTTTTAATACCTCAACTGTTGATCAAACAGGTGTCTAAAAACTTTTTGTATTAATGATATTTTTTATATATATATATATATATATATATATGCTGATAGGTACATGTCCTGTGTCCCTGATGCACAAAAAATCTAAAAGGACGCAGTAAAATTGTACCAATGCGTCCAGTGTTTTCTTTTTTCTTCTCTCATCATTTCAAGCTAACTGTAAATACATTTCAATAGTTCTTAGTAGTGAATTACACAGGATAGGTTACAAGGTAGGAGTTAGACGGTTTTAGTTGGGACCCATAAGTTTTCACAGGGACTCATTCAAAGCAAATATGCGCATCCCTGGACACACTAAATGAAAAAGCTATCAGTATTACTGTGTGTGTGTGTGTGTGTATAAAGTTTTGGTATGTATGTGTTGTTGAATATCTGGCAGCCATCCTTCGTTCCAGATGTAATGAATAAGTAAGCAAGCCAGTAAGAATCCAGTGTTAACGTATTCCTTGTAAGTCCTTCGTCAGAGATAATCCAAATGTCAATGAAATAACTCAGAGTGGTATGTCTATTAATACAGCAAAAGCAAGAGCAGCAGTGCCAGTGATTGGACAATAGAAATCCTTCTCAGGTCACGTGTTTATAGGCGAGTCTATAAGTATGAGTGACCATTTACATGATGCCTTATATAAAAAAAACCGCAACACGCCCCCTTTTTTGATATAAGGGCTATCTTATTAAACAATATTAAATTCCTCCATTGAGGAAATTTACAATCGATTACAACCGACAACCTTTTCATTCACAAATGTTTATAATAAAGTCATTAAGAAATTTGTAATTTCATTTTTGTAGTAAAAGCAAAAATACTGTTACTAATCTAATATTCTACTAAGCTTACTTTGTAAAAAAAAATATTAATTATTATTATTTTTATTTTCCTACTCCTAACATTACTGCCCAAAGTTAGTATTTTTGGCCCCTTTTTGGGGGTTTCTGTTTTGTTTTTGTTTGTTTTGTTTTGTTTTTTTGTTTTTTTTTTTTTTTTTTGTTTTTTTTTTTTTTTTTTTTTTTTTTTTTGTTAGTTCAAAAGAATACGGTACTTTACAGTACAATACATTTAATTAATACAAGTTAATGAATTAGTAACTTATTGAACAGGTTTAATGTCATTGCCCAGGACATTCATTTTTGGGGGGTCTTACCCCTCTGCATGAATACAGTCGGATTATTCTACAGCCCAAACCGACAGGGCAACATCTTAAGTTTAATTTTGGCCCCCCATGATATCTTTTTTAAAAGCATTTAGCTTTATCCTGTTCAACGGCTTTGTGAACAGATCTGAAATGTTATTTTCTGATTCTATATACTTTAAGAGTATAGACCCCTTTTTAATTTCATCTCTTATAAATTGATATTTTATATCAATATGTTTTGTTCTCTGGTGTATTAGGGGGTTCTTTGCCAGTAGTATGCTCGACTGATTATCACAATAAATAGTTACAGGGTTTTTAACAATCCCTGGTTCCACGACACAATTCACTAATGTTCGTAAATAAAGGGCTTCTTGGACTGTTACCGCCATACTAACAAATTCGGCCTCACATGTTGACAAAGAGACCACTGGTTGTTTTTTAGATTTCCAGGAAATAATCGAGCTTTCGTCTGATAGTTTAAAACAGTATCCTGATATACTTTTTCGGTCACTTGAACCTGCCCAGTCGGCATCACAAAATCCCAGTAATTTTAAGGGTTCAGATGATTTTTTAAATACAAGTGCCTGACTCATCGTTCCTTTCAGATATCGTAAAACGTGCTTAGCTCCTGTTAAATGGATTGTTGTTGGTTTATCCAAATACTGAGATAATTTTGAAACTACATACGATATATCTGGTCGAGTAGCCATCATTATATAAATTAATGAACCAACAATTTCTCGGTAGAGTTTATTATCAATTAATTCATTTTCATTATCAAAAATTTTATTTATATCCAATTCACATGGAGTATTTCGGGGCTTACAATCGGTCATATTAAATCTGACCAACAATCTTTCAATATATCTCGATTGATTCATTCCAATAGTATTTTCACTATGGTCAAATTGAATTCCTAAAAACCAAGACAACCTTCCTAGGTCTGTCATTTTAAATTTTAAACTTAAACTATTTTTAATTTTTATTAAATTAGCCTCGGTTTTTGAGGCAATTAAAATGTCATCTACCCAGACTAATAAAATTACTAATTCTTTATTAATTACCCTTGTATATAAACAAGGATCTATACTGGCAGGTTTAAAGTCCTGTTCCACCAGGTAACTATGTAAGGTGTCATTCCAAGAACGCCCACTTTGTTTTAAACCATACAGGGCCTTTTTAAGTTTCCATACAGAGTTTTTATTTTCCTTTTCAAAACCCTGCGGGGGATACACGTATATATCAAAATCCAATGGAGCATTTAAATAAGCACTTTTGACATCCAGGTGGTGGATTCGCAAGTTATACTGGATCGCCAACTGTATTAGAACTCGTATGGTAGTTAGGTTAGTCGTTGGTGAAAACGTATCGAGGTAATCCACACCATAAATTTGTGAAAAGCCTTTCGCGACAAACCTAGCTTTATATTTCAAAGTACCATTTTCATTAAGTTTCAAATCATAAACCCATCGACTACCTACAATATGCTGGTTTTTGGGGGCCGGTGTCAATTCAAATGTACCGTTGTCTAAAAGGGACTTATATTCATTTTGCATGGCTAGCATCCATTGTTGGGAATCTGGGGATTTCACTGCCTCGACATAGTTGGTGGGTATGGTTGACAATAAGTAACAATAGTCAAAACTTTTTACCTTGGAATTGTCAGTTACAAAAAAGTCAGGCCTTTTTCGTTCACGTTGGGGGTAACGAGGTTCTAATTGTTGTGTTAAATCAGTTGGAGGTTTATTCGTATAAACATGGTCTGGATAAGTTGGCAAAACTAGTGTATCATCTATTTCATCCGGCTTCGTAGTTTTACCATAGGAATCAGTGAATTTTACACATCGTATTTTTTTAATAGCACCCGTTATAGGAAAGTAAATTAGATATGCCGGACTTTGTTTATCATATCCGATAAAAATACCCTCCTCCGAACGGGGATCCAATTTCTTTTTATTTTGCACATAGCAAAAACAAGTCGTCCCGAAAATATGCATATGACTTAAGTTCGGTTTAGAACCGGTAAAAACTTCAAAGGGGTTTTCCCTAAATATGCGTTAAAGCATCGATTCCTTATATAGGCAGAAGCAAGTATGGCGTAAACCCACAGATTTTTAGGTAATGAAGATTCAATTAGCATACATCTGGCCATTGAGAACAAGGTACGCCAAGCCCTTTCAACTTTTCCCACCCTGGTGAGGGGAATAAGGGGAAGTCAATTCATGTTTAATCCCATTCTCAATTAATAAATTTTGAAAGCCCTCCGTCAGAAACTCGCCTCCATTGTCGCTTCGTAAGCGTTTGATTCTGCCATATGGGCTTACATCTGCTAGGTATTGTTTCGTAGCCAGCAGAGTATCAGATTTATGGGGTAGAAAATATAACATCATAAGTCCAGAAAAATCGTCAATAAAATTTAGAACATACCTGAAATTGGATTTTCCAAGGGGTTCAATTGGACCAGCCAAATCACAAAAAACGAGCGACAGTATTTGCGTTTCTCTTTTCCGTAACACTTATTTTTTAGTCTTGGCCATTTTTCCTTGTGTACATATGTTACAGTTAGTTTTAAATGAGGGGGTAAATTTTATTTCCATTCCATTTACTATCTTTGGCAGTTTTTTGATGTCATTGACATTACAGTGCCCAAGGATTTCTGTGCCATTTATTAATGTCATATTTCGCAATCTTAGAGGTATTTATGTTTTTTAAATAATACAAACACCCATTCTGACTATATTAAATATAGTACCATTTGGGTAGATCAGCTTTGATGTTTTGTGTCCAAAATTCATGTGGGCCCCGGAAGCCGTAGCTGCCCTTACTGAAAAGATGTTTTGTTTAAAAGTGGGGATATATAATGCCCTTTCAAAATGCTTTCGCAAATCTGACCTTACTATTTTCAATATAACACGGGCGTCCCCCTTTTTGTACTACCATGATTCTATCCTCTCTCTTT